>CM076578.1:1189661177-1189910033 GCA_034641835.2 Pinus albicaulis | reverse complement strand
TTGAGAAACAGGCATTGGCCCTTATCAAGGCATTAAAGGATTTTAGGGTCTATATTCTGCATTCACATACTATAGCATATGTCCCTAACGCAGCAGTGAAGGATGTGTTGATACAAACTGATCCAGAAGGTCAAAGAGGCAAATGGATAGCAGCTATGTTGGAGTATGATCTGGAGATCAAGCCCACGAAATTGATCAAAGGCCAAGGCTTGGCAAAATTGATGGCTCAATCAAATCTGTGTGCCTTAGATATAAACCTCATTACAGCAATGTCAGAAGAGGAAGATGAAGATTTGTTGGTTCCTATTTCAGATATTTTTCTACAGTCCCCTTGGTATTCAGATATTATGTATGTTCTTCAGCATTTGTCACCTCCTCCAGGCATGTCTAAGAGTAAAGGTAGATCTTTGAAGCTTAAATCTGCAAAGTACTGCATTTTAAACAATGCTCTGTTTTGGAAGGATCCAGGAGGTGTTTTGCTAAATTGTTTGGTTGAAGAAGAAACTCAGAATGTAATGCATGATTTCCATAAAGGTGACTGTGGTGGTCACTTGTTTTGGAAAACTACATCCAACAAGGTATTGAGAGCCGGGTATTATTGGCCCACATTATTTTCTGATTTATATAAAACAGTCATGAATGTAAAATTTTCCAAGGGAAGAAGAAATTGCTTCCACTTCCTTTGAAACCAGTTTCAGTGAACGCGCCCTTTCAGCAGTGGGGGCTCGATCTTATAGGAGAAATACATCCCACGTCCTCAACACAGCATCGACGGATACTGACAGGAATAGATTACTTCACAAAATGGATCGAGGTCGTCCCTGCCAGGCAAGTGATTGACGCGGTAATTATTCAATTACTTGAATCGAATATTTTATCTCATTTTGGCTGCCCATGTAAAATTGTGACAGATAATGCAGCCGCGTTCAGATCAAAGAAAATGATCTATTTCTGTGACAAATACAACATCGTGATGGGCCATTCAACAGTGTATTATCCACATGGCAACGGCCTGGTAGAGTCATCGAACAAATCGTTGATGAATATAATTAAGAAAATGTTGGAGGCAAACAAAAGAAATTGGCACCGAAAGCTTATCAACGCACTATGGGCAGACATAGTCAGCAGTAAAAAATCAATAGGTATGTCACCTTTTGAGCTGGTTTATGGTACTGATGTTGTCTTTCCTAATTCTCTTATAGTTCCAGTTATGAGATTGTTACAAGAAGTTGGCAGCGAAGATGATGACAACCAGCGAAGGATCAACCAGATGATTCACCTTCAACAAACAAGAGAAGAAGTGTCACAGAAAGCGAATCAGTTGCAGGACAAGATTAAAAAGATTTATGACAGGAAGACAAAAGCAAAAAATTTTCAGCTAGATGATGTAGTGTTGAAATGGGATGCAAGAAATGAAGACATAGGGAAGCACGGTAAGTTTGACAACCTTTGGAAGGGACCATACAGAATTACAGTGTATAGGGGACAAAATGCCTTCTTACTTTCAAAAATGGATGGCCAGGATTTTCCGAGTGGAGCAGTAAATGGTAGACTACTGAAGCATTACCATTGTTGAGGACTATGGATCAGAATCTATCTCATCATCATTGTATATACCATGTTATTTTTTTTTTTATCAAAGTTAAAAATGCACAGTCATTCAAGTTTGGGGCCCGAGCTGAAGGCTATAAAACTTGGATGAAATGTGTATGGTTTGATTTTATTTCAGTCTTAGTCTTGAGTCATAATCAGTTTGCATTTGTGTTCACTTTTAGTCTTTTGACTCCATGCCCAATGGATAAGGCTACTTGGTCTATGATGTTCTTGGCACTTCCTAGGAGCTACCATCCCCATTGGAGTCAATGTTAGTCTCAGTCTAGTCATACTTCCATCAGTGATCAAAACTTCTCTTTTGCATTTGCATATTAGGTGTCTCATACTGAATAAATTTCACCATTCCGCTAGGTCATGGATTCATTGATGGTAGTAATTTTTTATCAGTTTTCCCTCATAAGGTACTTGCTGATTTTCCTTTCTATGGTCTTTAGTCATGAGTCACTTTCACTCTCAAATCATGTCATTAGGTCATAGGATGGATCTCATCAGTTTCTAGGGTCTCACCATGGTCAAATTAATGAGTCAAATGTCAATAATATCAGCAAGATCGTGAGGAAGTCAATGAATTCAAAGTCACAGCACCTGGAAGATCAAAGAGACATTTTATTCAGCTTGATGTAATTTTCACCTCAAAGCCATGCTTTGAGGTGAAAACATGATATTTTTATTTTATTATCATTCATTATGTAATTCTGTATCATCATGTAATAAGTCACAACTCAGAAGCTTCCATCTCCACAAAGTCATCATCCTACCTTCAGATAAGTTTTCCACAGCATTTTTAGTGCCAAATCATCTTCCAAGCCGATCCATCACAAAGAGCCCGAAAAGAGCTTTCCAACGGTATATTTCACTCTTAAAATTGACTTCTGGATTGAATTTTATGCCCAAGTGAAGTAAAAAGCCCTCTATATCCTAACCCTTCCCCTTTTCCCATTTTTCCCTTAAACTTTGTTTTATTAAGGTTAAAATTTTCCTTTATAAAATCGCATTATAAAATAATTTAACAAATATGCGATTTATTCTATAAAAAACTTCCCCACCATACCTTGTAAAACTTTATAATAAACAATATCAAAGTTTATTATAAAACCCCGCCATTCCCAAACCACTTCCCCTCCATGCGTTGAAACATTATAACATAAATCAAAGTTATATTATAATACTTCCGCCGACCCAAGTCCTTTCCATCGCAATCGCAATGTTTGAACGATGTGCCCCGATTGGCCAACCGCAAAATTTTCGATGCGATTGTGTTGCCCCCCCTCCGATGCACATCCGACCGTTGATTGCCCCTGCCGATCCGACAGCTCAGAGCTAATCGGGCCATCGGTAATCGACACTTCCATAAGTTCCCTCCCGATTGGCCAATCGCAAAAAACTTCGATGCAATTGATCGCAAGTCCCTCTTTCGATTACCCAATCGCAACTCCTGATTCGCTCCTCCGATTGAAACCTCCGATTGATGCCCCCACTGTTGATCTGTCCCCGCTAATCTGACGACCCACAACCAATCGGACCTTTCCAATCGGCGATGTTAAATCTTTCCCCCGATCTCGCCTTCCTCCAATTTCCGATTGCGATTCCCAGGCCCACCGCAATACTTCCGCCCATTCACAATAATATGGCCTTTCCCTTGGTAAAAGTTAAATGTTATTTTGTTATGTATTACAAAGGCCTTATTCCCATCGCATCGAAGAAAATCTGCTATGCAATACACCACCCCAACCTCCTGACTCCGATTGCGATTCCTGGTCCCACCACATATTACCTTCCTCCATTCATATAAAGGCCTTTCCCTTTGTTAAAATCAAATTTTGTTTTATTTCATTTATACGAAGGACCTCCCCCAATTGCATCGGCTATTTCATATATATCACTCCGCCCCGCTCCTAAGCTTGATTCCGATTGCGATTATAACGTGGACCCCACTTCCTTTCCCTTCCCTTTTCCCATTCAATATGGTTTTCCCTTCACTGAGGCATAATTTCATTTGATTTTAGTTATTCCAAAGTATTTTATAAAAGTCAGTTCTCTTCAAAGGAAATAGTGGAAAGTAAAGCGAAAGTCAAAGGCCGAGAGATAAAATAAGCAAAGACTGTTACAACAGCAGCAAAGTAGGAAATCTGCTTTCGGATTGCCTATTTTCTTTTATCCATGTATAACAACAAATCTCCAAGAAAATCAAATGCAATGATGTCCTTACTATGATTGTATTTCAGTTCTTGAGCTGTTAGAACAACTCCCTTTTTCTGTGGATCTATGTTCCCACATTTCAGCCTATTTATTGTAATTGTAAATCATTTGTAAAGTAGTTTGTAATTCAGCAGTAGGGGAAATAGTGTGGAAAGAAACGTTTTGCGCTCCATTGTAGAGTTTGACAGGGAATTAATAAGAGATGCAGCTCTGATTTGTGGGATCCATGTGATATGAGATTTAGCACTTGTTTCTTCCTTTGTTTCATATGTAAATTGTTATGTTACATCTCTCATTCATAAACATTTCTTTTTGAATGCTTTCAAGATAGAAAGGTAGAATCCATTTTATATGCTCTGCCTTGGGAAATCATTCATGCTCTATTTTTTTCTTCTATTTGAAAAGGATCCATTTATTGTGCCCTTTTAAGCTCCTCACCAGTCTGTCCATCCCATCCCTATTTAGTTTTATTTGCTAAGTTTCCTGCCTATCTTGCCCCATGAAATAACCTGTGTCCTGATTTAATTCCCGGTTTCGGCTATCCCATTTTTGTCCCACACATCCCTGAAAATTCATTTATTTTATTTAAAGCCTTTTCCCCATCATTTTACCTAGCCTAACATCAGATTATTATTTCACTTTATTGAATATCCTTTTCATGGAGAGAGCCCTATCTTATACTTGTAGGGCTAGCTACAAGGTTGCGCGTGGTTTAGTTGTTACCCTATTTTTCCCTTTTCAGCCTGGGGTCCAATTCGGGAGATAGCACCTTGCAAAACCCTAAACCACCTCAAGGATTTAGCTCCTTTCACATGTGTAGCCTCCAACTAGTTCTGCGCTCTGCATCTAGGAGGTACATTGCATCTGGACAACGTTGTGGATTTGGTCCTGTTGACCCAGTCAATTTTCACAATCCCTTTCACACATAAGGGGGTTTTATTTAGGCAACCCAGATTTAGCCTTGTTCACATGGGCATTGATTTATTTTTCTATTTTAGGAGTTTAATTTATCCTCCTTTACAATTTTATTCTTGCAGCAAGAAAAAGAAACAAAATTGTACATTCCTATTAGCTTGGGCTAATTAGGAATATTACACTGACATTGGGTGATTGTGTTGAAGTACTGTGGTATTCTGTCACCCTTTTCCATCTTGATTTTTTGAAGCTTTTCCTTCAATGAAAACTTCTTGTGGTCACTTATGTTATGAAGCAAGTCTGTCAAGGCCTTCCACATTGCATATGGAGTCTCCTTCTCGTGGAGGTTCAAGACAATTGCTCTCGAACTCCTTCTAGTAAGATCCTTCTTGCCTTGGATACATTCTTCTTCCATTATGCTAAAACCTGTGCATCCACAACTGCTAGCTTCAGAAAAATTATATCAATGTATTCCTTCAACCCATTATCTTCCATGATTTCTTCCATCTTGTCCTTCCAAGCAATGCAATTCAAGCAACCCTCAAGAGCATAATCAAGCCTCAAACCATAGAATGTCATCCTGATCCTGCTGTTAGCTCTGAAGAATATGTCTACAAAACTCATTCCTCCTACAAAGATAACTTTTTATTCTTCTCTTATATAATGATTTCAGCTTTGATACCATGTAGAAATTCATTGTAGATTCAAACTGCTAATTTTAATTTATTAAAACAATAGAATTGAATCTACTCTACCAATTGCGGAAACAATAAATGATCGCGAAATCACGAAGCATACAATAAAAATATTTTAGTCAACACATTACACAATGATTTCCAGGGGAAAGCCACAACTAAAAAACCCACTATCTATATATTTCATTATTCAGAAAAATATGAGAAGATTACAATGATTTTCTCAAGCCCGTGAAAGCTCTGCATTATCTCTATTTATCTCACTACTTCCTAGACTGACCCTGGCAAACACTTAGCCAGTTTCCCAGCCTTCCAAGCTCCTACTTCCTTACATTTTTCGATGAGGAATTAGGCCCCTATTCAATATTAATTTCCTCCATTGGATTTCGAAATTCATTTTGGATATTCCTCTGACTACATGCACCATTTGTACAACCCAGATAATTATACAATTGATAGTACACTACCCATAAACTCCAATATCAACTGGGTAACTCGTAGATCACACATGCATGAGTTATTTATGGCTAATGTATTAGTTAAATGGTCAATCACAAAGTACAAATGCCACTACTTGACCTCCCACTAGTTCCTCCAACAGTTGGAACTAATTTAACTTACTTTAACTCATTTTAACTAAATTAATTAATTAGAACTCAAAATAAACTCAACCTAGGATCATAAAAAGTAGGAACCACTCTACATGGCTCAAGTTAGGCCCTAAAATCAAATTAACAGAGCGAACAAAGTCAAACTAACTTAATTAAAACATTATTGTTGTCTTGTTATGTCGAATTACTTTTTTTTCCTAATTTAATTCAAGGGAAAATTAAATCAGGATTTGTTTTTGTTTCCATTTTCAACATTAGCTGAGTCATATATGCTCAACTTGCAACCTATCACCATTTGGGTGATAACTAGCTTGCAATATTCCATTTGAAATCTCTTCAACATTTCCTTAATATATCTGGTTTGATAGATAAATATTCCCTTGTCTTGTTGATAAATCTCGTCCCAAAAAGTATGTCAACTCACCAAGTAGTGACATCTCAAACTTACTTTGCATATTTGCTGCAAACTTCTTACTTAATCTGTCATCATCACTTCTAAATATTATATCATCCACATACACTTCAATAATAATTAGACTATCATGTTCAATCCTTACATAAAGGTTGATATCTATAGTTCCTTCTTAAATCCTTACAGTTGCAAATACTTGTCAAGACAATCATACCATGCTCTGGGTGCCTGTTTGAGACCATACAATGCCTTCTGTAACCCAAAAACATAATATTTCTTGTCATTGAGAAAAAAATACCTCAGGTTGTTCTATATATACTTCTTCTTCTAATTCTCCATTTTGAAATGTTGATTTCATGTCCATTTGATAAACTTTGATCTTTATCAAACATGCATAAGCTAAGAACATCGTGATATCTTCCATTCTAGCAACTAAGAAACAATTTCTTCAAGATCAATTCTTTCAACCTGTGCATATCCTTTGTGAACCAAACTTTCTTTATTCCTGGTAACATGTCCATCCTTATTTAACTTTTTCCTGAAAACCCATTTTATCCCAATGACATTTTTATCTTTTTGTCGTGGGACCAATTCTCAAGTGTTATTTTTCTCAATTTGATCCAATTCTTCATTCATAGCAGGTACCCAATGTTCATATTGGTTGGTTTCTTCAAAATTGTTTGGCTCAAATGTAGCTAAGAGAGAAAGATGGGATTGTTGTGGTACATGAAGCTGTCGATTTATTCAAGTTCCTATTCCTTCATTAAGATCCCTAATGATCTGATTTAATGGATGATTATTTTGATACCATTCTTTGGGGGCCTTTGGGGGTGCTTCTTGTTCAACCTATTTTTCATCTCTTATCTCTTCCAAGTTGGTAGTCGTTTCCTTATTCAATTGTGCTTGCTCTGAGACTTCTTCTTTGACCTGTTATGGTTCTAACTCATGTATCTTTGATTTTCTTGAAGAGGAGCTTTCCTTGTTAGCCTTTAAGCCACAATCTTCATTAAATTTCACATTGATTCTTTCAACTGTTAATTTAAGTCTCTGATTGTAACATTTATAATATTTTATTTTGCGTGAATAACCAAAAAAAATACCTTTGTCTACTTGAGAATCAAAATTTCCTATTTTCTGATATTCTCTTATAATGTAGCATTTGCTTCCAAATACCTAAATTTTTTTGACATTTTCTATTATTCCTTTCCAAAGGTCATATGGAGTCATATCACAATTGTTTCTAAGAAAAATTCTATTCAAAATAAAAACAGCTATATCGACTACTCTGTAATATTCCTAATTTAGCCTCAGTTAATGGGAATATTAATTTTGCTCTTAAAACTTAGATTGATGAATAAATGGGCAAGGAGGCTCATAATTTGCTCAAATATGAATAAAAATCCTTCCTAATGTGAAAGGGGATCATGTAATAACTAGTTCAAGCATCCACATGTGTGAACAAGGTCTAAAATATGTGGGCAAGGTCAAGTTTGAACGAGTCAACATGATTTATTCTCAAAGAAGTGGATCCAACATAAAGCCAGCTAAATGTGAATGGATATCAATCCAACTAGGTAAAATGAAGGCACCTTGAGTGTAAAAAGGGACAGGGCATGAAGAATCATTCAAGGTTGACCAAGTCAACAAAGATGTCTAGATACATTGCACCATCTTGTTGGACAACACAATTTTTGTGGAGGAGCCTTTGCATAGAAGCAACCTCATAGTGGGTGGGACCCTTGGTGAGGAAGCTCATCAATTATATAATGAAGGACATGGTAATCATATGGAAATATTGGAGATTATATTTTCATGAGGTCTACTTAGAATTCCTACATACTTAGTTGTTTAGCTAAGTTGTTGCACTGCTTAGTGCAAGGGTTTTCCCAGGCGGGAATTCCCTACTCTTGCTTGGAGATCTTGCTTGAGAAATCTAAGAGGAGGTTTCTGATATGAATTTTCCACTACTTGGTGTTGGGACAAGCACCTACATTTAGCAAAAATGCAGTACCTTTAGAAAATTGCGTTATTTCTTAAGGTGTGCAGTGGAAGGGGTTAAAACCCCATTTTGAGGAGCTAGTTTCCCAAGAGAAGGATCAACCTTTCTTTGGGAAAGCTAGAGGGAGCATCTACAGCCATTTATTTGAATGTTCAGCCATCAATTGCATATCTTCAGCCATACAACATTATTCAGCCACATATTTGTAGCAGCTTTCTCTTGTACATCTTTTTGTCAAGAAACCCTTGCCGGGTCTTCTTAGATCTGTGTAAAAGAGATTAGATCTCTGTTTTTGTAAATAATTGAGTATTCTAATAATATTATCAGATATATTTCTCTATTTTCTAAGTTATCCTCTCTTCAGACTGTGCAGTCACTTGTGAAGTTGCTCTGACATTTTGTAGTCTTGGGGTTTTGCCCATTTTTAGCAGTTGTGAGCATGGGAGGCCTGTTTAACTAGGCTAATTGCATTTGTTTCTGAAAATATTTTGTATGAATTTCATATATTGCCTATTATAAGGGACACAACCATTATTTTCCACTGTTTTAACTCAATACTCAGAAAATACCATTTTTGAGGCAAAAATAGTTGCTTTTCCCCACTTGGTGACTTGTATAAAAGCATAGTTTGTTGTTGTAATTATTCTATGATGGTTATGTGTTTTAAAAAAATAAATAAGTTGATTAATTTCTGCTCTCCAACTTTGGAATACCTCAGGGTATTCTCATTGTTGTAGAAAATTCCAAATTTGGAATATTATAGTGGTATCAAAACAACAATCTTGGCTCAACCTGTGAGCTCAAGAATTATGGAGTCTTCTCATGGGGAGGAGGAGATTTGAAAAAGAAATCAGAGAAAACCCTTGTTTTTTGGAGAAAGGAGGTTATCAAAACTTCTATTAACAAATATGCACGGTAAAAGCAAGGGCTTCAAAGAAATGAGGAGGGAAACACATGAAGATCCCTCAACAAAATCAATACAAGAGGTAGATTCTAAGTCCTCATATTTTGGATATGAGCAGTCATCCATATCATTAGGTCTACCACGTGCTATCAGCAATTTCTTCATGAAGAGGAAGAAAGGAGATGTGCTAAAGAGAGATACTCTTCGTGATTATTTGCAGGAATATGAAGATCAATCCGAGGAGTTCAAAGATACTTGAAATTCCAAGGGTTTTTCCAAATGGAGGAGGAAAATAGCATAAGGATCAAGAAGCAGGGGGATGGTAGATTCTTTCTATCCATTTTTGATAGATCGCCTCTATGTCCAGCTAGGGCTTGGGTGAAGGAGCTAGACACCTTTGTGCAGCAACATCAAGTTTCAGAATTTGAAGCCATCAAAGTAGCAGCGCTGCATTTTGAGGGTAAGGCCTATGCTTGGTGGTTGTTTGAATAATTTTCCTTAAAAAATTCAAATACATCTACTTATGCAAAGTTCATTAAAATATTAGTAGAGAGGTTTGATGATATTTCATGTGAAGCATCTTCTATTGTAACTATCAAACCACATCAAACCAAACTTTTGCATGAGTTGGGAGGGTCTATCTATCCAACTCCATTTATGAAAACAAATGAAGGAGAGGTGAGCTTGTTTGATACTTTTCCAAGGGCAAGATCTCCTTAGATGAAGGGATTTCTTCTCAAAAGGGAGACATGAAGATTCCTTCTTCAAAAGAAGACCAAGATCTAAGGTCTCTTGTTGAAGGAAAGGCAACTTCAACTAGTGGAGAAGAGAAAGGAGAGGTAGGAGAAGATAATGCAGCTATGAAAAGGACACCTCAAGAACCTCATGAAGAAGAGGAGGGAGCACTTGCTCCAAGGAAAAGAACTCTTGCACTCTTGCAAGGAGTTCCAAAAGGTCTCACACATAGAGCTCTTAACATAACACATGAGTAGCATGTACCTTCATGGAAAAATGATGAGATCTTGAAGATAGGAGAAGGAAAAAAGGAGGAATGTCATCACAAGATGAAAAGCATGTACCCTTCTCTATTTCAAAGTTTTAAAGAACAAAGAAGGCAAGAGGATCCATGCAACACAGGTAGGGGCAAATATGTCCACCTACATTCACACCCTACTCTATGCCTTGATGCCTCTTTGCAAGGAGGCATTTCAGCAGGAAGACCTCCTGATTGGAGGGAATCTAAAGTGTTCTCTCAACTATATGCAGCAGCAACATATTTTTTTAAAGAGGGAACCTTAGAAGGAGCCACTACAGCACTGAAAACCATTGATGGAAGGCTAGACAAATTTCTGAAATTGACCTTTCTTTCTTCCATTCATCTATATGTGTTGGAGGGAATAGATTCAGAAATTTGTGCTGATATGAGCATAGTATCAAAAGGCTACTCCATAGCTTTCGGGCAGAAAAGGATACTCCAATATATAATGAATATTTCTGAACATAACAAAAGTATAATTTCATTTTTGTATGCAGGAGCAAAAAAGTGGAAGTTTTTGAGAAAGAGAACCTTTCAAAGGAAGGGTGACTCTCCTAAACTTCAATCTTGTCTTGACCAAGATCCACTACAAGAGGGGCAACAAAAGAAAGTTGGGAATACTCCAACATGTGACTTTGACATCAAGCATGTCAAGGCGGAGAGCCATCATATGACAAATGCATCATTTCAGATTTCTACAATGCTGTCAATGTTGGGAAGCCTAGACCCTTATTGGGAGTCCCAACTCTTGATGGAATATTCTAATGACCTATTCACATGTAAGGTTCTTGATGGGAAAGAAATGGATGAGAAGTATAAGGTAGTTATTGGAATCATTTATGTTCATGATCAGATCTACTTAACCAAATACTCCAAACTCAAGAATAAACTACTTGATACAACTTATGAGGTCTTGCTTTCAAATCCCACTAGCTTCATTAAAACATATCATACTGTCTTAGATGGATTCATGTGGGAAAATTTCAAGAAGGAGATGCACTCTCATATGAGTAAGTGCATGAATCATTTGCTGGTTGAGGAGGAACATAGCTCTTGAGAAGAGTTATCATCGTCACCTCCTTATTCATTGAGTGTGAAAGGGAGCTCATCCATGAGCTACCTTGCTGATTATGAACAAGTGTATGACAAACATTGTATTGCTGAATCTCATGATGTATTTATTATATACTTGTATCTTCTTAACACTCATGTGCAGGTCTTGGCTCCAAGAGGGGGCACCTTTTCTGATGGGCTTCATGAGCCACTTTGGACCATGAACAATGGTGATGTTGGCCATTCTTTGGGAGATCTTGGAGAGATTATGTACTCTGTAACGTTCCAAAATTTTAGCTTCCAAGCTAAATGGAACATTAGAGTTAGCAGCAGCTTTAGCCGGTGAATAAATGGGTAGAAAATCCCATAAGTCTCCTAAGGAGGATAAAAACACTCCAAGTGTGAAAGGAGACACTCTTTCTAGCTTAATAAAACACCTCCATGTGTGAAAAAAGATAAAATGAAGCTGCTTTGACCAAGTCAACAATGCAATTTTAGTGGAGGAGGAATCCTAGGATGGATAACGCAATTTTGGAGGGAAATGTAACTTGGGTTAGACATAACCTAAGTGAGTGGGGCCAAGGGAAAGAAAACTCACATATTATATAAGGAAGATGATCATAGCACTATTCATCATGTTGTAGATTATTATTCTTGGTTGCCGAGAATTGTTGCTGCTTTGATGCTTAGCAAAGCTGCAGTGTTGTTTAGCATTGGGTGCTCCCGGGTGGGAATCCCACCTCTTTCCTTTGAGGAGCTCATTTGGAGAGTTTTTATTCATCATTTCACATCAGTTTTTTAGGCCAAGCTTCAGCCATCTTCATCAGCACAACGTTTCCAGAGTATGTGTAGTGTTGTTGGGTGCAGCAGTGGAAGGGATTGGAATCCTGGCTTCTGAGCTAGTTTCTCATTGGAGGAAGATTTACTTCACTTGAGAGATATTTTTGGAGAGATACAAGACATATTTCAGATCTATGGTATCAGAACACACATTTCTCATAGCCTCCCAGCGTTGTTTCTGCTAGGGAGTGTGTTATTTTGGAAGCAGTGCTCATTGCATGGTTTGGGTGGCTTCGTTGCAGTGTTTCCTTGTGATTGAGAGGTTCATCCTTTCATGGGAGGAATCCCTTGAGGTATCTATAGAATTTCTGAAATATTTCAGCCTGATACACTCATGTACTTCATTGTTGCAGTGATTATTTAGTTATTTCCTGAATATCACATTTGTATGTAGAGTGTTTGATAAGAAACCCTTGCCGGTTTCTTTTTTATTTTTTAAAGGGAGCTTAGATATTTGTTCTTAAACATTATTTATCAATACATGAGTAGATATATTGTTATATTATCATTTTATGTGTAAACCCTCTCTTAGACTGTGCAGTCCCTTGAGCAGCTGCTCCGACATTTTGCAGTCTTGGAGTTTTAGCACTTTTTGGTAATCCTAGGTGTGGGAGATCTGTTTAACCCACCTAATTTGATTTGTTTCATCTCTAATATTGGATTTAGAATTCATATATACTAATATATGGGATCCAAGATTCCATTCTACTATTTTATTGCATTTGTTGTTGGAAATTCTTTTTTGATGCTAGATTTATGAGCAATCCTGAAAAAGGAACATTACAGTGGTATCAAAGCATGATCTCTGGCCCAGCCTGTGAGATCTGGCTATCAGAAGAAGGAGAGATGGAAAAAATCCATAAATCTTCAGTGTGTGCAGGAAGAAAGGAATAAAAGCGTACAAAGCTTCTTCCAAAATCTATGAAGAGCTTTCAAGGAGAGCTGAAGAAAATGAGATTGGAAATGAAATCTCCAAAGGAGATTGAATATAGAGTTGAATCTAGATTTTCACATGGTGAGTGTGAGCATGCAGCTGCACTCCATGATGCACAACGCATTCAAATGCCTAGAGCTATCCTGAGATGGATGGGAGGAGGAAGAATGCCTAAGAGAATGACTCTTAGTGATTTGTTGCATGATTATAAATCTCAAACTGAGAGGTTTAGAGATCATACTGATTTCCAAGAGTTTTGCAAGATCTAGATGGAGAAGAGCCAGCAGCAGGATGCAGATATATTTCTTCTATATACTTTTGTCGGATCACCTACATGTTCAGTTGGAGCTTCGGTGAAGGAGCTAAACTCCTATTTGCAGCTACACCATATTTCCGAAGATAGAGCTATCAGATTTGCAGCGCTTCATTTCAGAGGTAAGGCTCATGCATGGTGGATTTTTGAATCTTATTCCTTCAAGAATGCCAATACTTTCTCTTTTGCAAGATTCATAAAAACATTGATGGAAAGGTTTGGTGAAAAACCTCCTAAGACACATGAGCAAGGAAAACTTGAAGAAATAAAACCCTTGCATGTGATGGAGGAAACTCCATTTTAGAAAACCATGATAGGAGCTGATGTCTTGCATTACACATTGCCGAAAGCAAAACCTCCAGTTCATATTATTGAACAAAAGGGCATGGGGATCACTTTTTCACAAAGGGATCCAATTATTGAGATGTTGCCTACACACATTAATGAAGAAGAGGGCAACAACACTGTCACATCTAGAGCACATCCAATCCCTCATGCAGAGGAAGGAGTAGCACATGCTCCCACAGGAGGGACTCTTGTGTTTTTTCAAGAAGTTACCCAAGATCTCATATGTAGAGGTCCAAGCACAGTCAGTGAGCATCATGATTGTGCAGCATTGCAGCTGGAAGGAGGATGAAAGGAGGAAGAGCAGCATTAGTTGATGAGGAGCACACACCCTTCTCTTTTTTAGAAGGCTAATGCAAGGAAGAGGCAAACTGATTTGCGCAGTGAGGGCAAGGGCAAGGTTGCCCAATCATATATGCAGTATACTCTTGACATTGATGTCTCACTACATGGAGGCCACCTGATCTAGAGCTGATGGAAGACATCTTGTCTTTGGACTCAACAATCTTGGATTTTGGAGAAGTGAAGAGTTTGGAGGAAGAATTTGGCATGGGGGATGTCAAAGTAGCAGACAACAACTTGAGGAGAGCATCACATGACCGATCATCAGCGCTATCTTTGAGGAGGATTGATCATTATTGGAGATCTCAGCTTTCAGTAGAGTACTCCAAGGATCTTGGTGCATGCATGATTCTTGATGATCTGGATGGAGATGACAGATACATGGTGGATGATGTGGTCATCTATTCCTATGGCAGGATCTTCTTGACTAGATCTTCTAGTCTCAAGGAGAAGCTACTACATGCAGCACATGAGGACTTCTCTTCTATGCAATTTTATGCATATTTCCAGTTGATGGAGGAGTTCACTTGGGAGGGCATCCAGCATGACATATATCAGCACATGGAGAGATGCATAGCCCAGATGGTGAAAGAGACGATGTCACAGCCACCTTCCTACTCAGTGGGAGTGAGGGAGAATTTCCAGTAGAGCCATTTCAGATCAAGACTTCAAGTATATGACGGAGGAGGTATGGTTTCACATTTTGTATTGTACTTCTTTTCCTTGTTAGAGCAGCATGTAACAAGAATAGTTATCTCTTCTTTCATATTGTATGATGATGTACTTGTAGCTACTTGTAGCATTGATCTTGGCTATATTTTTGATGAGCTGTGGGGGAAGCCATATGTCTCTTGGTGTGCACCAATGACACCATATTGTAACTTTGTGTTTTCGTCTTATGAGATGACTATGGAAACAAACAAGTGGCTGGAAAAGCACTTGTTATCTCTTATTTTGATGCAGGCCAAGGATGCACTGCATTGGTTCCATGAGAGGGACCATGATTCAATCTCTGGTTGTCATTTGGAAACTTGTTTTTATGGTTTCTTGCTTCCATGTATTGTTGATGTGTTTTTGTTCAAGGGAAGCTTTGTATGGAGAGAGAAACCTATTGGATGGCATGGCACCCATATGATAGATCAACAGAAAATGTGTTGGTATGAGGAATCATACAAGTTGACCTTCATGATCTTACTCTATGGCTTGTATGAGAGAGAGATGAGGTAGCAGAAAAAGTTGTTGTTGCAATGGTTACAGTCAGGAGAGTATGGGAAAAATTATTCCCATACTTTTCATGATATTTTTGAAGAGAAGAAAGGCACATTCATGGTGCAAGGAGGCTACCCTTCAGTATTGGAGGATCATGAGAGACTTCCATGTCGCAAGAAGATTTTCTCACATAGCAGCATGCTGGTGGATGGATTTGGCATGTGGAATGTCAAATGGAGGAGTCATGGAGCCTTATTATTAAGGCCTACATCGTTGTCACATGGGAGTGTATTATTATTGATGGAGTGTTCCAGGGAGTATATGTATCCTTTCTTATTGCAGATATTTATGAGGGGATCCACATGGGGGAACTTATACATGGACCTCATTTTCAGCTCCCACATGATGCATGGTAAGAAAGAAATTGATGTGCTTGTTGATTATTGTATTGAGTATTTGTACTTTCTCACCATATGTAAACAGTGCATTGCTCCACATGAGAGCAAGATTATTTATGGGTTTCATGGTCACTTTAGGGCCAAATCTTGTGATGTTGATGACCCATATTTACATGAATTTGGGCAAGTGTTGTATTGCTCTGATTGTGCACATTGATGTATATTTTAGCTTACTACTTCATAGTAGATGAGCTAACATGCATAGCTGCAAATTCTTGGGAGGACAACTTGCCACTTGATACTCTACATCAGTAGTTGAAAGAACTACGTTGTATCCACCAGGGAGACCATATGTATCATCCAAAATTTCACATAACCTTCAGCCATTTTCTGATTTTGATGCCATGTGGTGATGATGTGCCATTCATCTTGAATGGAATGGTTTGGGTTGGCATGACTCATGATTTTGGAGGAAGAGTCTCTGGGGGCTCAATCTTCTTCTTACCATTGGAGGAAAATCATGTTTCAGCCCAAGATCAGCATGCCCTCTAAACTTATCATGAGTGGAGAGGAGGATAGTGTGGGATAGGCCTTCTTTCCTATCATGTACATTCATTCAGCCCACCTTCATTTCAGGTGCACAAGGTGGAGGAGACTTTTCATGAGTTACCATGTTGGAGGGTGACTCACTTCATTTGGATGATAGCATGGGTGAGGAAGGCACTCATTCACCATGTTGGTCATCACTCCTACTTTGTGGAGGCCATGAGACAACTAGCAGGTTTCCATTCACACTTTCCACCTTTGACTGATGCAGACATTTTGGTTATGCACAATTGGGAGGAAGCATTGGATGACAATTTATTTGCAGATTCTCTTGATGCAGTGATGGAGGCTATTGATGGGAGGCCACGTGAGAAGGAGCGGATAAATTTTTCTCTCCTTATACATTTTATTGAGGACAAGCAAATATTTTGGAGGGGAGGACTGTAATGTTCCAAAATTTTAGCTTCCGAGCTAAATGGAACATTAGAGTTAGCAGCAGCTTTAGCCGGTGAATAAATGGGTAGAAAAGCCCATAAGTCTCCTAAGGAAAATAAAAACACTCCAAGTGTGAAAGGAGACACTCTTTCTAGCTTAATAAAACACCTCCATGTGTGAACAAAGATAAAATGAAGCTTCTTTGACCAAGTCAATAGCGCAGTTTTAGTGGAGGAGGAACCCTAGGATGGATAACGCAATTTTGGAGGGAAATGTAACTTGAGTTAGAAGTAACCTAAGTGAGTGGGGATAAGGGCAATAAAACTAACATATTATATAAGGAAGAGGATGGCACCATTATTCATCATGTTGTAGATTATTATTCTTGGCTGCCAAGAATTGTTGCTGCTTTGCTGCTTAGCAAAGCTGTAGTGTTGTTTAGCACTGGGTGTTCCCGAGCGGGAATCCCACCTCTTTCCTTTGAGGAGCTCATTGGGAGAGTTTGTATTCATCGTTCCACATCAGGTTTTAAAGCCAAGCTTCATCCATCTTCATCAGCACAACTTTGCTGGAGTATGTGTAGTGTTGCTAGGTGCAGTAGTGGAAGGGATTGGAATCCCGGCTTCTGAGCTAGTTTCTCATTGGAGGAAGCTTTCCTTCACTTGAGAGATCTGTTTGGAGAGATCCATGACTTATTTCAGATCTGTGGTATTAGACCACACATTTCTCATACCCTCGTAGCGTTGTTTCTGCTAGGGAGTGCGTTATTTTGGAGGCAGTGCTCATTGCATGGTTTGGGTGGCTCCATTGCAGTTTTTCCTTGTGATTGAGAGGTTCATCCTTTCATGGGAGGAAGCCTTTGAGGGATCTACAACATATATAACATATTTAAGCCTTCTACACTCATTTACTTCATTGTTGCAGTGATTATTCAGTTATTTCCTGAAGATCATATTTGTATGCAGAGTGTTTGACAAGAAACCCTTGCCGATTTCTTTTGTATTTTGTAAAGGGAGCTTAGATCTCTATTCTTCAGCATTATTTATCAATACATGAGTAGATATATTTTTCTATTATAATTTTATGTGTAAACCCTCTCTTAGACTATGCAGTCCCTTGAGAAGTTACTCCGACATTTTGCAATCTTGGGTTTTAGCACTTTTTGGCAATCCTAGGTGTGGGAGATCTGTTTAACCCACCTAGTTTTCTTTGTTTCAGCTCTAATCCTGGATTTAGAATGCATATAGACTAATATATGGGATCCAAGAGTCCATTTTACTGTTTTATTTCATTTTTTGCTAGAAATGCGTTTTTGATGCTAGATTTATGAGAAATCTTGAAAAAGGAACATTACATACTCCTCATGGTGTGAACCATCAACACCAACCATATTACACCTTCTCCAAACATGCAAGAAGGATGGGGCAGCAAGAAAGTGTTGGGGAGAACGCTTTTCATATCATATTCCATGGCAGTTAGGAGGAAAATTGCGATGGTTGCACATGAGGTACCATTGTCCTTCTCCCTTATTTTATATGGAAGCTAGCACGATCCTACTTATGGTCCCACATGCTGAAGATGTTCTTATTTTTGTTGGGGACATGGTTGGAGGAGAGACACATTTGTTGGGTGTGTCTTTGGGGGAAGGAAGTCCCTAATTTTTCTGCACTACATGTTCCAAGGGGAGCATGAGAAACTATATGGCCACCATTGCATATCACTTGTTTCTTTATGATGTGGACCATATGTTTGGTTGGAACACTTGAGGAATGCCTCTCATGAGCAATTGGGAGGAGTTTTTATATAAATTACCAAGCTGGAGGGTGATTCATTTTATTTGGATGATAGCATGGAGGAGGGAGACCTCCATTGATGATGAAATTCCCCATGATTTTCATCACTTCTATCTTGAGAAGGCCATGGATCAGCAAGAGGGTTTCCATAACAACGTTCCATTCTTTCATGATGAGAGCCATTGGGTTTATTCTCCAAGGCCAACTTGCACACTTGGGAGGAGCCATTGGGAGATGGGATTTTTGCAGAAATTTTGAAGCAATGGAGGAGACTATGGGATGAGAGGGCCACAAGAGGAAGAAGGGAGATTTTGTAGCGCCCTTGCAGTTACTTGAGGACTAGTGAAATTTGGGAGGGGGAGACTGTAATATTCCTAATTTAGCCTCAGCTAATGGGAATATTAATTTTTCTTTTAAAACTTAGATTGATGAACAAATGGGATGGGAGGCTCATAATTTTCTCAAATACGAATAAAAATCCTTCCTAATGTGAAAGGGGATCATGTAATAACCGTTTCAAGCATCCACATGTGTGAACAAGGTCTAAAATATGTGGGCAAGGTCAAGTTTGACCAAGTCAACATCATTTATTCTCAAAGAAGTGGATCTTACATAAAGCCAGCTCAATGTGAATGGAGATCAATCCAGCTAGATAAAATGAAGGCACCTTGAGTGTAAAACGGGACAGGGCATGAAGAATCATTAAAGGTTGACCAAGTCAACAAAGCTATCTAGATACATTGCACCATCTTGCTAGACAACGCAGTTTTTGTGGAGGAGCCTTTGCATGGAAGCAACCTCATAGTGGGTGGGACCCTTGGTGAGGAAGCTCATCAATTATATAATGAAGGAGATGGAAAGCATATAGAAATATTGGAGATTATATTTTCATGATTTCTACTTAGAATTCCTGCATACTTAGCTGTTTAGCTAAGTTGCTGCACTACTTAGTGCAAGGGTTTTCCCGGGTGGGAATTCCCTACTCTTTCTTGGAGATATTTCTTGAGAAATCTAAGAGGAGGTTTCTGATCTGAATTTCCCACTACCTTGTGTTGGGCCAAGCACCTACCTTAAGCAAAAACACAGTCCCTTTAGAAAACTGCGTTATTTCTTAAGGTGTGCAATGGAAGGGGTTAAAACCCCATTTTGAGGAGCTAGTTTCCCAAGAGAATGATCATCCTTTCTTTGGGAAAGAAAGAGGGAGCATATACAGCCATTTCTTTGTATTTTCAGCCATAAATTTCATAGCTTTAGCCATACAATGTTATTCAGCCACATATTTGCAACATCTTTCTCTTGTACATCTTTTTGTCAAGAAACCCTTGTCGGGTCTTCTTGGATCTGTGTAAAATAGATTAGATCTCTGTTTTTGTAAATAATTGAGTATTATAACAATATTATCAGATATATTTCTCTATTTTCTGAGTTAAAATCTCTTTAGACTATGCAGTCACTTGTGGAGTTGCTCCGGCATTTTGTAGTCTTGGGGTTTTGCCCATTTTTAGTAGTTGTGAGCATGGGAGGCCCGTTTAACTAGGCTAATTGCATTTGTTTATGAAAATATTTTTTATGCATGCCCTATATTGCCTATTATAAGGGAAAAAACCATTATTTTCCACTTTTTTAACTCAATACTCGAAAAATAGCGTTTTTGAGGCAAAAACAACTGCTTTTCCCCACTTGGTGACTTGTATAAAAGCATAGTTTGTTGCTGTAATTGTTATATGATGGTTATGTGTTTTAAAACACTACATTATTTGATTACTTTCTTCTCTCAAACTTTGGAATACCTCAGGGTATTCTCATTGTTGTAGAAAATTCCAAATTTGGAATATTACATGCTCGAACCCAAAATTTTCCATCTAATTTTGAATCATTTAGCATTGTTCTAGCCATTTATTGTACAATTATATTCTTCCTTTCAACAAATCCATTTTTTTGCAATGTTCTAGCTATTGAGAAATGTCTTTTTCTTCCATTTTATTCACAAAAATATTGAAATGCTTTCAGGGTAAATTCACCATCGTTATCAGATCTCAAAAATTTAATCTTACAATCAATTTCATTCTCAACCATTTCCTTGTATATCTTGAAACATTCGAATGCCTCAGAATTCCTCTTCAAGAAACTAACAATCATCATCCTGGTATAATCATTTATCATTAGCATAGAATATAATTTACCATTCAATCCTTTAGCTCTTATTCATCCACACGGATTAGTATGTATTAATTTCTATGGTTGTGACGTGAAGTGTTATTTTGACTTGTATGCCGAAAATGTTCACATACAACATTGGTTGGTTTTGAAATTAATTGAATCTCTTTTAATTTCCTTTTTTCTAGTTATTACAAGGTTATCAAAGTTTATATGTCTCATTTTTCTATGACATAATCAACTCTCATCTTCTTTTGCCAAGAAACATCCTTTAACGACCTCATCTAAGGTGTATATGTCATTTGGAGGTCTACTTGTAGAGCCATAAGTTGACCTGATTTTTCTTTTCTTGTTTCACATGTCTTTGAGTTGAATAACATTGTGTGTCCTTGATCACACATTTTACCCACACTTAACAAACTGTGATTCTTATTTTCATCAAGAAGCTCATATTTTGCTATAGCATCCTCGCTTCCAAGATTGATAGTACCTATTACTATGCAATTTGAAGATTCTTCATTTCCAAAGGATATTGTTCCATCTTTTCAATCCTTTAAATATATAAATTTATTCCTATCTCCAGTCATATGTGTTGAAAAAACAATATCAACATACCAAACATACTTTGAACCTTTAAGGCAAGAGCACACCTTTTAGCTTTCTTCTTCCAAACTTGTTCATTCCGATTTTGTTGTGATTCCCTTGAGAGGATCAAAAACTTGCAATCCTTATGCAAGTGTCCAAAATTGTGGAAGTTATAGCATTATACTTCATTTCTTAAATAATCAAATATTTTTTATTTTTTCTTGAAGTATTCCTATGTATTTTTGGAATAGAAATTTCTAAAAGATCTTTCAAAGTTTCTTTCATAAGTACAACAATTTATAGCTTTATGCCCAAAATTTATACATGAATAAAAAAAATCATAAAAAGTGGGCTGATACCTAGGAGGAAACCTTCTTCATGGAATCCTTTTCTAAGAGCTTTCTTGTATATCGTGAACCTTTTATTCGTCTGGGAAACATCCTTTCTTGGTAGATCCTTTAATAGTTTCAGCATAGGTTTTATGTGGATTTGGCTTTTCAGTCATCGAGGAGTTTGAATCATTTTCAAATGTTTTTTTGTAGCCTAGACCATTCTTGTCACTGTATGACCTTTAGTTGCTGATAAGCTCATCCAAAGTTTTAGAATTGTTAGAAAATTATTCCAGAATATTTCTCCTTTTTACTTCCTTTCAAAGAGATACTATTTGGGCTTCTAGTTCTTCCCTTGCATCGTTTCTTTGTTTTAACTCATTCCCGAGCGACTCTTCAATTCTTTTGGCTTATTCTAACTTTAGTCTAAGGTTTATTATTTCTTCTTCATTCATTTTCTTGAGATTATTTGCAAGTTCCTTTACCTCCTTCAATTTGTCTTCCAAAGAATTAACATTTTTCCTTTATGCTTTGAGTTATTTTATAACTATGACAACTTTGTTTTAAAATTTGATTTCAATTATTTATTATTCTTCATATTATTCTTTGTCAAGGGATTCCACTTGTTATTATTAGCCATAAATAACACTCTTTCTTTTTTATCTTCATTACTACCTCTTTCTTCTTTAGATGAGGAACTATCTTCCTTTGAGAGGAATTTTTTCTTAAACCCTTTTGTCAAACCAGGAGGTAACTCCGCAAATCAGAATGTTTTATTGAATGAAGAATGAACATGTATTTATACATGGAGGTGAGGCTATTGGGATTCATCTCCCAATGACTCTTGGCCTTCCTTGGTTGTTGAAATTTCTTTGTTCTTGTGAGGGCACTTACGAGTAGAATGACCTATCTCACCACAATCAAAACATACTAATGTAAATTTTCCCTTGTACTTACATGTTCCTCTTTTCATCTTCCTCGTAATTTACAAAAAATCTTCATCTAAAAGTTATACTTCTTCTTCTTCTTCTTCCTCTTTGCAACAACTAGATCTAGGTTTGGATACCTATTTCCCCTTCCTGGTCTTCTTGGATGTCGTGAACATTGTTTCTATATTATATGAATTATATTCTTCTTCAATCCTCATTGTATAAGCTATAAGTACCCCATGTAGTTCTTCCATACTTAGGTTTCTTAAATCTAATCTATCTTCTAAGATCAAAATCTTAGGACTAAATATTGATGTAAGAGTTCCGAGGACTTTCCGAAGAATAACCATTTTGTCAACCGGTTCTCCTAATCCTTCCAAGGAATTTTTTATTTCATGTACATTTTGAAAGTAAGATGCAATGTTCTCATCTTCTTTCATTCTTAGTTTTTCAAATTGAGCTCTGTAAATTTGAAATTTTACTTCCTTGACCTTCAATTCTCCTGCATATATATTTTGAAGATTTTCCCATAGCTCCTTATCCATTTTACAACCCGATACCTTAACATAGAAATATTGAGTGAGTCCACTTATAATAAGATCCTTTTCTTTAACACCATTTAAGACATTTTTCTAACCTTGTTCATCTGTTGTTACTTTATAGCCCTATTTGACTATTTACCAAACTTCATATCCTTGTTCAAGTAAATGAAATTGCATCCTTCTGCTCCATAGTGCATAATTATCTCCATTAAATATATGAACTCTATTTTTTATATACTCCATGATCTCCTTATAGTTTTTAAACTACTACTGAAGGAGACAAGCCTCTGATACTTATTCTTGGAAATACTCAGAGGGGAGAGGGGGTGGGGTGGCGGTGAATCAATATTTCTTAGCAATTAGCACTTTATTAATCCTTTTCAGAGCATTATTTAATATTACGTTATTATTATTATTGTTCAGTAAGAGAATTAATCGATAATGAAAAAATATAGACAGTAGGCACATAATTTTTTTGTGTAAACCCCTTCCCCCAGGTCAAAAACCACCAAATGATTTTCTATTAAGTTATTTAATCTTTAGCCCCACATCAAAAGAAAGCTACAACTTCCTAGAACTCGAAAAAATCATTCTTCTCCAACTCCCACTGGATGGACGCCCCAACTCCCTGGTTTTATAAAAAATCAACTGAAAGGATGCCCCAACATGAGCCACAACTCACCCTAGTAGCAACCTACCAACCTGAAGTATTTACATGCGCCAACCAGTTGGTGGCTTCATTCATCTGCCTAGCACCACCCTACCGCCCTATAAAGAGAAAATAAACTAAAATAAAAATTTGGACTCCCATACTAGGGATAATGGTCCACTTTACAATTATATTTCAATGATTTTATTTGACTGAAAAATACACTTGGACCTAAACCCTTTTCCCTGTTGAAAATGCAGCAAGATGATGGAGCTTAGTGAAATGAAGTCGCCTTCACTAAGTGGGCCCGCGGGCAAATTTTGGCGCAAAGTCTATTTTTAGACTATGTCTATTTTTAGACATATGGAGCATGGTCCAGGGGTTGCAGTATGTTATTCTTGGAGTATTGGTCATGTTGGTAAAAATAGATGGACCTATATTTTTAGACATTTAGGTCGAAGTCTATTTTTAGACTGCCTATCCTAAAATAGAAAAGTCAAATATTATTTACCCTTAATAATATTTGGACTCTAAACTTCAGTTTACTCTCTTGGAGCACTTCAGTTCGAGCTACAGAAGTGGCTCATGCATCTGACAGAGGAATTACGCTATTCCTAGGGGTTTGGTGAGCTCATGTATGGTTGACTTCTTTTGTATGGGGATCAGCAAGTGTAAGTTTGGTGAGCTCATGAGATAAAGCTAAGAGTGTTGTGTTCTATGAACACCTTAGTTGAACTAGTCATGATGGCTTAACTAGATAATCAGTCTAGTAATGAGGAGTGGTTCAAAGGCTATTTGGTCTATAATTAGTAACTCATTATTGTTTCTTCGCCAACATCAGCTCACTATGCATGCAGGGATGGAAGGAGACCAAAGGAAAGAGGTAGATGAAAAAGGGCGAGATATTATCAGCTTGTACATCGAAGCAGTAAGCGAGATTTGTAACTATTAATTTGAGGAATTCTCTCATGATGATTGGCGTCATTAACCTGCTGGATTTCCGACCTGATCTCTCATTAGACCAGCCTTGATTGCACAATAGAGGCAGGCAGTTAGTGGATGAGTTTTGAACCTGTGACTTGTTCAAAACCAAGCTAGTTTGTGTGTACTTTATGAGATAGTACTGAGTACTTGTGAGGAGTATTGTGCTATGGACTATTACATGTTTTCTCCATTATGATATACACAATAGCTGCGGGGTTTTCTGCTATAAGATTTCCCCATACATACTGTGTAATGTGTGTGATGTTTTGATGATCTTTTGATCACATACCGCTTGTTTTATTTTCGCATGTGTGATGATCTGAGTGGAAAAGATTATGTGTTGCATATGAATTCGAATTGATATGTGATCAGGATAGTCTCGGTGGATAAATATTCTTTATTTAGCAAATTTATACATTCCCAACAACACCAACCAAAGTCCTTTTCCCAAAAGAAATATTCCTTCTTCAACTCAAGGCAATGACACAGAGTCTTTACAAATGTGGGTTCCCTTACAGGGGATAGTGTCCCATTTACAACGATGTATAATGTTTGAAAAATGACTCTGAATCTTGGAAAAACTCACAAGACGAGATATTGATGTGGATACCGCTGAAATTATTCTCCTCTTTGTCACTTTCTTGCTTGTCCTTTCACTGCTTCATTACTTGATATATTCTTCAATTTTCGCTATTTTGTTGCTTGTGGCTAGCTTGCTTACTTGATGTCACTAGTAGATTTTATCTTCATGCATCAGTTGAGGGTTCTTGAACAATGTTGAATTTATAATTGAAGCAAGCCCAAATGAAACCCAATACCCAAAGAAAAATAAACACAACAACCCCTTAACAGAACTTACCTCTACGTGCAAAGAGAGTTAGTACAATATTAATAATCATACTAAAAATTTTATGTCAACAGAAATAAATATGCAACAAATTAAATATAAAAATACTTACTTGACACTTTTCATGATGAAACCTAAATCTTAATGATGATCAAAACTCACTCTTCTTGTATGATCCTAAAACTTTTGCTAGATACTAGACACAACTACACTTGAACCCTTTGATGACACTATACTTGAAATGAGCTAGATATTATACAATCCTAAAAATGGCTCTTAAAATCCGACAAATTGTGCCCTAAAAACTACTGCAAGCCTTACTACAAAACTTGATGACATGCCTTATCCACAGAACTGAAATGATACCTAACTAGTTCTGAACACAAGTTATATATTCAAATCCAGAAGTTAAATGAAACAAGTCTAAGATATTTCAATCTTACCTTAATTTTTTGGTCAATTTGAGACTTGAAAGGTGCTATAGGACTGAACCAATGAAGTTGGACTTGATTTTACAAACTAGCCTAACCACTAGTCCTAACTAGACCTGGTACTAACCTAAACTTGACTTAAAAAAAAATAGATTTAAACTAACCCAAGTATATGTCTAAAACAAAGCATAGATCAACCATTTTTGTTATTTTATACCTCAGGTCTGAGACATAAAAATGTAAATTTACATGCTCTATCTAAACATAAATTCAGAAGGATCTAGATTGTGACTGAAAAGGGAATATACAAAAAGAAAATTACAGACTTACACTTGCTTATCCTTATTTTTGTTCTTCATTCTTATTATGTAAGGAAAAATTCAGTCCCAAGAAAATATCTATCAACATGTTCTTTAGAAATTGATCCTTCTTCAACTCATATCATGTAGTTTAATACTTCACGATTTTCATTTAAGCTAGATCATAGTACATACTCGACCTTTTATTCTAATCAAGAGATGCAAAAAAAATAGAACAAATTGCCAAAATATGACGTGTCCCTTCCAAAATTGCTTGATGTTTTGGTTTCTTCCCAAAATACGGTAGAACGAACCCAAAAATTCACTCAAAATTAACCCTGTCATCTGATCTTACATGTTACCGTAGGGCCAAAGCTATCTCGAATAGATTATTCAAAGATCATTTTTAAGTACATATTGTTGCTGAGGATAATAGATATTTCTTTATAGACATGAATTTGAGCTATGAGGGGTTTCAAAGGTTGAACATTGAATTTTAGGAGGGATTCAAGTGGTAGACATTAGTTAAGAATTAAGGAGCTATAACATTAAAAAAATTAAATTTATTTGTGTCAATTATGCTACATAAGGGAGGACATGAGCTAGATAGGGAGAGATTTTCGTATTTAAGATAGGAGGGATAATTTTTGTTTAATATGTTTCCTAAATTGATGCTTCCTTATTTAATATTTGTGTTTTGAAGGATTTTTCCTAGAAATATTTTCAACTCCACTAGAATTTGAAATCAATGATTGGCTTAGTGCATATGAACCTACCAAGGTTGTGAATTCAATGATTTGGTTATTCACTTTGGTTCTTGAAGTTATTTAACTTATACATGGTGATATTATGGTGATAAACAATGTAATATATTAACAAATGTAGGAGGAGGTGTCATGTCACTACCCCTTGGGGTTTTAGCCCAAAACACTGGGTCTTCAATTTCAAACTGAATTTTTTGTCAAACTAGAGGGAACCACAGGGCCTATCATATATAAACAAAAACATCTCATCAAGGATAATATATGTATAATTATCCTGACATGATATTCCATCAATTTCCATGTCAAATTTACCAAAAAAAATCGGGGTAAGTCCTAGTGTTGCTTGGGTTAACATCAATGACAACCACTGGTCAAGAGTGAAGGCATTGGGAAGTCATGTGGAGGTGCATATCCCTTGATTTATTTTTTTCCTTGAGTTTTGAGAGTTGTTGTCATGAGTCATCCTAAAACATGGATGTATATCCATCACAAATTTCCTAGAAGTAGTGTTATTGTATAAAATGCATTCATTTTTTTTCTAGATTCTAAATGAAGGAGCCTCCTTGGGAGAAGGGAATTCTTATGAGCTTCCCAAATGGAATGTGATTTTAGTTTTTCTCATCCAAATACATTTCCAAATTTCTTGACCACCTTCGAGACAACACCACCAATTCTATGCTCCCATGTTTATAGCTAAATTTGAAGGGTCTCTTTGTCCCAAACCTCCCTTCAGTTTGGGTTTGCATATATTATCGCAAGCTACAAGAATCCATTTTTTTCCGATTTTCCTCCTCCCAATAAAAAATACTATTGCAAGATATTTTTTGAGTTAAGGATGGATGTGTTAGCCACATATAAAATTTTTCATATCAAATGGTGGCTAAAATTTTTTGTAGCCTTCAAGAAACAATTCACGATTCAAAATTGTTAGTTCTTGAAGTCTCATGATGGTATTTTTCCTTTAAGATAATATTCACTACTGTTTCCCTCTCAAAAGCCCTCAAAATCTGTTGTTTACCTAAAGAAAGAGACTACTCAAAAATCCCATGTTTCATCATTTTTCCCCTTCTTTCACTCATAGTTGACCTCCATTTTTCATCCCCTTTTCCTCATAAAAATCCTCCATTTCCCTCATTTTAACCTTCAAAATTACTTCAAGACCCCCGTACAAAACCTTTTTCCTCCTTTGTATTTCATGAAAACCCAAATTTTCATTAAGTCCGATAGTTCATGGTTTCGACGAATGTCAGCCATTGATCTAAAATCGATCAATGATCGTCGGCATATCGCATCGCAGTTTTTCCTTGGACGTATTTTAAATGGTTTATTTCCCCTCCCCGATTGCGACCTTGCGATTGTTTCCCAACCATTGATCTACTCCACCATGCCCAGATCCGACGACCCCCATCGCCCCATTCCAAAGCCCACATTTCTGCCTTTGGCCTTCACAGTTAATTCCTGACCGTTGATATCGCTTTAAGATCGACGACTTTGATTAAATTGCATCGCAAAAATCCTTTGTGCCATTCCTCTCTCCTTAGCCGATTGCAAATCTTGCGATTCAATCTAGACCATCGAACCCAAAAGAACTGACAGCCCAGATTAATCAAAATTCTGCCCATATTTCTCCATGTTTTTCCCTCAGATTAACTCTCAACTGTCGATCTGAGCCATTCATTTCACCTATCTAACGGTCCAGATCAAACCCTGACTTCCTCCGTTATATTATAAAGTCCAACATTTTAAAATTTTCTGCGAAGATCCACCGTTGATCTCTGTAGATCAACAGTCCACATTTAATCAATCTCTGCCCAAACCCCTGTCTCATATTCCTTTCAATTCAAGATTTGACCTGAGCCGTTAATCTTGAAGATCTAATAGTCCATCCATCGTTGATCTCTGTTGGCTGGTCTAATCCAACGACCCAGAATCTTTCTGCAACCCCAAATTTCATTAAACCCATTTTGCCTCCACCAAAGGTTTTTTGCCCCTTTCCACTATATTTTCCTCCATTTTCATTATTATGTTGCCCCCTCTGCATTATAAAAACCCGATTAATCTCGACCGTTGATCAATTTGATCCAACGGCCTGGACTTAATCCAACCACCATTTATCCAACCGCCTCTCCTTTTGACCTAAGCGAGAAATCCTCACCGTTGGATGCTTTCATCCAATGACCGCGATCTAAACTCAACCTCCAAAGCAATTTTTACCCATCCATGCAGGATTTTTCATAACTTTTGTCTATTTTTGCAGGTTTTGAAGGTTTTCCATTATTTCTTAAAGGAAATCAAGGGTCGGGGAGTACGATCCCCGAGGCCTTTATTCGTGAAGGAGATCACTCTGTAGGGTTCCATATCATGTTTCATCCATGCCTCATGAGCACTAATGCTATTTTAAAACCCTCTGCACACCTGCAAAAGCAATGAAAACACAACAAACTCCACAGACAAAGAGTATCAGTTTGACAACATGAAATCAAAGCAGAAGTGAAGAATTAAAGGTTTAAACACAATTTTGAAGGATTAAGGCATAAATTCAATTAACCAAGAGCCTAATCCATAGTTAAAGACATCATGAAGACCGAAAGACACATATTAAGCCTAATCAGTCCTAAAACACAGAACTAAAGTGAATTAAAGGTGTTTTAGGGAAAGACAAAGAATTATATCAATCCGAGAAGCCTCCACTGCCACCTCAGAGGCTAATTGAATTTTCTCCAGCTACCAAAAGCCACCTGCAACCTCAAAGCATTCAAATGAGGCATAGTTTTTGCCAGAACAGAAGATATTTGCCTCAAGATAGCTGAACAGTTATTTCAAATCAAAGGAACTTATTTACAACTATTAGAAAAGTTATTACAAAGATAATAAAGAACCTTAAAGTCAAAAAATCTTCCCAAGTAGCTAATAACTTAATGAAAAATCAATTAATACAGAGGAAATATCAGAAATCTTCTCCATTGAGCCCCTCAAAGGCCAAGTAGCATTAAACTGTATTAATTGAGCCTAGAGATCTTATTTTACATCCCACCTCCTCTTTTCTTCTATAAATACCTCTATAGAAGATGAGACAAAGGTTGGTCTCCAAATATTTGTTGCATGTAAATAGTTTTCTGAAGCTGCTGTAAGCTCTGTTTGTAATTGAAGACACCTAAGTTGATATGAGAAGTTTGAAGCTGTAGAAACCCACTAGACTTGATGATTGTAACTGGTTTGAAGCATCAAATACAAGATGATTTATGGGATTCTGGTCTATGTCAACGGTGATGTTTTTCTTATTGTAACTTGTCATTTTATTTCTGTTTTCATTCTATCCATCTTCTCTAATAAAGAACAACAATTATAGAGTTAGGATTTACTGTCAAAGGTACCCTGCTCTCACTGATATGCTTTATTTGAATGTTTTCTTCCAATTGTGTTATTTAAGAATGATTGAATACTGTCCAAGAAGTTAAGATGTTGGTGTTCTCTTATATTACTGTCTAGATTTTAAACATTGTTCTTGAATGGTATTTTCAGTGTCTACTTAGTAAAGTCGAACTAGGGAAGTCTATGGTTAGCCCTGTCCTCTAGTCTCTTCTCCAAAGGTTGTCTGAAAGTTTCCCTTAAAGTATGTTGAAAGCAGGATAGGTTCAAAGTCCTTACCTGATCTTAGACTATTCTTTGTTTATATTAAGTGTTGTCTTGATAAGTTTACTAATTGAAGAATGAACTAGGGAAGTCTATGGTTAGCCCTGTCCTCTAGTTTTCTTCTCCAACAGTTGCTTTGAAAATTTTCCCTTTGAATATGTTGAAAGTAGGATAGGTTCAAAGTCCTTACTTGATCTTAAGCTATTCTATTTGTGTTTTAAAAGTTTTATATTGAAAGTGCATCGAAATAAGGCTAGTTTCAAAGTACTTACCTGATCTTAGATAAATTTTATGTCTTTCTCAAGTGTATGCCAAAATTAGGATAGTTTCAAAGTACTTACTTGATCTTAGGCTGCTCTTTGTTCTTCATTTTTTTGGTTCCCCTTCTTATTGTTTCATTTCATTCCATAAAATCAACTTTAAAGAGATCCTTTGATATAGATGACTTGCCCCATGGACCACTCTTGAACCTTTCTGTTTCAATTAAATCCTACTATGACTCCATAGCCCAATGGATTGAAGCTTCTTCTTGCCTATCTTATTAGCTGAATCAATCTTTCACTTGAATATACCTTCACCCTTCATTTAGACTTCCTTCACCTTCATTTATCTTAGCTCAACCAAAATCAAACAAAAACCTTGTTCCTCATAACTAGCCTAATATCACATTTCAAGCCTTAAAGATAAATCAATATTTTCACTTTATAGAGAGATCCCTCTTTGGATTCAGGAGGGCTAGATCCTAGAATCCCAAAGTGGTTCACATGTTGCCCCTGCAATTTTAGTCTTGCAAATCTGCTAGAATTACAGGGAGATAAAATTCTGGCGACTCCACTAGGGATTTTGAGTCAATTTCATCTTAAATACTCCTAAGACTCAGAACACCCATAATCTCTTTAGATTGGTATTCATAATAAACATGGTGGTGGATCCATAAAACATTTTACCTCCTTAGGAGCTAAAATTTTTTCCACCTGGCGACTCCACTCCGTATAACTCCCAAAAGACCAAATGACTCCAATGGTAGAAGACTCTTAACTGGTTGACAAGATGTAGTGACCCATTTCCTGATTTACAAACATGGATTTAGATATAGACCCAGAAGACAAACATATGGTCATGATGGAAAAATTGATGTACATGCTTGGAAGAAGAGTGGATAAGTTTATAGCCAATATGAACATTGGTGATCCAGAACAACATGTGCTTTTCCCTGAGAAAAAACAAACTCTACCACTACAAGGCATGTATGATGAACAAGATTATAGAGAAAACAATCAAGAAAAATTTCTAATCATGATGGAAAAGATGATTTACATGCTTGGGAAGAGTATGGATAGGTTGATGGCTAATATGAATATTGACGATCTAGAGCAACCTATGCTTTTACCTGATCAAACACAAGCCCAATCACCTCAAGACCAAGACAGTGACCAAGATATGTATTATGATTAACACTTTATAGAAGATGATGAGCAAACTTACAAAGAAAGAAATAAGCAAGGTTGTCAAGAAATTTTTGATTGCATGCCTATGTATTGTACTATGTTGATTAGAGAACTTCATGACCAAAATGCAAAAAAATATAGTGAGCAGTGCTTTGATGAAATAGGTAGCCACTTAGAAAATGAAAAATCTGATATGGAAGGAGAACCAACACACATAGGAACTCCCCCTCTAGATTATAACCCATATCAGATTTCACAAGAAGAGTGGCATCATGATAATGTAGAAGAAACAACTCATGAACCTTAAATGCAAGCTGAGTATCATAATAGTCATGAGGTTTTTTTTGAAACACAAGAAGATCAGGAAGCAATAGAAAATCCTCAAAGTTTCCCTGCAAGCACAAGTCAAGATCTCCTAGAAGAGGATCAAGAAAACATCCAGCCTCAAAATCAGCCTTTACAAAAGATAGAGAATTGTTGTACTTCTGTTCAAAGGAACATAGAAACATCTTCCCCTTTGAAGAAAAAAGAGATAGATCAGACTATTAATAAACAGTCAGTCTCTGAAACTTATTGCAAAACAAATACTCTTTCTCATTCACGTAGAGAACTTTGTTGTAAATATTTAGAAAGTTCTTTTACAGATCAAGAGAAAGAGGGCAGTTGTATTTCTGCTTATGTTCAAAGAGGGATCTCTCCTTTGATAGAAGAAAAAATTGATCAAATACTAAGCAAGCAGCTACCCTCCAAACCATCATCCAAACAATACAATCATGAACATAGTTCCTATTCCATAGAACAATCTAATGGCACTTTAGACAAAGGGGATACTAAAGGAATTAATGATAATATTGGGACTAGTCTTCTTTGGAATATGAATTTTGATGGGTCATGTACTAAAACTAATGCAGGTGCAGGAATATGGCTTTACAATATAGGAAAAAATCATTCTGAAGCCCATTCATATAAATTGAGTTTTCAATGCACAACCGACATAGTAGGGTATGAGGCTCTCCTCTTAGGGATACACTTATTGAAGAAATTAGGAGCCCAGAAGATAACAATTCATGGAAATGTAGAATTGGTAATTTGGAAAGTGAAAGAAGAATGCATGGTTAAAAATCCTAGACTTAGAACCTATAAGGATGATGCCATGGATTTGTTAAAAACTTTCAAAGAATTTCAACTTATCCTTGTTCCTAAATACCAAAACAGTTTTGCTAGTGGTTTAGCCCTCATTGCTAGTACATGTATGAGACCTTGGGAGAGAAAACAATATACAATTCAAGAAAAATTCAGACCAACTGTCCCAAACAATAAAAGATATTGGCAGGCCTTTGAAGGATAAAAACAAATAGAAGACTATCCTACTGAGGATATACCATCTTTTCAAGAAGAAAATTCTCCCATCACTGATATCAATCTGCCATTCAAAGAACCTGAATTTATATCAGAAGCAAGCATAGATTTAGAGAAAGAAGAAATTTCACTGCTTGTTGTTTTGCAGGTTAAGAATGATGATGCTTCCAAGCAATGTACTAAAGAGATATTCCTCAAAGATGAAGTCTTGGAAGCGGACAATCTACCAAACATGGAGGGCCAAAAAGAAGATAATCTTCATCTTTTCTTTGTTGATCCTTTCGAAGAATATGTGGAAGTCCCAACCGGCTCAAATTATCAAGCATGGATCCTTTGCAAGAGCCAAATGCATGAAAATTTGTCACCTTTTGTGATAGTCTTGGTTTTGAAGATTAATCTTCAAAATGTACTATGGATACCCCTGACAAGCAGCCATAGTTTCTTTTCCTTTTTGACATTACTAAACTGGCTACATTGGCACTTTTGTATCATATAAGAATGTAAATATTCCAAGTTATAATAGGTTAGATAGGAATGTCAATAAAGCTCAGTTTGAGAAATTAGATAGTTGTTGATTTTTGTCTTCAATGAAAAACAAAAATGCAAAAACAATAGAAGATAGAAAAGAGGGTAGAGAGAAAACAAGAAAGGTACAACCCCATACCAAAAAAGAGAAATAAAGTCTGAAAGTGTGTAAGCTCAAATGCCACTCCTAAGAAACACACTTCTAGTTAGTCATACAACCTAATCATGACTAATAATTAGTTTTCAATTTACTGCTGATAGGTTAGTGAAATAGATCTGCCAAATAGTTTAATCTTGGTTTATCAGTTAGGTAGATTAGGATAGAAGAAAAAAGGTTCAAACAAGCTCAAAATATGAACCTATGAGTTTCAAAGAGATGCATGGCTCTAACTTGATCAAATCTTGAGCCAAGAATAAAATAAATGATTCTAATAAGCTCAAAACTTGAACCAGTGAATAGAGAGAAAAACAGCTCAAACAAGCCTAAAAACAGAGCTGAAGAAAAGTGAAGGAGGTTCTTTAGTTTTCAGATCTTAAGCCTTCACCATTTTTCTTTATTTTTCTGCAATTTTTTGTCTATGTGCAGCTTGTATTTATGCCATAGATCAGCAACAAGTTAGACTGTTCAATCCTGGCTTGTTTGCTTTTAAATTTCCCGTTTTAGAATTTAGTGAATAAAAATCTGTCAGACAGTCTAATCCTGACAGAGTGTAGTTAGGAAGAGAAGCTTATGAACTCAACTGCTTAATCTAAGTTCATGGAGAAATAATAAGTATAAATAGACTAGTTGTATGCTTTCAAAAGAATTAAATTTTTGTAAAAAGTGTTTTCCAATCCAAATGCACTCTGAAAAGAAGAAAAAATGTTAGATCAATAGGATTGGGTAAGTAGAAAGCTTGTTTTAATAGAACTCCATTGTTTTTGATGGATGCTAACATTATCATAGCAAAAGAAAGAAATTTGTAGCCCAAATGGATGAGGCATTGATCAGCTTCCAGAGAAGACATGTCTGAGGTTCTTGTCACCTCCAAGGAGCTGCCATCCCAAGTTGGAGCCGCTGTTAGTCACCTATAAAATTTGTCATATCAAATGGTGGCTAAAACTTTTTGTAGCCTTCAAGAAACAATTCATGATTCAAAATTGTTAGTTCTTGAAGTCTCATGATGGTCTTTTTCCTTTAAGATAATCTTCACTATTGTTTCCCTCTCAAAAGCCCTCAAAATCTTTTGTTTACCTAAAGAAAGAGACTGCTCAAAAATCCCATGTTTCATCATTTTGCCCCTTCTTTCACTCATAGTTGACCTCCATTTTTCATCCCCTTTTCCTCATAAAAATCCTCCATTTCCCTCATTTTAACCTTCAAAATTACTTCAAGACCCTTTTAAAACCATTTGGTCTCCTACCATTTGGTTTAAAAAGCCTTCATTCCCCTATCAGAACCCTCCAATTAGCTTAAAAACTCTGCTTTTGGCCTAAAAAACACTTATATTTCATTATACAGAATTTTAGCCCTTGAGGGCTTAACTTCTATAACCCCCACCTCTCATAGGACCATAAGCCCCGCAACCAGGTGCTAAAATTCCTTAAACCCCCATCCAAAACCTTTTTCCTCCTTTGTATTTCATGAAAACCCAACTTTTCATTAAGTCCGATAGTTCATGGTTTCGATGAATGTCAGCCGTTGATATAAAACCGATCAACGATCGTCGGCATATCGCATCATAGTTTTTCTTGGATGTATTTTAGATGGTTTATTGCCCCTCTCTGATTGTGACCTTGCGATTGTTTCCCAACTGTTGATCTGCTCCACCATGCCCAGATCCGAAAGCCCCCATCGCCCTGTTCCAAAGCCCACATTTCCGCCTTTGGCCTTCACAATTAATTCCTTACCGTCGATCTAGTTTTAAGATAGATGGCTCTGATTCAATCGCATCGAAAAAATCCTTTGTGCCAGTCCTCTCTCCTCTGCCGATTGCAAATCTTGTGATTCAATCTGGACTGTCGAACCCACAAGAACCAATGGCCCAGATTAATCAAAATTCCTCCCATATTTCTCCATGTTTGTCCCTCAGATTAACTCTCAACCATCGATCTGACTCCCAGATCCGACGATCAGTATGTAATCGAATCGCAAATTTTTATGCGCACCTTCTTCTCTCCTCTGTCGATTGGCGATCTTGCGATCGCATCTGAGCCATTCATTTCACCTATCTAACGGTCCAGATCAAACCCTAACTTCCTTCATTATATTATAAAGTCCCACAGTTTAAAATTTTCTACAAAGATCCACCGTTGATCTCTACAGATCAACGATCCACATTTACTCAATCTCCGCCCGAACCCCCATCTCATATTCCTTTCAATTCCCCCAGATTTGACCTGAGCCGTTAATCTTGAAGATCTAATAGTCCATATTCAACCCGACAAGCCCAACTCCTTTGGGACCTACCTCCCCATCAATAAATCCTGACCGTCCATTCCCTGATCCAACGACCCAGATCAAAACCGCCTTGACCCTGCCCCTCTTCTTCCACCCGCGCAACTCGTCTTATCGTGCTCTCATCTCCACCGTTGGATCTGCCCACCTTTCATCTAACGACCAAGACTCCATATCGTGTAAATTCGTGTCCGAAAGTTAATGTTTTAGATTTACGCGATATGGGTGGTTTTAAAAAGCCACGTGTCAAGCGCTAAAGCATATCGCATTCCAAAAGGCAATACTGCCTTTCCCCCTTTTAGCTGCGCGAAACTAGTGGTATCTACAACCGAAACCACCTTTCCCATTTACATTACATTTTCTTATTTTAAATCTCCACCGTTGATCTCTGTTGGCTGGTCTAATCCAACAGCCCACAATCTTTCCGCAACCCCAAATTTCATTAAACCCATTTTTCCTCCACCAAAGGTTTTTTTCCCCTTTCCACTATATTTTCCTCCATTTTCGTTATTATTTTTCCCCCTCTGCATTATAAAAACCCGATTAATCTCGACCGTTGATCAATCTGATCCAATGGCCCAGACTTAATCCAACCACCTCTCCTTTTGACCTCAGCAAGAAATCCTTGCCGTTGGATGCTTTCATCCAACAGCCGCGATCTAACCTTAACCTCCAAAGCAGATGTTACCCATCCACGCAGGATTTTTCATAATTTTTGTGTATTTTTGCAGGTTTTGAAGGTTTTACATTGTTTCTTAAAGGAAATAAAGGGCTGGGGATGACGATCCCCCAGGCCGTTATTCATGAAGGAGATCACTCTGCAGGGTTCCATATCATGTTTCATCCATGCCTCATGAGCACTGATGCTATTTTAAAACCCTCTGCATGCCCGCAAAAGCAATGAAAACACAACAAACTCCACGGACAAAGTGTATCAGTTTGACAACATGAAATCAAATTAAAAGTGAAGAATTAAAGGTTTAAACACAGTTTTGAAGGATTAAGGCATAAATTCAGTTAACCAAGAGCCTAATCCACAGTTAAAGACATCATGGAGACCGAAAGACATAGATTAAGCCTAATCAGACCTAAAACACAGAACTAAAGTGAATTAAAGGTGTTTTAGGGAAAGATAAATAATTCTATCAATCTGGGAAGCCTCCACTGCCACCTCAGAGGCTAATTGAATCCTCTCCAGCTACCAAAAGCCACCTACAGCCTCAAAGCATTCAAAGGAGGCATAGTTATTTCTAGAACAGAAGATATTTGCCTCAAGATAGCTGAACAGTTATTTCAAATCAAAGGAAATTATTTACAACTGTTAGCAAGTTATTACAAAGATAAGAAAGAGCCTTAAAGTCAACAAATATTCCCAAGTAGCTTATAACTTAATGAAAAATCAATTAATACAGAGGAAATATCAGAAATCTTTTCCATTGAGCCCCTCAAAGGCCGAGAAGCATTAAACTATATTAATTGAGCCTAGAGATCTCATTTTACATCCCACCTCCTCTTTTCTTCTATAAATACCTATGTAGAAGATGAGACAAAGGTTGGTCTCCGAATATCTGTTGCGTGTAAATAGTTTTCTGAAGCTGCTGTAAGCTCTGTTTGTAATTGAAGACACCTAAGTTGATATGAGAAGTTTGAAGCTATAGAGACCCATTGGACTTGATGATTGTAACTGGTTTGAAGCATCAAATACAAGCTGATTTATAGGATCCTGGTCTATGTCAACGGTGATGTTTTTCTTATTGTAACTTGTCATTTTATTTCTGTTTTCATTCTATCAATCTTTTCTGATAAAGAACAACAATTATAGAGTTAGGATTTACTGTCAAAGGTACCATGCTCTCACTGATAAGCTTTATCTGAATGTTTTCTTCCAATTGTGTTATTTAAGAATGATTGAATACTGTCCAAGCAGTCAAGATGTTGGTGTTCCCTTCTCTTACTGTCTAGATTTTAAACATTGTTCTTGAATGTTATTTTCAGTGTCTGCTAAGTAAAGTCTAACTAGGGAAGTCTATGGTTAGCCTTGTCCTCTAGTCTCTTCTCCAAAGGTTGTCTGAAAGTTTCCCTTAAATTATGTTGAAAGTAGGATAGGTTCAAAGTCCTTGCGTGATCTTATACTATTCTTTGTTTATCTTAAGTGTTTTCTTGATAAGTTTACTAATTAAATAATGAACTAGGGAAGTCTATGGTTAGCCTTGTCCTCTAGTTTTCTTCTCCAACAGTTGCTTTGAAAAGTTTCCCTTTGAATATTCTGAAAGCATGATAGTTTCAAAGTCCTTACTTGATCTTAAGCTATTCTATTTGTGTTTTAAATGTTTTCTATTGAAAGTGAATCGAAAGCAGGCTAGTTTCAAAGTACTTACCTGATCTTAGATAACTTTTATGTCTTTCTCAAGTGTATGCCAAAAGAAGGATAGTTTCAAAGTACTTACTTGATCTTAGGCTACTCTTTGTTCTTCATTTGTTTGATTCCCCTTCTTTTTGTTTGATTTCATTCCATAAAATCAACTTTAAAGATATCCTTTGACATAGATGACTTGCCCCATGGACCACTCTTGAACCTTGCTGTTTCAATTAAATCCTACTATGACTCCATAGCCCAATGGATTGAAGCTGATTCTTTCCTATCTTATTAGTTGAATCAATCTTTCACTTGCATATACCTTGACCCTTCATTTAGACTTCCTTCACCTTCATTTATCTTAGCCCAACCAAAATCAAACAAAAACCTTGTTCCTCATAATTAGCCTAATATCACATTTCAAGCCTTAAAGATAAATCAATCTTTGCACATTATAGAGAGATCCCTCTCTGGATTCAGGAGGGCTAGATCCTAGAATCCAAAAGTGGTTCACATGTTGCCCCTGTAGTTTTATTCTTGTCAATCTGCTAGAATTACAGGGAGAATAACAAGTCGAAGATGCCAAAGTCATTGTTGAAAGGGCCAGTAGTACAGGGGTTTGTTGGTTAACCTCAAATCTGAACATGGTTCAAGACCCCTCAAACTAGCAATTATCATTGACATATACTCTAGGAAATAATAGAATTTTACATATAAGCAATGCAAAATGTAACTTGTGACACATACAAAGAAATAGAGGACATACACATTCATGCATAACAAAATTTTAAATAGGGCTATGAAAACCAACACATTCAGAAACATAGAGCAATATTGTAGTTATTTCCATTAAACTTAATGTATCATTACATTCTAGAACTACGACCTTTTAGGTAGAATCAAAATATTTATCATGCATTCTAGCTCATGAATAAATAAATTAAGAACAAAACAAATTCCAATAGACTCAACGATAACATCTCGACATATGAGCTTCACCTCCTCCTTTTGTTGTCTTCCCCTTGGGATTTTATAAACTTCTCTCGCTTAAATTACTGTTATTTTCTTGGAATTCCAAGCACTTTCCTCCTTGGAAGCTTTTGTGACTCAGCTGTGACTTCTCCATCTATCTCCTCTATGTCTCCCATATTTTCCGCTTTCCAAATTCAGTTTCTGATAGATCTTAGCATATTTTATCTCTTTCCATCCTTTGTTTCTTCCAAAACTCCCCTTTGATCATAATTGGTCAAAATGTGTCAAAAACTTTTTCCCCCAAAATGAAGGACCCAACAATGAGCCTTAAGTATATATATATATATATATATATATATATATATATTTGATGTAAATTTCTCTTCTAACTGGGTGCCCCATGAAGGGTTTGCAACGTTAACATTCGGGCCAATAAGTAATTTCTACCCTTGGGGAAAAGGGTTGTTAATCACAACCTAGGAACTATATAAATAACCTTGTTGGGATAACAAGCACTGAGCATCTTGAACCTTGGGTAAAATATGTGTAAGATTATCTACACCACATAAATCGCAAGGTAATTTAACTTTCTTTTTAGTTTCTTTCTTGCCTTGACCAATGTTAGCATTCAATTTATTTGTATTCTTTTTCTCTTCCTTTCCCTTATTATAACCTTGTCCTTTCTTCTTCCCATCAGATTGTTGGCTTCCTTTAGGACTATAGGAATGAGCTACATTAACCACAAATTTTTTTGAAGGAGTAGACATAAATGGCATAGCTTGTGTCACTGGAGTAGATTGTAATGACATCTACTATAATTGATTAACTAACAAACTAGTCGTATTAGAATATAGCGATCATACAATCCCATTAGCAGGGGGACCCACTTTCAGTCTGGTCGTATCTATTTGAGATTTCAACACATCAAGAAAAATATTATAAAGAACTCCAAACTGAGAATAAATCAGTTATAATTTTTGGGATCTAAAGATAACATGTTCTTCTATGAACACTCTTGAGAGTGACACATCTATAGATCTTTTTTTCTCTAGAGACATAAAAAAGGAGTCTAGTAAAAATTAATCGAGGATATATGCCTTGATCAATCTCTTTCTTCTCCACCACTCTTGAATGTGGTCAGAAATATGGTTGGCCTTACCTTATTTACAATTGGTTAGAAGCTAAATCATGAAAGACAACTGAAAGTTGTTGAGAAAGATCATAATCAACTCATTAAATGTGGAAAAAAACCCCCTTTCAACTCGATATACCATTTTGCGACATTCCAGGTTAGGGTGCATTGGAAAAGTCTCAACCTAATCGAATAATCAATTAGAGGGTTTTATGAGCACCACAGATGAAAAGTAGTTACATGGTTAGTTGGGTCTTCTCCACACTTCCCTTCAAAATTGCGTATGTCTGATGAAATTTTGGTAGGGACCAAGGGATAAGTTGGATTATATCGAACTGGATCATTAGTTAATTTTGAAAGATCTGTAAAATTAAGAGTTTCCAAGAATGTTAAGTGTGAAAAAGCTAGAGGATTCTGTTGGCGGTGCTTGAAACTTCAAACATACAGGGGATCGCCCCGATATAAGGTACCAAATAAAACTCACATCGTTCCAGGCATAGGAGTCCCATATGGAATATGAACCAATAATTTTTTACTTAAATATGTGCCTTGGGTTTAACTGTCAGCACGAAAGATTAGTGCAAATGTCCTTTTGAATGAGAAATCTAGTACGCCTTGTGAATGTTCGACTACATATGTATCCAGGTTCTCTTACTATGGAGGGGAAAACAAAATGAGTCTCTAAGATAGAATTAATAATTATACCGTAATTGAGACATGTTAATTAGCAATACTAGTCTAAAATCAAGTGAAATAGTTCACAAGGATGTGACGCTCATTATAAGCATAAATTTTTTTTTCCAATAAGTAGTTCAAAAGTAACCAAAATAGTTCAACTAATCTAGTTGTTGGAATGGGGTCCCCTAGTTGCATTTTTTATATATATTTTGTAGTAATTAGTCTAGCGCAGGGGATTTGGGGTGGGTCAAAGCCCCCAATGTATTATAATGGGTCAAAGGGTAGACCTAGAGTCTGCAAACCATAATTTGTGGACCACAGGATAGCACAGGCTATGATGATATAAATAGATGGAGAGTTTGAGTCTAAGACTAAGATTGATGCTAAGTATGAACTATTGGGATCTGTTTTGGGTGGTATTGGGTAAGGACTCCTACTGGCTGTGTACGTGGAGATCCTTAGTCTTATTTTGTGTGGACCCCACTGACTGTGTGCGCGGGTTGTGACTTGGGTTTGTAACTTGATTTTGAATGTTAATGAATGCGGAATCTATTGAAGTATCTCTGTGTTACCTAAACTCGCTGCATTTACTATTGAAGTATCTATGTGTTATATGAAATAGCTGCAATTGTGTTATTCTGTGATGATAATTACTAATGCGCACGTGGATGCGAAGGTGTTGCTAAGATCTGCTTAATAATAGTAGCTTTGTTTATGTTTACATGTTATCTATGAGGTTATAAGCTTCGCTTTATATACTATTAAGGTCTTTGAAATAAGATTTCTTCTGTGCGAATATGATATATCTCAACGAGACTGCCTTAATTACCTGCTTCCTCCTAGGGTCTAGAAACCTGGTTCCAACACCCACCCGTACTACTTCGGGTGAGACCTTGGCCTGCAAAAGTAGTTCATTGCCGAAAGGGCCAGTAGTATAGGGGTTTGTTGGCAAACCATAAATTCGAACCTAGGTCAGGACCCCTAAGGCAAAAAAATGGTTTTGTTACCAGGACTGGAAGCATTTTAAGAGAGAGATTGGGTAATTCCACGAGGCCATTGCCAGCCTGAGAAACCGGAGCTCGAGGAATGGTTTGAAAAATATATTCAGGAATTTTCCATAAAAGAGAATCACAACACAAAGATAATTGCTGAAAGGTGGAATAAAAAATATATTTTCACAGAAGTATATGAAATTTTCTTTGTAACTTTCACGAACAAGCTACAGGAGTGACTATCAAGGCTAGTAAAATTCCAGATGTGTTGGAAAGATGATCAAGTTACGTAGTGGACGCCAAAATCGATTCAACAGTTGGAGAAGACTGACAACAAAATCACCTGAACTATAGATCACTGGGTGGATAGTGTGCTAGGAGGATTTGTAACAGAATTCACAGTTGATCAGTTCGTATCCGACTCTGAAGCAGAGTGGAGGTTCTTCAAAGGATTCTGAGGTAAGTTCTTGTGAACATTGCCGCTACTGATTAAAATATTACTGTGTGAAAAAGGAATTTTGTGTAGCCACACCAAAATAATGACCTCTGATCAGGGCGAGAGTACAACACGAAGTGGTAAGTACTACAGAGTTAATCAAGAAGGGGATAGATCCATCTACAACCACTTAAGAGAGCCACCTGTGCACGCAGGAACAATTCCTTCATCTAGACCATCGTCAAATTAGTGTAAGGGCAAGAACTTCCCTACCCCTCCGCCATTACCGAAAGAAGATATGGCCACACACATGAAGCTGCCCACATTTAAGGGTGTGGGGGATGAAGACATGGACCGATTTCAGTTCATAGTAGAATTAGTATGGACTACGTAGAATATTGCTAACGATGCTCTAAAAATGGCACATCTATCCCTTGCCTTTGAAGGGAGGGCCTTGGATTGGTTCATGGGGTACGTGGGCCAGCATTCAGATCCATCAATACAAGAAATTAAGGATGCCTTAAAACAACAGTTTCAGAAGCGTAAGTCCTACTCTCAACTAGTGATTGACTTAAAATATTTTAAATAGGGACCCACCGAGTCTATATGGGAGGATAATCAGTGGCTAAAGAAGGTTATCAAGGATGGGGAATTTAGGTATGAGGATAGACAGCATAGGGAATGGTTCATTACCATGCTATTACCTGACCTACGTGGGCCTATGGGTCAGCAAGCAATTGACACACAAGAAAAATCCTTGGAGGTGGCCATGAAGCCAGAAGTTGTGCCAAGAGATGATACCCAGTTTGGCATACAACAGATCTAGGTCTAGTTGGAGGAAATGCATCTTGAAATCTAGAATTTTCAAAATGAGCGACGAAAAGAAGCTAGTCCAGACGTTTGGTGCATAATATGCAGGGTGTCAGGCCACACCAAGGATCAATGCCCTCTGCTGGTAGACTACATGCAAGCTAGGGGGCCCAACCCATTATGCCCTAAAAAGGCTACGAGAGCAAGCACTCCCACGTTATGGTGTGCCGACTTCCGTGTAGCCAGACTACATGATACCAAGAACCACCCCCATCTTGGTGTCTATGTTCTAGAGTTGAAGCAACAATGGTGCAGATTCTGCTCATCTGTGGGACATGACGAATACAACTGCCAAACATATGACTTAATGATAGACAGAGGAAAACTGTATAGGGTACAGGCTGACCTTTCATCACCATTATCCCCCTCGGGATGAGAAGGCTCCCCTGCCAAAGGCTGGGGGGGAAGAGGCGAAATTTTAGGTCAGGGAAGATGGAAATTGATCTGCTATAATTGTGGAGAAGTAGGGAACTTTGCAAGGGAATGTCTGAACCTTGCATGAAAATATTGCAGATATTGAAGACAATTGGATCATGTGATCGAAGATTGTCCGGTACTAATAGCAAAGATTTAGGAAAAATAACAAACTCCAATGCAGAATGTACAAAGGGTTAAGGTAGAACCACATGATGAGGGACCCAGTATTAATGTTATTACACGTAGTAGCATGGCTACTGGAGGAGCTGAGGAAAGAGTTGTGGATGAAACCCTTATCTAAAAAACTGTTATTAAAAAGGAAAGCTTGGACCTACAAAAGGAGAAAGAAACCTTCCTAGAAGTTCGTAAATACTTCACCAAAAATGAGGCATCTACCTCCAAGTCTCCAACAAATATAAAAGCGGATGAAGAAGTACAACCATTCCCACAATAATTTATTAAGTTGATACGCAACCAGAAAGAAGTAGAAAACCTTCAAGCATTGATAGACAGCTATGCGGAAAAGACTGACCCTCCAATGGATGTTAAAGATGTCCACAAACTTTACAGGCAGAAGAAACACACTGGTTGGGAAATGCGGCTAACAGTGCAGACTGGCGATTATGAAATTGTTGTAACAGGGTCTCCTATGTTTTTGGGTGGGTCAAAGGCCCGAAAGCATTGTAATGGGTCAAAGGGTAAACCTAGAATCCAAAAACCATGGTTTGCGGACCATAAGAAAGATTAGGCTAGATTTTTATAAATAGAGGAACATTTTTAATTGTAAGGTAGAGAAAGATAAGGAGATATTGATGCGAATTGTGGTTTAGTAGATCTATTTGGGTTTTTGGGGAAAGGACTCCTGTTGGCTGTGTGCGTAGAGATCCTACGTCCAGCTATGTGTAGACCCTGCTGTTGTGTGCGCAGGTCGGGTTTGGGTATTCTAAGAAGGAACTGAAGGATTAATGAATGAATAAGATTGTTGCGTAGCTGAATGTATTCGTACTGCTGATATGAATCTTTGATAACTATTGTGTTATGAATATTATGTGTTAAGATGCAAAAATACTATGCGAAGTGTTTCCTCTACATCTAGTCTATCATGTTTTATGAGAATAACTGTAATACTGCACTACTGGGTTAAATTGTTGTGAAACCAGCTCCAAAAATAGAAGAAAAAAGATATCAACACCTTAGAAATAAGCCCCTTCGAGGGGGAAACCTCCAATACATTAAATGAATGAACAATTCTTGGATGATACAAATTACAAAACCTCCTTTCTATATATAGGAGTCCATGGGGCCATAGTGTAATCCTAGTGGGGCCACAATGTAATCCTAGCCGACCTAACAATAATATTTTAAGGGCACAATAATAACAATATGGGGGTTACAGGGGTACGATAATAACAATAAGGGGGTTACACTAACAATAATAAGGGACTATACTATTAATATAGGGACCTAACATGCCCCTCTCCTTCAAAATAGTTTTGTCCTCAATGCTTGAGTAGCTCTGGGTGCTTCTGTATAAAATTATCATCCTCCCATGTAGAATCTTTAGTGCGTAAGTTATTCCACTTGATGAGATACTTTGAAATTCATCGATTATGTAGCTGTCGATTTCTTGTTTCCATGACCGCTTCAGGGTCCAATATGATTTTTCCTTCCTCGTCAAGTTCTGGAAATATTGTTTGAACTGGAAGATTTTCACCTGTAACCTTTTTTAAGCATGAAACATGGAAAAATAGATGCACTCGTGAAGAAGCAGGAAGCTCCAATTTGTATGCCATAGTACCAATATTTTGTAACACCTTGTAAGGACCATAGTACTTTGGCGATAATTTATTATTCTTTTAGCTTGCTTGAGGGACATTTGTTTGTATGGTTGTAGCCGTAAAAAATACCCAGTCTCCTACATCAAAACTTCACTCGCTGCAATGTTGATTTTCATTTTGTTTCATTCAATTTTGTGCCAAATTCAGGTTATCCTTTAAGATTTGGAGAACTTCTTGTTGATGCTCAATGTGATCTTCCACTACTTGAACCTTTGAATTTTCTCTTAAAGATGATGTGATGGATGGTGGATGATATCCATAAAGTGCCATAAATGGGGTCATTTTTGCTACAGTATGGAAGGAAGTGTTATACAACCATTCAGCAAGAGGTAACCACTTGACCCATTGTGTTTGTTTATCAGATACAAAACAACGAAGATATCCTTCCAAACATTTATTTACTATCTCAGTTTGACCATCCGATTGAGGATGATAAGATGAGCTATGAGCTAATTGAGTACCCAAACAAGAAAATAACTTCGTCCAAAAATTTCCAGTAAAAATGGGATCTCTGTCGCTCACAATAACCCTTGGGCTTCCATGTAGCTTTTGAATTCTGTCCATAAATGTAGTAGAAACTATACTTGCTTTAAATGGATGAGATAATGCACAAAAGTGTGCATACTTGGTAAGTCTATCAACTACCACCATGATGACACTCTTTCCTTCAGACTTAGGTAAACCTGTGATAAAATCCATTGAAATCTCCTCCCAACGTTGACTGGGAATGGATAAAGGTTGTAGAAGTCCCAGGGTCTTAATTGTCTCAACTTTATTCTGTTGTGCAAACCAAACATTCCTAAAGGAGAAGTGTGCAATTCCAAAATAATATTTTGTTTTAGTTGGGAATTCCTACAAAGATATAAGTGATCTTTGTACCATAAAGAATCATTTTTCCAACTAAATGTATCAGATGTACTAGTATCTTGCTGCAAATTTTGAATGAGTGTCCATACTTCTTTGTCCTTCTTCCATTCATCCCTTGCTTCGGTTATCCACCGGTTGGATAATAGAAATGGCACAAAGCAATGCTTCCACCTCTTCATTCTTTCTTGAGAGTGCATCTGCAACAAAATTTAGCTTCCCTTTTTTGTAGATGATTTCAAAGTCATAACCCAACATCTTTGTGACCCATTTTTTCTACTCTTCTGAATATATTCTTTGTTCCAAAAAGTGTTTAAGACTATCATGATCAGTTTTTACCTTGAAGTGTCTTCCCATTAGGTAAGTTCACCATTTATTTAGTGCATGCAGTATTGCTAACATTTCCTTCACATAAATAGGTTTCTGTAAATACTTTCCTTTGATTTGATGACTTTAAAAAGAAATGGGTCTTCCTTCCTGCATTAAAACAGCATCAATTCCATTTCCTGAGGCATCACATTCCACAATAAAGGTTTTTGTGAATTCTGGCGTAGCTAAGACCAGTGCTAGGCACATTGCCTCTTTAAGATGTTCAAAGGCCTTAGTTGCTTTAGGAGTCCATGAAAATTCATCTTTCTTCAATAATGTTGTTAGAGGTGGTGCTATTCTCCCATAATTCTTAAAACCCTTGCGATGATACCCTGTTAACCCAAGAAATCCTCGCAAATGCTTTATGGTTGTGGGGACTTTCCATTCCTTAATGGCTTTAATTTTGTTAGGGTCTACCTTAACACCCTCGTGAGATACAATATGACCTAGATATTCCACCTCCTGTACTCCAAAGAAACATTTGGATGTTTTTGCATATAATTGTTTCTCCTGCAATAGCTTGAGCACCCTGTCAACATGTTCAAAACGATCCTTCCAAGACTTGATGTAGATTAGTATATCATCAAAAAATACTAGCACAAATTTTCTAAGGAAGGGTTTGAAAATGGAATTCATCAACCCTTGAAATGTAGAAGGTGCATTGGTAAGGCCAAAAGGCATGAACAAAATTCATAATGACCCTCATGAGTTCGAAACGCTGTTTTTGGAATATCTTCAGTCTTCATTCTAATTTGATGATATCCTGAACGAAGATCCAACTTGGTAAAATAAATTGCTCCATGTAATTCATCCAATAATTCATCAATCACAGGAATGGGAAATTTATTTTTAATGGTGAGCTTATTGAGCTCCCTATAATCCAGACACATTCGCCATGATCCATCCTTCTTGTGTACCAATACTACAGGAGCAGAGAAAGAACTTTGACTAGGTTGAATTATACCCGCCTATAACATTTTTGCAATCATACGTTCAATTTCGCTCTTTTGGAAGTAAGGATATCTATAAGGCCTGATGTTTGGAGGAACACTTCCTGGAATCAAATGAATAGCATGATCATGATCACGAATAGGTGGAGTCCTTTGGGAGTTTCAAACACCTTGGAATGATTGTCCAAGACTTGTTGGAGATCTGCAGAAATAGATGATTTTGATGTTGGAACTTCTAGTGAGCATAATTGTGCAATTACGCCTCGTTTTTATTTATTTAGAAGATTTTTCATGACATTATAGCTTATTATCTTTCCTGGCTTCCATGCAATACCCCGTAATTCGACTTCCTTTCCTTCTAAAAAAAAATTCAAGAAAATTTCTTGAAAATTAAAAGCTATTGTCCCCAAAGATTGTAACCTTTGTACTCCTAGTACAACATCAGCACCTCCCATAGGAATGGAAAGCATTGGACTATTCAATACATATTCCCCCATGGTTAGCTTGATGTTATGGCATTTTCCAGAGAAATTTATAGTTCCTCCATTTGCAACCATCACTTGACATTCTGGTGCTAGGTATAGGAAACAATTCAATTTTTTAGCTACCTTATAATGAATAAATTTATGGGTGCTACCTGAATCAATCAACACTATTACCTTTTTCTTCTTGATATGTCCTTCTATCTTGAGAGTTTGAGGAGTGGTATTTCCTACCAATGCATTACACAATATGGTCGACCTCATTTCTTCCTCTTCTAGGGATGGTTCCTGGTGTATATCCTCTTCTTGTTCATTTTCTTCTTCCTCTTCACAATCTATGTAAAATAATTTCTTCTCAGCACACTAATGACCTTTAGTGTATTTTATATCACAACTGTAGCAAATTCCTTTTGCTCTTTTTTCTTCCAATTGTTGTGGTTTCAACCTTGTAGGTTGTGGAAATCTAGGGGTAGCAACACTTCCTTCTTTATATAAGTTAGTGGTAGGCTTCCTTGTCGCCATAATTTTACATTCAATTTTTCTTGCCAACCTGAATGCCTTCTCCAATGAATCAGGTTCCAAAATGCGAAATTCATGTTGGATGTTATCCTTTAAAGTACCTATGAAGTGTTCCTCTAGAATATCAGTTGCCCTTATATTCAATTTTTGGAAGTCCTCAATGTGCTCCCCCACTAAACCCTTTTGTTTGATATTTATCAATTGGCTAAAGAAGGTGTTGCTCTTTGTATCCTCATAATGTGCTATCATTTTCTCTGTAAAAATTGACCAAGTGACAATTTTTTTACGGGAGAAAAGCCATCGATACCATACAAATGTATTTTTTTCTAAATGTAAAGATGCAATGCATACCTTTTGTGTATTTTTCACATTATGGAGATCAAAATATTGCTCCATCTGTAGTATCCATGTTAGAGGATCCTTTCCATCAAACTTCCTCATATCCATTTTTGGAATATGGTGGTTCTTACTGCCAACATTAGAGCTTATGAAGTCACAATTAACATTTATTTTGATCTCATCATGAGTTTCCTCTACTATCTTTTCACCATTAGGAAACATTTCTTGTATCAACTTTGTCAAACCTTCCATGTATGCTTTTAGATCATTCTTCATGTTCTCCATGTTGTCTTTAAGTTTTTCATCGATCTTAGCTTCCATGTCATCCATCTTAGATTCCATGCCATATATCTTAGATTCCACGCCTTTCTTCAAACCATCCATATTATTCTTCAAACCATCCATCTTCACTTCCACACCTTTCTTCAAAAATTCCATTTCATTTTTTGTTGCTCTTTGCGAGAGCGAAATTTGGTGCACTTTCTCTTGTAATTTTGATAGATCATGTTGCAATTCTTCATCTTCATGAGTCATAGTAGAGCCTTCTGAAGGCTTAATGGGTGTTGAATTATTTTTATGGAGCATTTTTTAGAACCCAATATGATATATATTCTACAATATTCCCTTGGAATCAATTCAAATTGATTCTTCAGAGAAGACTTATGCAATTCGGAAAAAAATACACACCTTTTTCTTGCTTTTGAGGAGCTTGATATTAAAATTAGATTATATTTGTGATTGTGGCTCTTCAATATCTGAAATTTGGTGCTAAGGTAGGCTTTTGAATTATCTTTCGAATTCCATAGGTCTAACTTGATTTGGATTCTCTAAGGCAAATTTATGTCCAATCTCCCACAATGACCTAATTATGGACTTGTTCAGTAGAGTGAACTTGTATGACTTGCCATGTGTCAGTATTTCATCTTTCAGCTCTGAAATTGATATAAAAGAAACTATAGTTCGTGTACTTGCAACCACTTTTTACGGCACTCCAATCTGATTCTTAGAGAGAGAGTTATGAAGATTTTCCCATGATCACCTCTTTGAGATGAAATTTAGGAGCCTGAAAAAGCACTACCTTCCCCAGATCATATCTTTGAAAATATTATGAATCAAGCTCTGAAATTTTGCGATGATTTTATTCAGGATTTCAGCTTCGTGCCCTAAAAATTTCAGATTCTCAACCTTCGTAGAAAAACAGTTATAGCACAAATTCCACGATGACTTGTTTAGATTAAATTGAGGAGCCTGCAAAAAGGCCTAACTTCCACAAATCATATCTCTGAAAATATTACGAACCAAGCTTTGAAATTTTTTGACGATGTTCCTCATGATTTTGGCTTCGCACCTTAAAAATGTAAGCTTCTGAAAGTTCATAGAAAAAAAGTTATAGTGAAAATTCCACGATAACCTTTTTGGAGCAGCGAAACCCTAGAATCCAAAGCCTCTAATACCAAATGTTGTGAAACCAGCTCCAAAAATAGAAGAAAAGAGATATTAACGCCTTAGAAATAAGGCACTTCAAGGGGGAAACCTCCAATACATTACATGAATGAACAATTCTTGGATGATACAAATTACAAAACCTCCTTTCTATATATAGGAGTCCATGGGGCCACAATGTAATCCTAGTGGGGCCACAATGTAATCCTAGTGGGGCCACAATGTAATCCTAGCCGACCTAACAATAATAATTTAAGGGCACAATAATAACAATATGGGTGTTACAGGGGTACAATAATAACAATATAGAGGTTACACTAACAATAATAAGGGACTATACTAGTAATATAGGGACCTAACATAAATATATTTGATTTGTTGAGTACAGTAAGAATAGTTGACCTTGGGCACGTGGATGAGAAGGGGATCTATAGATCCAATACTAGGATAGGATATCTGGCCATTATATAGTCGCATGCAGCTCTGCTTGGCTTACCCTTCCTCTCTCATGGTGCGGAAACTTGGTTCTAGCACCCACCCATATTGCTTCAGGTGAGACTTTGACTTGCGCAAGAAGGTCACTGCCAAAAGGTCCAGTGGTATAGGGGTTTGCTGGAAAACCTTAATTCCAAACCTTGGTCAGGACCCCTCTAGCCAACAAATGGTTTCGTTGTTGGGACCGGGAGAATTTTGAGAGAGGGATTGGGTAATGCCTAGAAAATCATTGAATGGCTGAGAAGAAAAGCAGAATAGATACGAAAAAAGAGGATAGATCTATCTTTAGGGATGGCTGTGCAGAACTACCTCGGCTGCGCAAAGGTAATAATTCACCCATACCACCACCTTCGTCGGATAGTGGTATGGCTGCGCACTTGAAAATACCTACCTTCAAGGGGGTATGAGATGAGGATATGGACCTATTCTGGTTTGTTGAGGATTCCATATGGATTGCGCAAAATGTGGTAAGAGATACAGTGAAGAGGGCGCAACTATTCCTGGCATTCCAAGAAAGAGCTTTGGATTGGTATATGTGATTCATATCTCAAAAAGAAAGTGCATATATTCAAGATGTTAAGGACGCCTTGAAAAAAAAATTCCAGAAGCCTAAGTCATATTCGCAGATCGTAGTAGACGTAAAATATTTCAAGCAAGGTACAACTGAGTCTATATGGGAAGCTAATCAGTGCCTAAAGAAAGCTATTAGAGAAGGAGAATTTAAGTATGATGACAGACAACATACATAGTGGTTCATCGCTATGATGCTACCTCACCTGCGCATAACTATAGGTCACCAGAATTTTGAATCAAAGGAGAAAGCCTTGGAAGTCTCTATGAAACTAGAAGGTACGCCCAGGGAAGATATGTCATTAGGAGTCTAGAAAATTCAGGTGCAGATCAGGGAAATTCACATGAATATATAGAACCTACGAAAGGAGCGAGGGAAGGAAGCTAGTGCAGAGTTGTGGTGCATGTGATGTCAGGTATCAGGACATATGAAGGATCTGTGCCCACTGCCATCAGATCACCTGCAAACCAGAATAAATAGTCCAATACGCCCTGGATCAAGTAGAGGACCTAGTCGAGTACGAATAGGCCCAAGAGGACCTACGTTGTGGTGTGAATATTGCCGCATAGTAGAGCTGCATGATACAAAACACTGCCCTTGTCTGGGTGGATACGTCCCAGAGTGGAAGAAGCAATGGTGCAGCTTCTGTCAGTTAGTAGGGCATGATGAGCAGAACTGTCAAACCTATGATCTAATAATAGATCGGGGGAACTGGTACAGGTTAATGTCAGACCTCGCATCACCAAAAACCCTGTAGGCATGGGCAGTTCCCCCTCCGGATGCAGGGGAGGAGACAGAAGTGGAAGTACAGGATGGGGCTGGGGGCAATTGATATGCTATAACTGTTGAGACATAGGGCACTTTCCGAGGGATTTTCCAAACCCTACAAGACAGTCCTATAGGTACTGCAGATAGTTGGACCATACGCTTGAAGACTGTCCAGTCAAGATAGCAAAAATATGGGAGAAGCAGATACCACCTACATAAAATGTGCAGAGGGTTAAGATTGAGCTGCGAGATAAGGATCCAAGTGTCAATGTGGTTACATGTAGTGGATTGGCTACTAAAGGGACTAGGGAGAAGGTTGAAATTGAGTCTCTGATCCGCAAGGCAGTTAGCAAACACAACGGGTTGAACCTAGAGAGAGAAAGAGAAACGTTTATAGCAGCTCACAGGGAATTTATTGGGATAGAGGCATCTATGTCCCTACCCCCTGTGCACCTTAAGGTGGATGAGGAGGTCAAAACTTTCTTACAGGCATGTATGAAGCTGTTGTGCAACCCAAAATATGTGAAAAGTCTTCAAGCACTAATAGATAGCTACGCAACGCACCCTACCATGTCCCTCAATATTAAGGATGTGCACAAACTGTACAGCTATAAGAAACACATGGGGAGGGAGATGTGACTAACGGCATAGATCGACGACTATGAGATGGACTAGGTTATTTTGGACCTCGGATCGGATGCCAATGTATTACCTAAAAAAACTTGGCAACGAATGGGTGAACCTAAGTTGGAATGGTCCGCTATCCAACTACGCATGGCTAACCAATAGAAAGTCATAACTTTAGAGAGGATATTAGGGATTACGGTATATATTGCAGGGGTTAAGGTCCTGGCTGACTTTGAAGTCATTCAGATTGTAGAATATGCAGACCCCTACCCTACACTACTAGAATTAGATTGGGCCATTGACATGGGTAGTATCATTAACTTGAAGAAACGAAACATGGTGTTCCAAAATAATGGTACGAGGGTGATAACACCATTAGACCCCGCGGAGGGTAAACACTACACTGAACCAGTACCCAAGGAGGAAGATGTGGACTATTTCTATAAGTTAACTATGCGAGACACAGTCAACCCAACAGTGGATGAAGTACTTTGTTGGGAGGAGAATGAATGCAATGAGGAGATAGAAAATTGGCAGAACCGGTTACATAATGTCACTGCGCTACATTGTCTTCGGGTCACAAAGGACTTCCGCTGTGTTTCCTTAGAGGTAAGGGACCCTAAGGAGCCAGGCATAATCTGCTATTGTGGCCTAACTCTAGAAGGAGGTCAGGCCGACCCATGAACTACTTCCAACTCAGGGCTGCACACAGGTACCAAACTAATTCGGCCATGGGTGAGTACCACTAAAATATACTCTACACCGGCTATAGGCACAAAAAGTAGAGCTCTCATATATTTGGCAACCCCTACAAAAAAAAAGCTACGATTAATCCTTTTCCACACAAGGTATTACAGGAATTTTGTTTGGAAATATGATCTGATGATAACCCCTCTTAAAACCTCACTTCCACGAACAGTAAGATTCGTTTGGGATAACGAGTGTTAGGAAAATTTTTCATTGGTCATAAGTTACCTAGGAAACAAGCTTGTCTTGGGGGAGGATGTGCGGAAGATACAGATGATTGAACTTAGCATGGCAGATGGGCTAAGCACATAGGGGATGCGAAAACTAGTCGTTGGAATGGTAGCAATTGGTAAAAAGAAAAAATTACCGTTAAAAGGAGCGGCGTCAGGGCATTTAATAAAGAAAATTCTGGGGATTTTTTACCTTTTCCTAGGGGATCCCCCTCAGATAAAGCTTACCTTACCATTGCACGATGGTGATTATTATAAAGGGAGCAGGATAGTTCAGCTAGAGGTTCTGTCTCACTTGCATCGTCTGCACTCATCAGTCTCCGCTCGGAAGAACTCAAGAAATCATATATTCTGTATCTGCACTATCTCTCTCATGTCAGGTCAACCTGCCCTAGCTGATAGTAGTCACCCAGGGCTAGGGTTCCTTTTCTGTGCAAGGATACTGACCACTAACCCCAGAAAACCTTCGGCCCCAACAGGACCTGATGTTGAGGAGATAATGTATGTTGAAACTGAACTGGAAGAAGTTCCTTATATGCTGGTCACAAGGAAAGGAAAAGAGAAAGCACAAGGCTCAAGAAAAGCCCCAAAAGCTGCAATATGGGATACCGCAAAGCCTCAGACTTCTCTGAGGCATGCCAGTTCCCCGTCGGTATCACGTTAGGATCAAGATGTGCAGGAAGGTGCTCTACTTGCCAATCCAATCAATTGGTTGCCTCCCTTTGTTCGCCCGTGTATGCCATCCACTCGAATGCCGAAAAACTTGGATGGATTGGTAACCTATCTGCAAACTCCCCTAACCCCAGGAGAAGTCCCTATCCTTAGTGATCCTTGTGGAAGACTCCATGAGGTCAATTTTGATGATCACAACCTGGTGGACTTTGAAACCCTCCCTGAATTGGGTCCTGCATTATACTTTGATACGATCCATGCAAATGATGGAGTCACAGTGGTTCCTCAGCATTGGGTATGTGGCTTGGCCGAGTCTGGACTCTTGAATCTACTCTAGATGCCCCATTTTGGCCATTACAATGTCACAGATCGGTTGGCTTGCTAGTTGCTCGCCCTGATTCACGATGGATGCTTATGGATTCAGGACAAAATCCCTATTGATGCTGCGTTGATCCACAAAATTACAGGCCTTCCTATGCAAGGGCCACACCCTCTAAAGCGGGTAGGAAAGAAGTACGATGCCACTACTGCTACATTTGTGTGGAAGACCTACAAAGTAAGTAGAAATCAGCTGGGCTTTGTGATCCAAACTATCAATGATCCAACTACATAGATGGGTACTAGGCTCTTAGCCTACAAGCTGATGAGGAAGTGCCAGGTTGTGACCATCCCTGCCTATGTTATCCAATTAGTTGGCTAGTGTGTGAAGAGAGTCTCCTTCAATTAGGCTCAATATTTATGCGATGAATTTATGGCGAATATCTACGAATCCTAGGAGCAGGGGACGTCCTTCTACTATTCATGGTTATTACTCCTTATAGCATTGATCGCCTGGGACAACCCTGAGGAGTCGGTCCTCCCCAACATCCCCTAGGGATGTGTGAAGGAGCTCAGTATGCTCATTTATGGGATTCTAAGTATGCACAGCACGTTGAGGATAACAAAGTTTTCTGGGTTCTCTTCCAGAGTAGTGTGGCAGCAGCCATTAACTCCCGACCCCGGCTATCCCCGACAGTCTATGACAAATACAAAAGTGTTGCCACATTCCAAGTCACCATGCACCATATTTATATCTATAGCCTCAACAACAAGACATGGATGACACTTCCCTATATGGTAGTCGATGAAGAAATTGACTTGTTGATCTCGCTATGGCCCCCTGCCTCGAAAAAGGGCTTCATAGCCACTCGTGGGGAGACTACGGAGCCCAACCGGATGGGCTCAGACATTGCCACAAAAAAATACACACAGCTACCATAGACCACCATAGCCAAGGTTCAGGTAGGGTCTGACAGACATACAACCCCTCCCCATGGCATGAATCAGTCACGTGAACCAGCACCAAGATCCCGAAAGAAACAACGAGCCCTCCCCATGCAATACGATGCGACGGTCACACTAAATGATGGTGACCTTGATCAAATCGCGGATGCAGTCATGATGGCTACAGATGACAAGTGGGCTGCCATCGAGACACAGTAGAAGGTTGCGCTCGAAACAATCTAGGTTGAGCTCTGTACCCTTCAGTTAAAAACGGATACGTTGTAGCTCAACGTCAGCTAAGCACAAACTCCTTCGGTAGCTAGCATTACAGCGCTAGTGACGGAGGAAAGTCATCTCTGTTCTGTACCTGGCACTGCCCTGGTAGGAACTCAGATCCCAGCAGGAACAAGGATCCAGTTGGACTTGGCTAAGCTACCCCAAGAAGCTTTACAAGGCCTCTGCAATGCTGTATTCCAGGAGATTACCCATCGCGACCAGAAAATACACCAACAACTTGGTACAGCCGAGTAGACCATCATGCAGCAGGCCGCAAATTTTATCCTCACCATTTCACAGTAGGTGGAGCTCGAAACAGAGATCCACCAGCTCTGCAAAGAGGTCATAGACAAGATCCCGGCCACATCTACGCTTCAGGCTAAAGGGGAAAAATTGGTTGCAGGACTAAAAAAATCTAAGATGGAAATGCACATCATCAAGATGCAGCTGGAGTAGCAAATCACTAACTTACAAGCCAAACTGCAGCCTGAAATGCCTCCAGAAGTACATGCCCAACGTGCTGCATTAGTAACCGAAGCGACCAACATTATTTCGGGACATATCGCTCAAGGTGCCCAGTTTCTAGAATCAACCATGCAACTCTAGACTTAGGTCTAGCGTGATCCGGTCCTCTGAAAAATAAATCAAAACTTACGGCAAAAGGAAGAAGCTTTCGAGCAGATCAAAGCTACGCTGCCAACCTTGTTGCCTACATAGCGCTTGGCATGTTTAAAGAACAACAATTATCTCCAGGATGAGATTGAGGAACTCTGGCACAAGCAGCACGTCATTGTGGAATGTCTGAAGCATTGGGCTACCACAACCCTCCAAATTTCGCAGAATTTAGATGGTGTGATCAAGCGACTAACTCATACACTCGAGAGTGTCACCACGGCAAATGAAGGACCAACCTCCCAGAAGCTTGTAGACATTGCCCATAGTGCTGCTGCTCAAAGTCAAGAACTTTTACCTCCGATGATCACTGCCATCAATGCCCTCTATGCGCAGGTAGACAACGCACCACCACAGTGACTCGGGACGAGTCACAAGATTTTGTTGGGGGACTGTTGGAATAGGGTCTCATATGAGCTGCGAAACTGGTCCGATTTTGTATATTTTTTATTATAATTAGTCTAGTGCATGGGGTTTTTGGGTGGGTCAAAACTCTGAAAGCAATGTAATGGGTCAAAGGGTAAACCTAGAATCCGCAAACCATTGTTTGCGGACCATAGGAAAGATTAGGCTAGACTGTTATAAATAGAGGAACATTTTGAATTTTAAGGTAGAGAAAGATAAGGAGATATTGATGCGAACTATGGTTTAGTTGATCTATTTGGGTTTTTAGGGAAAGGAATCCTGCTAGCTATGTGCATGGAGATCCTACATCCAGCTATGTGCAGACCCTACTGCTGTGTGCGCAGGTCGGGTTTGGGTATTGTAAGAAGGAACTGAAGGATTAATGAATGAATAAGATTGTTGCGTAGCTTAATGTATTTGTACTGCTGATGTGAATCTTTAATAACTGCTGTGTTATGCATATTATGTGTTAAGCTAGGAAAATCCTATGCATAGTGTTTCCTCTGCATCTAGTCTATCATGTTTTATGAGAATAAATGTAATACTGTGCTACTGGGTTAAATATAACTGATTTGTTGAGTATAGTAAGTATAGTTGACCTTCCGCACGTGGATGCGAAGCGGATCTATAAATCCAGTTCTTGGATAGGTGATCTGCCATTATCCAACCGGACACAGCTTTTATTGGCTTACCCTTCCTCTCTAAGGGTGCAGAAACCTGGTTCCAACACCCACCCATACTGCTTCGGGTGAGAATTTGACCTGCGCAAGTAGGTCACTGCCGAAAATGCCAGTAGTATAGGGGTTTGTTGGAAAACCTTAATTCTGAACCTGGGTCAGGACCCCTCAAGCCAATAGAAATGGATTAGGTCATCCTGGATTTTGGATCCAATGCAAATGTCCTACCCAAACAGACATGGTAGAGGATGGGAGAACCTAAGCTGGAATGGTCTACTATACAACTACACATGGCTAACCAACAAAATATTTTACCGTTGGGAAGACTATCAAATATTATGGTAGATATTGCAGGAGTTAAGGTATATGCGGATTTTTAGGTAATTCAAATTGTAGAGGATGTGAACCCTTATCTTGTGCTCCTGGGACTGGACTGGGCTATAGAAATGGGAGGCATTATCAACTTGAAGAAAAGGAGCATGGTTTTTGAGAATGAGGGTATGAGAGTAATAGTCCCTCTAGACCCAGCAGAGGGAGAGTGGTATACAGAACCCATGTGTGAAGAAGATGAGGTTAATCATATCTATAAACTAACCACCCAGGACAAGGATTAGATTAACCCTATAGCTAACGGCGTGCTTTACTGGGAGAAAGATAGTGAATTCCTCTCTGACTCTGACAGGGAGATCAAACATTAGCAGAACCGGTTGCATAACATATCTGCGGTACGGTGTCTTAGGATCACAAATAGCTTCCGATGTATCTCTTTAAAGGTAAGAGAGTTGCCTTAATTTGATGATTCTAGTAGTGTTAGGGATTTTCTTAGAGAATTCGAAGCAGAAGTCCCAAGGCAATGGAGAATGTGGATGCTTAACCTAGCCATGCGTGCGACACTTACACGGTGGTGGGAAACTCATAAGGGGACTTTTCAGGATTAGGATGAATGTCATAGGATGATGATCGTACGATTTGAGCCCCTGGTTCACCTTCCCATGGAGATTTTCCTTAGCTGCGGGGACCCACACAGGCACTTCTCTGCATGGATGGAGGTGTGGTGCGAAAGGACCAGGGAAAAATGGGTCCACCTATTTATTCATACCTTGGGACCCATCCCCACTGCATGGTATTTCGATGCGGAGCTACATCAGCGCACTCGCCACTGGGATACCATGACAGACAATTTTGTCGGGATGTTCGGGTTGATAGGCAAAACTAAGGAATTAGACAAAGCCTTGCAAGAAATAGATTCTTTGTATTTGATGAATCACGCCCTCATTTAGAGTATGGGGAACCAGCTTGGGATACATAGATGTAGGATATTTCCAACTGTCAAAATTTATGAATGGAGGAATGTGACAACGAAATATCACTATCACAGAGTCTGAGGGTGAACAAGCAGTTGCTAGATCCCCACTACAAGCCGTCGATGTGTCCTGGCCTCTTAAGTTAAGGGAAGTCAAAAATGTGACAAAAGAATAACCTAAGCTGGCCTGAATTGGGGATTAATAGGATGATGATACCATTGGGAAAGTCGCACAACTTCTCACAAATTACCAAGATCTGTTTCCCACGATGTTTTCAGAACTCAAAGGTATCATAGGGGACCTGGGGGTCCTGTGAATCACTTTAAAACCAGATACACGCCCTGTCAGGCAGTGACCTTACCGATTGAAACCCAAGAATAAACAAAAAGTCAGAGAAGAAATCGACAAAACACTAGCTGCAGGTATCATTGAACCAGTAGAACATTCAAATTGGGTAAGCCCTATGGTGGTCCAAGAAAGAAAGAATAAAGGAGAAATAAGAATATGCGTCAAGCTACGTCAGCTGAATGATGATTGCGTACATGATCCCTTCCCTACACCATTCTCTGATGAAATCCTCGACAGTGTGGGAGGGTAGGAAGCATACTCGTTCACTGATGGGTTTTTGAGCTACCATCAAATCAGGATCGCACCTGAAGATCGCAGCAAAAATACTTTTTCCATAGAATGGGGGTCCTTCTAGTACACTATCATGCCCTTTGGGCTCAAAATTCCCCTACCATATTTTCACGAGTAGTGGTCACAATATTCAAGGAGTTCATTCACAATTTTCTGGAAGTATATTTTGATGATTGGATAGTATTTGGATTGGTAAAGAAGCACATCTTGAACCTAAGAATTATGTTGGATTCCTATAGAAAGCACCATATTTCCCTACATATTAAGATGTGCATATTCTGTGTACCTTTCGGGATCTTGTTATGCTACATAGTCTGTCGGTAGCGATTTATGGTTGACCCCACCAAGGTTGCAGTTATCATCAATTTATCAGTCCCCACAATTGAGAAAAACTATGCTCCATCCACGGGAACATGGACTACTATAGGAAGTTTATTCAAGGGTACGCACTGATCACGACACCCATGGAAAAGATGCTAAAGAAGTACGTATTGTTTTTTTGGGATGCGGAGTGTCAAAAGAGTTTTGAGCTACTAAAGGAAAAGATGGTCTCTACACCTATCCTGATATTTCCTGACTGGGAGAAGGTTTTCCATGTACATGTGGAAATTTTAGGGATCGCCCTAGGAGTTGTCCTTACGCAGCCTGGGAAAGGGGACATTGACCACCTGGTTGCGTTTGCTAGTAGAAAAATCTCTAGCGCAGAGCGCAATTACTCTACTATGGAACATGAGGGGCTAGAAATGGTGTATGCCCTACAAAAATACTTGCATTATCTGTTGGGTGGGCACTTCAAGATGTTCACGGATCACTCATTTTGAAGTACCTCATCAATAATCCTATGTTGGGGGGGGGGAATATTTTCCGATGGTTACTACTATTCTAGAAATATGACTTTGGGATAATTGTGAAGCCAGGGAGATTAAATGCTAGACCAGACCACTTGTCCCAAATCGACAGTGGTGAAGAACCAACCAACCTAGAAGAAGGATTTCCCGATGCACAACTATTGCTATTAAGGTGGTTGATGAGCACTTTGCCGATATTATTCAATTATTAACTATAGGAATGGCACCTACAGAATATTCAGTACAATAAAAAAGAGAGTTGGTAACCCACGCAACTAACTTTACCATCATCGCGGGCCACCTATATAAGATGGGAGTTGATGAGGTACTGCAAAGATACATGCTGGTGCATGAAAGACAAGCCATTTTAGCAGAAGCCCATGGAGGCATAGCAGGAGGTCACTATGCAGGAAAAGAAACGACGCATAAAATCTTAGGAGCTGGGTTGTGGTGGCCCACACTGCATAACGACTCTCATGACTGTTGAAAAGACTGTGACACATGCCAACGGATAGGAAGACTGTCGCATAGGGACGAAATGCCCTTACAACCACAGATGGCCCTGCAGGCATTCGATAAATGGGCAATATACTTCACTGGGAGGAGGATCGATTCATTGCTAACTTTCATCAGTAAGTTTGGAAGGCCTGGGAAAAAGCCTGGCACGATAGGCATATCCGACAAAAGTCGTTTAAAGAAGATGAGCTAGTATTGATATATGACAGCCAATTTGCACGCCACCTAGGGAAATTCCACCAACATTGGTTGGGACCTTATATCGTAATATAAATTACGAATGGCGGTGCGGTGAGATTGGCTATGTTGCATGGGGACATCCTGTCAGGATACATTAACGGCAACTATCTCAAACCATACTGGGCCAACTCAGCGCATACCAAATGACTATATGGCCGGAGTAGATGTATTAGGATGGCTATGCATAAGCAAGAGGAAAAATGCAAGCAAGATCGTTATATGCGCAGGGGTCATCCGTAGGTCAGGAAGCACGGAAAGGAGAACTGGGCATGCAGGTGTAATACAAATAGCTATTGGAATAGTAAAGCTAGGTAAAAATCCAATTTTACCATTGAAAGGAGTGGGTAGTTGGAAATTAATGCGGCGATTTCAGAGGATTTTTTCACCATTTACTTGATGGTAATTTTCTGCTAAGTTTCATGCGACCATTTTTCACTATCCAAAGCTATAAAAGGAGGAGGGAAGATCAGAATTGGGTTCCATACATCCTGAAAGTCTTGTGCCTTGAAAATTTTGGTAACTATTTTGCTATGTTCATGTCTGGGAGCTCTAACCCCTCTGATAGCAGCAACCCTGAGTTCATCTTCTGAGCAAGAATGACTATGACCAATCCCACTGAGTCATCGCAGGTTGTGGCCTCTACTGAGATAACATCCGATGAAGTATTCGAAGAAACCCTTGAAGTAGAAGAGGTTGTGTCCACACCGACCAAGGGGAAGCAGGTGGAGAAAAATAAGAATAAGGGGAAAGGTTGGGAGCAGGGGTAGGGGAGAACTATGAAATGGGCTGGGGTGAAGCCACACACATCCCCTCAGAATGTGCAATCCCCCCGAAAGGTCCCTAAGGCACGCTCGCCTAACTCGGTGAAGTGACCCATATTTTCTCAGGAAGAAGCTCTGTTAGCTACCCCGCTGACTTGGCTACCACACTATGTTCAGCCTAGAAGACCCTCGATGCACACACCCAAGAATCTCGATGTTGTGTGCTCCTATCTGAAAATGCCGCTAGTTCTGGATGAAGTCCCCATAATTGGAGAAGCATTTGGAAATATCCCCTAAGTTAAGTTTGATGATCACGACCTTGCCAACTTGGAGGCCTTCCCAGAATTGGCACCTGAGCTATATCTCAAAATATTACTGGAGGAAAATGTGCTAAAGGTAGAACCAATACCATGGGTGGGCAGGTTATTAGGTTCAGGATTACTAAGCTTGTTGTTGATACCTCACTTTGGCCGATACAATATCATTGACCTAGTTGTGCGACAACTGCTAGCCCTGATCCATGACGACAGCTTGTGGATCCAGAACCACATTCCCATCGATGCCACCCTAATTCATTGCATTACTGGTCACCCCATGAAGGGGTCGAATCCCATGGAGTGCGTCAGCAAGAAGTATGAGCAACATATCTCTGAAAAGGTGCGAGAAGACTACTATGTCGAGCTAAACAAAAGAGGGTTCATGATCGAAACCATTGCTGACCATGGAGTGCACATGGGTACCCTGATGCTAGCTTGTAAAATGATGCACAAGTGCCAGGCCATGGTTGTCCCTGTCGATGTGATTCAGCTTGCTATTCACTATGAAAAGGGGGTATGATTTAACTAGTCATAGTTCCTCTGCACCAAGTTTCTAGAAAATGTGCGCGAGGCCCAGGACCATGGGAAGGCATTCTGTTACTCTTGGCTGCTACTCTTAGTTGCATTGGTCACATGGGAAGCCCCTAAAGGATCAGTCCTCCCTGAGCTCAAACTGGACATGTGGGAAGGGGTGCGATACGCAAACTTGTGGGACTCAAAGGATGCAAAGTGCATTGAGGAAAACAAAGTATTTTGGGTACTTTTTGGTGGTGCAATCGCAGCAGCAATTCACTCCTAACCATGCCTGTCATCGAAGATCTATGGAAATTATAATAGCATCGCGGCATTCCAGGTTAAGATGCACAACATGCAAATTCAGGGTCGTAAGGATCCATCTTCGATGTCACTACCTTACATGGTCACTAATGAGGAAATTGATCAGCTCATTGCCACTTGGCCACCGCAATGGAAATTGGGATTAAAATCGGATGGCCCAATAACAACAGACACTGCTGGTACAAGCACAGATTTGAATACCAACACCCTACCTGATACTACCAATAACTCAAAAGGTCATGTCCCAAAAGGCTCCACCAGGATGGAGGTTCCCCCAAATGCAGCGCAGGGTGTGGAGCAGGAGTTGCAGCGGGACATGGAGACTGAGGGCCTGGATGAGCAAGGCGCTGGTTCCTCGTGTCTCATGAAATGGACAGCTCAACCTCTCAAGGGCCAGCAAATGAAACAACGGGCTACGATGCCTAGTAGGTAGATTGAGGTTACTTTAACCGAGGAATATTTGGAGCCAATTGCAGATGCGGTCACCATTGCTTCGGAGTACAGGTGGCTCACCTTGGAAGAGAAATAGAAGGTCACAGTCGCCGCATTACAGTCTGAGGTCCAAGCTCTTCAGCTCAAATACGATACCCTGCAGACGAGCGTGGTTCAAGAAAGGCTGCCTCAAGCGACCAACACTAAGTTGATCTCCATGACTGAGAGTCGCCTCTGCCCCCTGCTAGGCACAACAATCACTCTGAGTCCATCCAGGCCTACGCGGAAATACATCTGGACTTGGCTCGGCTTCAGAGCGAGCCGTTGTATGCTCTCCACAAATCCCTCTTTGAGGAAATCTAGCACAGAGATCGACGGGTGCAGCAACAACTAAGTACAGTCAAGCAGATCATCATAAAAAACACTACCGAGGGGTCCTAGGCACAGGCTACGTGTATCCTTGCCACTACACAGTAGACCAAGTTGGAACATCTGATCAGCAGACTCTGCGAAGATGTGACCGAAGACATTCTGGCCTCTGCCACCCCCATGCCAAGATTTAGGGACTTGTCACAACCCAGAAAAATTCTCGGACCCAGATCCATAGCATTAAGGCTGAGATGGAGCAAAAGATTGCTGCGTTGCAAGATAAGTTGCAGTCGGAAACCCCTCCTGAGGTACGCGCCCAGAGATTTTTGGTGGTCAGAGAAGCTACAAGCACCATTACAACAAAAATTTCTTAGGGTACCGAATTGTTTGAGATATTTATGCAGCTGTGGTCTACGATGTAGTGTGACTCTCTTCTGCGCGAGTTTACCCAATAACTGCGCCAAAAGGAAGAATAATTCGAGAAAATGGAGGCTACCATGCACAATCTGATCCTAGCCCAACGCCTGGCACATCTGTAAGCTAGCCATGTGCTCAAAGATGACCTGGAAGGGCTTCACCACAAGAATAAGGTTCTGAGTGACCACCTCAATCCATGGGCCGATGAAGCCCTCAATTTATCCCAGGGCTTGGATGTTGCGATAAAACAGTTGAATCAAACCCTGGAGAGTGTCACCGCTGCCAAAAAAGGCCCAAATTCACAAAATTTGGTGGACATTGCGCAGAACGCTGCCACGCAGAGCGAAGATGTGTTTCCCCCTCTCGTCGATGCAATCAAGCAGCTCCAGATGAAGATACAAACCCCATGACCACTATGACTCGAGACGAGTCAGAAGATTGTGTTGGGGGCTTGTTGGAACGGGGTCCCCTAGCTATGTTTTTTATATATATTTTGTTGTAATTAGTCTAGCGCATGGGCTTTGGTGAGGGTCAAATCCCCCAATGCATTGTAACGAGTCAAATGGTAGACCTAGAGTCGTCAAACCATAGTTTGCGGACCATAGGATAGTGCAGGCTATGATGATATAAATAGATGGATATTTTGAGTCTAGGACTAAGTAAGATTGATGTTAAGTATGAAATATTGAGATCTGTTTTGGGTGGTATTGGGTAAGGACTCCTATTGGCTATGTGTGCGGAGATCCTCAATCCTGCTGTGTGTGGTCTGTTGGACATTGGGTTTAACGCTCCCCATGTGTTTCCTGACATGGACTAACTGCCTCTTGTGGATCCTAACTCTAGAGATTGTAGTGGAGACTAATGCTTGCGGGTTTTGGTCTAATGGAAATCGTGATTCCAACAAGTGGTATCAGAGCGACAGGTCTCGAGTTCGAAACTCACCCAACTTGCGTTGGGGGGGAATATTGTTGGACATTGGGTTCAACGCTCCCTGTGTGTTTCGTGACATGGACTAATCGCCTTTCATGAATCTTGACTCTTTCGATTTTAGCAGAGACTAATGTCTATGGGTTTTGGTCTAACGGAAATCATGATTCCAACACGGACCCCGTTGGCTGTGTGCAGGTTGTGACTTGGGTTTGTAACTCGGTTTTGGATGTTAATGAATGCGAAATCTATTGAAGTATCTATGTGTTACCTGAACTAGCTACATTTACTATTAAAGTATCTATGTGTTATCTAAAATAGTTGTGATTGTGTTATTATGTGATGATAATCACTGATGCACATGTGGATGTGAAGGTGTTGCTAAGATATTCTTAATAACAGTAGCTTTGTTTATGTTTACATGATGTCTATGAGGTTATAGGCTTCTCTTTATATATTGTTAAGGTCTCTACAATAATATTTCTTTTGTGCGAACCTGATAGATCTCAATAGGACTGCCTTAATTACCCTCTTTCTCCCAGGGTGCGAAAACCTGGTTCCAACACCCACCCATACTACTTCAGGTGAGACCTTGGCCTGCGAAAGTAGGTCATTTCCGAAAGGGCCAGTAGTATAGGGGTTTGTTGGAAAACCTTAAATCCGAACCTGGGTCAGGACCCCTCAAGCCAACACTAGTATTGATAAAAGAAAACATGAACCATAAACATTCAATGAATAGTCTTACAAACATTCACAATCCATGTGTGAAAACATGCTAGCCTAGAAGGCTTTAATATTAAGCAAAAGTCCTGATATACATAGACACAATGAACACTACAAGCTCTAATAGTGGAGTGTTAGAACCACTACTTGCTCCCCAAAAGTACTAACTTTGTCTCTCTAATGCCTTTTTGGAGAATCCAAGGTTAAAATTCATTTACATGAGAAATGAGGATCTATTTATAACTCGAGGCGTGACCTTTAACATCTTCATGACTCTTGAATTTCTAACTTCTAGTGACCTTTGGACTTCTACAACCTTTGGAATTCGAAATGATTTTTGGAATTAAATATGAATTTTTATATTACATGTCTTTTGGACTTCCATGACTCTTTAGTTCCTACAATTTTTTGTCACTTCATTAGGTTTTCAAGTAAAAAAATTGGTCACTGGGTATTAGGTCTAGGACTATTTCCACTCCCAAAATTTTCATTGTTGGTCCTCATTAGGGGAATTTTGAGGTCTAAAATGGGCCTCCTAAGGAAATTATAAAATAATAGTGGAAATAATAAAATAAGATTTGATTACATCATCAAATTTTAGGGGGAAAAAATAAAAACTACTTTTTCAACTCGTATTTTCAACTTATCTCCCTATGGGTTTACTAAAATATTGAGCGGGAACACTCATTGGATGGTGAATTTGATTCCTCACCCAATGAGTACCCATGTTACATACTTTCGATGGACCCTACTACATGAAAAATGATAAATACATTAGAAACATGATTGAAATCACATTTTTTCATGTATTTCTCATTTTTCCTATAGCAGTGTTCATCGGAAGTATGCAACATCGGTACTCCTTGGATGAGGAATTAAATTTTTCATCCAATGAGTACTCCCACTTGAAATTTGAGTAAAACCTTATGAAGATAAGTTGAAAATGCAAGTTGAAAAAGTAGTTTTATTATTTCATTATTTTTTAATATTTTTACTTATTTACCCAAAAAATGATGAATCATCCGCCATGGTTGACATCATCATATTGAATCCTATTGGTTCTTATAAAGTTTATATTTTTTGTATATTTTTCTTAGGAGGCCCATTTTAGACCTCAAAAGTTCTCTAATGTGTCATCTATCAGCTGAGTGTATCATTGTTCAAAGATCATCATCATCATTCCAATCATCACCATCATGATTTCATTCAGTTTTGTATCTCCATTAGGTCATTAGGGTTTCAAGGTCACCAAATTTGTTATTTCATGCATAGAATCCAAAAATTGGAGGAGTGGTAATAGACAAGTTTGTTCAATAAATTTTGATTTCAAAATTTAATTTATTGCTTCTATTATGTAATAAGTTTGTAAGTTCTAAATTTTCAATTAAAGGTTCTAAGGCTACAAGGTTATAAAAATAAAGTGAGATTCATGAGGTGGGAAATCCTACCTCATTGATGAAATGACTCCAAAGCAAGTTATAAAAGACAAAAGAGAAAATAATTTGCAATTTTCTATCCTCCTACCATCGAGCTCCCCTCTCCCATTGGCAAGAAAAACGAGTTCTCTACCTCTCATTGGCAAGCAATCACAGGTGTTGTGCACATGAACACTACGATGCACATAGAGACACTTTTTTGCGCATGACGCTGTGCACAGAGACACTTCGCTACGCATCTGGCCAGTGTTTTGCAGAAATGATTTTTGGCAATCAAGTTGGTTTTTGAAAGCTTCACTTCAGCCATTACAACCTCCATCCTCTTCCAGAAGTAAGTCAAAGCCTTCCATATCCTCCTTTTCACTGTTTACCAAGAAAATTTAATCAAAAACTTCTTCTCTTTGGGTTTTCTTATAATTCATGGTTTTGGTTTCCAAATGCTAAATTTCTACACAAAACCCTAGTTTTCTTGCCCCTACACCTCTATTTATAGTTGATAGGCCACTTACATACACTACACAGCCTCATTTCCTTCATTTCTATCATTTTCTCCATAAACCCTAGTCTACCCTATGTCCTTATAGGATACGATTGTATTTTGTTCTTTTCCACCCAATTCCCTCACTTATTTCCTAAATTTCCATTTTCCCCTACTCACTAACATCATTACCTACCATCCTAAATTTTCTCAAAAATTTAGGAAACTCCCAAACCCATCTTATCACTTCATCCACTCGTAGCTGCAAAATCCACTATTTTTCTTTCCTTCCACCTAAGGTTTTAAAGTATGGAATATGATTCATCACCATAAAAGAAAAGGAAGTATAAAAAAGGGAGAAAAATATTGAGTTTTGAGCCCTCCAATTGCAATGAAATCACTTCCTCTCCATTTATCAAGAAGTGCTTTGAAGATGTGGATTGTTTAGGGTTTTGTCAAAGGGTGCAGGAACTGGGCTATCATGAGCAGCTCATAGGTATTTTTTCTATCACTTTGAAAGGAGAAAAGGCTACTATTTTAGGGATTGATTTCATATTTTTAGTAGATTTCATATCTCATGCTACAGGAATACAAAATCATGGTGATAATTGGTTCAAAGGCATGAAACTAGACCTTGAAGAATACAAACCCTACTTGAAATCACAGTGCAAAGGAGCTCATTCACATGTTTTCCATTTAGATATTTGTTGGCAAAATATGTACCATTAATGAAGGTTGTCATGAAGTTATTTACATGTGAGGGCATATTTTCAAGGATGTATCAATACCACATTAGACTAATCATGCACTTCATAGCTGCTAAATCTCTCAATTTGTGCAATTTCTTGTATAGGAGTATTATTAAAATGTCTGAAAGGGTGGAAGTGAAAGGAAGAGAGAATTATTCCATAATTTTTCATCATATTTTTTTAAAGGTTATAATTCTCCATCAGTTAGCAGAAAAAAATATGACATGGGATACCTTCATTGAGGCAGCTTTGCAAATGCCAATAATTACTACACCAAGCCCGCAGCAAACCATGTCACCTACCATCTAGGAGGTGGGTTCATCGAAAAGGGTGGAATATCAATCACCCAAAGAATCAGTGACAAACAAGCCTAGGGCTGAGATTACTCAAACATATCAAAGATGCAGAAGGATTGTGTTTTCTCAAATTGAGGAAGGGGCCAAGCCCACATAAGTAGAGTAGGGAACACCATTACAGCATGAGAAATATATGCATGGTGAGGAACATGAATTTGACATAGTAGAATTGAAGGCCAGTGAAGAAAATAGAAACCTAGAGAGGATCATCAAAGAAAAAAAATGCTCAGATCAAAGAGCTCAAGGACTATTTGGCAAGGGCTAATTTTATCATTTCCTTCCTAGAACAAGAGAATAAACAACTAAAGGTAAAGCAAGTAATTTTAGATAGCAAGCAGTCCAAAGCTAGTATGGAAGATGTGAAAGGAAAAGCATTGGTTGACACAAAATATTTTGATGAGCATGATGAACATGAAGAATAGGAAATAAGGAAGAGGCCAAGGACCATGGGTCTCAAAAGAGAATTGTGAAAGGAAAGAGAGTAAAAACCCTCAGATGAAGAGTTGAGTTTTGAAGATAGAATAGCCATGGAAATCAATGAAAATATGGATTTTTGGCTTGAGAAATTCAATATTAATTTGGATAAGATCCTTGAAAAGGCCAACAGGGACAAAAAAATGCAAAATTACATGGCTAACCACTACTATGTAAGAAACTAGATTTGCAATGTCAAGGCCAACAGGTTGAAGGCAAAACTAAAGGAAACCCTAACTAGTCAAAAGGAGAGGGGTAAGTTGGACCTATTTTTTTATGCATCCATGATATCATAACACACCTTATTTTGCATCTCTATACCAATTTGAGAATATTTGGAAGATTTTTTTCATTTTGGTGAAATTTGTTGCATTTTTTAGAAATTTGGCAATTTTAGCTATGTCCAGAAGCACAGCGAACTTGCGCTGCACTTCTTCCATGGGCCTCCAAATGTCAAAAAATATACATTTTTTGAAAGATGGTGGCCTCCTCTCCAAACCCATTTCCTCAGTTTTCTTGTCCAGGGCTTTAGAAAAATCCAAAAAAGAGGCCAAAAAACATATCTCTTCCTCTCTTTTTCACTTTCACTGTGCACCTGGAGACACCTTGGGAGAATGAAGATATATCAACCTAGATAGGGCCATTTTTCATGCATAAATAATTTAAATACAACTAAAATCTCCAATATTTCTATTAAATGTCTCCGTTATGGATTTTTACTTCAATCAATCACCCAAAATTGGCCTCCAAGACCTTGTTGCACATCTGCAAATTACTGATAAATTTTCATGAAATGTCGCTGTGTAAATTTTTCCAACTCATAGTTTAACTTTGGTAAACATCAAGGGGTAAAAGTAAATGAATGTAAGGGGTAAAATTAAATTTGAATGGGTTAAGGTAGGGTTTCTTAGGTGTTTTATCCTCCATTTAATGCTTTGAGTAAATGTCTCATGATTGTTAGAAAAAATAAGGAAATGGTTGGGTAACCTCCCTTGTATGTAGTAGACATTAGATAGATGCATGAATTTGGTTTTTCTTGCTAGAAATTCGACCTCCAAGGGAGTATTTCGACCTCAGCAACTATATAAGGAACTTTGTAATCATTTTGAAAGTTTGGATGCTGTGGAATTGAGCCTTTTGATACTAGTGTACTTGTGAATTTTCCAGGAAGCAATAGAGAGAATTTGCAACCATTGTAGTGCGATACCTATCGTATGTGCTTCCGTAGTGTTTTTCCTTATGTGATAATATTTTAAATATATTGAACCTTCCATTTACATTTCCATGTTTCATGTGTTTGTTTCCTAAGATAATAAACATAATTCATTGATATAATGCTCTGGTTTAGATTATCTTTCACATTTTTGTCCATATTCTTATTATATAAATGAATTCATGATATTCCATATCATTTTGAAACCTTACCAATATACCCTATACAAAAATATATCTCTAAAGTGCTAAATTATGTGCCTACCTCGCCCCATTACATCTCTACACATCTGATTTTAAAATCCCAGACCTAGTCCTCCTAGACCTAAGCCACCATCTAGCACAAAACAGTCAAATCAACCAAACCCTGATCTAAGCATACCTATCCTAATATCCTTTACACTCCAGCCAACCCTTGACTGTGATCTCATAGAGAGAGCCCTCTCGGACTGGTAGGGCTAACTAGTAGGTAAAAGTGGTATGTGGTTACCTTTGTCAGTATCCTTTTCAGCCTTGGGAGAACTGGTGGAGTGCTAAAATTTTGGCGTCGTTGCTCGGGAACGAAAGATATAACTTCCCCTTGAAAGAAATACAAGGATTAGATCTGATTTTTGATGGTGGACAATGATCAGACACACGAAGGCTGAAATCATTCACTTGGTTGAAATTTGTTTCAAAATAAAATCTAAGACTCCACTGAAGGATGAACCTTGCCAACAGAAACATGAACAGACAACATGGAAGATCATGTATTTTACTTGGAATTTGATCCAAGAAATCATGTTATTTGTCCTATTTTTTTTTTCTCTTTTCCCAAGAATTTCAAGAAGTTTTTTCAAAGTATATTTTATTTGAGAAAAGATCGCATATCTGTATTTGATTCCTTTCCTCTGAAAATCGTGGATTCAAATTATCCTTACGCCTTTGATCTTGGTCAAGAGCCTTCTTCTGAATATTATGATGATCATCTTCCACTCGATGAGCTTGAAATGATTAAGAATAATCTTACAACTTTTGTACATACTCCTATACCTTGTAAAATTCCAGATAGATACAAGCCACTCATCCTACCTCCTATACTCCATGATTTCCCTGAAAACTATTAAAAATATCTTCCCAGGTTTGACGAAGAATATGGTAACATCACTAGAAAGAAACACATTCAGGGTTTTGAAAAATTTCTCGACTTTTTGAGGTTGAATAAGATGATGTTAGTATCAGGATATTTGCTCTATCTTTGCAAGGCAAAGCAAATAAATGGTTCAAAAACTTTCCAACTGCAAGCATCTTTTGTTTCCATCAGTTTGTGAAAGTCTTAATTGATAGATTCCAATGATGAAGAGGAATCATTTTCTGATTTTATAAGAATATAATAATTTGAAAATACAGCCAAGATAAACAGTGCAATACTTTTCAGATAGGTTTAATCAACTATACCATTCAATCACTACTAATATAAAACCACCTCCTATTTCAGCTCTCTTACACTACCTGGATGCCTTTGACCCAGAAATGGAATTTCAATTGAGATAAAGGAATGCTACAATGCTCAAAGAAATGCAGGACAGTGAAATATCTATGGAAGCTAATTTTCTAGTCAAAAGGTTAAAGTTGAAGGCAAAAGAAAGGGAGAGCATAGAAAAAGAATACCTAACATATTCATAAGTGAAGCTCGACATTTTGGTAAGTACCATGGAATAAGTAATGCAAAAGATCACCATGAGAGATGAATTTTCTATTCAAAAACACCATGTCCCACTTATTGTAGAAGAAGAGGTTGTTGGCCCTAAACATTTTCCTGCTAATCCAAGTTACCATACTTTAGAAAATTATTGTTGTTTGTATTCATTTATCAACAATCATGAAAATGGATTTGTAGATGAAATTGAGGAGAAGCATTTTTCTGATCTAATGTGTATGTTTGACGACATTACTTAGATTGATGATTTATCCAAGTATGATAAGTATGATGATGATTATGTTGTCGAAATTGAGGCTGAATCTTCAAGGAAATCATCGACATGTATTTTGGAGGGAGAAGTTCAATTACAACTGCTCAAAAATATCACTCAACCTATGCATATCAATAATGACAATGATGAAGAAAATGCAGAAAATTTCAAAGTAAGTGAATGCTATTTGCCTTTGAGTTTCACTTCATTTCAATTTCTGAGAGAAAAAATTCCCAAGATTATAAATCAGCAGTATTTTAGTTTTGATATTGAGTGTGAATAACACAATGAACTTCTTGATCAGGACTCCTTACCCTTGTGTTTCTCCTCATTTGATAAAATAAGAGAAAACTATAAGCAAGCATATAAGCGAGTTGTCAGCAGTATAAATGGGCATCCTTCTGATCAATTGGTTGAGGAGGTCACTTGTGATATGTAAGCCTGTTTCACTCCAAAATCCAAACCACTAAGTTACATTAAGTTTCAAATCACAGATGAAAGCTTAGAGCCTGAAACATATTATGAATTGATGCAGGATGATTCTTTACCATTAATTTTTGACTCATTTCAGTTTTTGAAGATAAATTTTGGTAATATCTCTAAAACAAAGAATCATAAGGCAATAGAAAATCATATAATCTCATTGGAACCAATTTATTATAAGTTGCAATAGTCTTCTCAAGTTCTCCATCATCCAATAGCTGATGTTTTGGATGATATCTCTAATAAAAGACCTTCTCCATTAGCTAGTTATGAGCTTTAAAGAAGAGATGATAAAACTTTGATCCAACAGCCGACTTCATTGTCTTTTTCAACAAGAGTCTCATTACAAAGATCATACAAAAATTTGCAGTCATATCAGGAGAGTAATGAGAATATATATATATATATATATATATATATATATATATATATATATATATATATATATATATATATATATATTGATCATCAGGAAAAATTAGTCATTCATGAGTTTCAGGATCCTTTTGTCAACTTGATGCAGTCACCAACGGAGGTGATTTCTCTTAAATTTATGGATTAGAAGCACATGTTCAGTGGACACACGAAGTGGTCTATTTTTTTTTTTCTAACTGTACCAGGAAAGTGTGGAACATGAAGGTTTTATACAAGATCATGTAGTTTCATCATAAATTATCCACAATGGGTTACAAAAGATTTATCATATTTTCACTGATCTAGTACGCAATTATATAGATGATATTTGTGTCCAAAGTTCTCATTCTTTGGCTGGCTGTCAGTTTGAAGATAGATTTGATAATGATTTAGTTTGGCATATAGTTTTAATGTCTTTTCCATCAAAAATCTCATCACATTTATCACAAAGGTCTCAGGAAATCTTGCAACTTTATCATGACTATTTTAAGTTGAAACTTCAGGAAAGCACGGATGTTGGGAAAATTTTAAAATAAAGGTACGAATACTACCTATAGCAGAGCAGTAATGTATTATATGGGATGGAAATTAATATGTATTCATAGGAATATCCTTTTGCAGCATTATTGAGGTCAGCTCATGATTTTGCAATTTCAATAAGATTCAATTTGTTTACAAGTTTTCATGGGAGCTGCCTTTCAGTAGCTTTTCCTTCTTTCTCATGTGCAAGCACTTGAAAAGAATTCAACTAGAAGAAAAAATGCTTACATGGTTGCATTGGTTGTTTCATTTCACTTGATCAGGTGATGTATGGACCAGTTAGAGTAGGTGTGATGAATAAGCTGAGTTCTTAGCATTTTTTTTTTAAATAGTATCTTCCAGTAAAGTTTGCAGTTATTCTATAGTTTATTTTTTAGTTAGTTTTCATTATTAAGTCTATTTTTTAAATTTTTGACTCCATGCCCAATGGATAAGGCTACTTGGTCTACGGTTTTCTTGACACCTCCAAGGAACTTCCATTCCCAACTGGAGCCAATGTTAGTGTCAGTCTGTTCATCCTATTGCCAGTGATTAAATGGTCTCTTATCATGTCTTTTTATGGTCTCATAGTCAAATTTGTGTCACTTCATTAGGGTTTCAAGTAAAAATTTGGTCACTGGGTATTAGGTCTAGGACTATTTCCACTCCTTCCAAAATTTTCACATGCGGGTTGTTGTCATCACTTAGCTAAGTGTATCATCATTCAAATACCATCACAATTATGATTTCATTCAGTTTAATGTCTCCATTAGGTCATTAGGGTTTCAAGGTCACCAAATCTATTATTTCATGCATAAAATCCGGCAATTGGAGGAGTGGTAATAGGAATGTTTGTTCAATAAAGTTTGATTTCAAAATGTAATTTATTGTTTCTATTATGTAATAATTTCCTAAGTTCTAAATTTGTAATTAAAGGTTCTAATGCTACAAGGTTCTAAAAATAAAGTGATATTCATGAGGTGGGATATCCTACCTCATTAATGAAATGACTCCGAAGAAAGCTATAAAAGCCAAAAGAGAAAATAATTTACACTCTTCTATCCTCCTACCATCAAGATACCCTCTCCCAATTGGAAAGAAAAAAAAAATTTCTACATGTCATTGGGAAAAATTTGCAAGCCTTGTGCACAAGAACACTATGCTACACATGGCGCTGCATACATAGACACTTCATTTTGCCTGGCGCTATGTAGAGAGACACTTCGTTGTGCATCTGGCGAGTGTTTTGCATAAATGATTTTTAGCAATCAAGTTGGTTTTTGAAGGCTTCACTTCAGCCATTATAGCCTCCATCCTCTTTCAGAAGTAAGTCAAAGCCTCCCATCTCCTCCTTTGTACTGTTTACCAAGAAAATTTAATCAACAACTTCTTCTCCTAGGGTTTGCTTATAATTCATGGTTTTCGTTTCCAAATGATAAATTTTTACAAAAAACCCTATTTTTCTTTCCCCTACACCTCTATTTACAGTTTATAGACCACTTCCATACACTACAGAGCCTCATTTCCTTCATTTTTATCATTTTCTCCATAAACCCTAGTCTACCCTATGTACTTCTATGATAGGACAATATTTTTTTCTTTTCCATTTTCCCCTACTCACTAACATAACTCCCTACCCTACTAAATTATCTCAAAAATTTAGGAAACTCCCAAACCCATCTTATCACTTCATCCACTCATAGCTGGAAAATGCTTTTTTTGCTTGCCCTCCACCTATGGTTTGAAAGTATCGAAGTTGAATCATCACCATAAGAGAAAAATAAGCATAACAAAGGGGGAAAAATACTGAGTTTTAAGCCCTCTAATTGCAATGAAATCACTTCCTCTCAATTTATCAAGAAGTGCTTTGAAGATGTGCATTGTTTAGGGTTTTATCAAAGGGTGCAAGAAGTGGGCTATCATGAGTAGCTCACAGGTATTTTTTTTCCATCACTTTGAAAGGAGAAAAGGCTACTATAGTAGGGATTGATTTCATATTTTTAGTATATGCGATATATCATGCTACATGCATACCAAATCATGGTGAAAATTGCTTCAAAGGCATGAAACTAGACCTTGAAGAATATAAGCCCTACTTGAAATCATAATGAAAAGGAGCTCATTCACATTTTTTCCCATTTAGATATTTGTTGGAGAGATATGCACAATTAATAAAGGTTTTCATGAAGTTATTTACATGCGAATGCATATTTTCAACTATGTATCAGTACCACATTATACTACTCATGCACTTCACAGCTGCTAGATCTCTCAATTTTGCAATTTCTAGTATAGGAGCATGATTAAAATGTCTAAAAGGGTGTAAGTGAAATGCAGAGAGCATTATCCGATCCTTTTTCATCATATTTTGGTAAAGGTCACAATTCTTCATCAGTTAGTAGAAAATAATATGACATGTGATTCCTTCATTGAGGCAGCTTTGCAAATTCCCATAATTACTACACCAAGCTAGCAGTAAACCATGTCACCTACCATGTAGGAGGTGGATTCATCAAACAAGGTGGAAGATAAATCACCCAAAGAATCATTGAAAAAGAAACCTAGGGCTGAGATCACTTAGACATATCAGAGAGGCAGAAGGCTTGTGTTTTCTCCTTAAATTGAGGAAGGGGACAAGCCCACATAAGTATAGCAGGGAACACCATTACAGTATGAGACATCTATGCATGATGAGGAACATGACTTTGACATAGTATACTTGGAGGCCATTGAAGAACATGGAAACCTATAGAGGATCATCAAAGACAAAGATGCTCAGATCAAAGAGCTCAAGGAAAATTTGGCAAGGGATAATTTCATCATTTCCTTCCTATAACAAGAGAATAAACAATTGAAGGTAAAGCAACTACTTTTAGAGAGCAAGCAGTCCGAAGCTACTATGCACGATTTTAAAGGCAAAGTAGTGGCTGACACAAAACTTTCTAATGAGCATGATGAACATGAATAATAGGTAAGATGGAAGAGGCCAAGGACCATGGGTCTCAAAAGAGCATTGTAGAAGGAAAAAGAGCAAAACCCATCATATGAAGATTTGAGTTTTGAAGACAGGATAACCATGGAAAACAATGAAAACATGGAGTTTTAGCTTGAGAAAGTCAATATTCATTTGGAGAAGCTCCTTGACAAGGCCAAAAGGGACAAAAAAATGAAAAATAACATGGATGACCACTACTATGCAAGAAATCATATTTTCAATGTTAAGGTTAAAAAGTTGAAGGCAAAACTAAAGGAAACCCTAACTAGTCAAAAGGATAGGGGTAAGTCAGACCTATTTTTTGATGCATCCATGAAAGCATAACACACCTTATTTAGCATATCTAGACCAATTTTTAGAATATTTGAAATAATTTATGCATTTTGGTGAAATTTGTTGCATTTTTGAGAAATTTGGCAATTTTGGCTATGTCCAGAAGCGCAATGAGCTCAGGCTGCGCTTCTTCCCTAGGCCTCCAAATGGAAAAAAATATACGTTTTTGGAAAGCTAGTGGCCTCCTATCCAAACCCATTTCCTCAATTTTCTGGTACAGGGCATAAATTTTGATAAAAATCCAAAAAAGTGGCCAAAAAACATGTCTTTGCCTTTCTTTTTCACTTTTGTTGTGCACCTAGAGACACCTTGGGATAATGAATATATCTCAACCTAGAAAGTGTCATTTTTCATTATTAAATACTATAAAGACAACTAAGCTCTCCAAAATTTCCAGAACAGGTCTCCGTTTTGGATTTGGACTTCAAGAAGGAACCCAAAAGTGGCCTCTAATATCTCATTATGCATCTGCAAACTGCTGATAAATTGTCATGAAATTTCACTATGTAAATTTTGGCAATTCACAATTTGACTTTGGTAAAAGTAAAGGGGTAAAATTAAATGAATGTAAGGGGTAAAATTAAATTTAAATGGGTTAAATGAGGGTTTCTTAGCTGTTTTATCCTCCATTTAATGATTTGATTAAATGTCTCATGATTGTTATAAAAAGAAGAAAATGGTTGGGTGACCTCCCTTGTATGTAGTAGACATTGGATAGGTGCATGAATTTGGTTTTTCTTGCTAGAAATTCGACCTCCAAGGGAGTATTTCGACCTAACTGACTATATGAAACACTTTTTAATCATTTTGAAAGGTTGGATGTTGTGGAATTGAGCCTTGTGGATACTAGTGTACTTGTGAATTTGCTAGGAAGTAATAGAAAAAAATTGCAGCTATTGTAGTGGGATACCTATGGTATGTGCTTTAGCGGTGTTTTTCCTTCTGTGATCATATTTTTGAATGTATTTTACCTTCCATTTCCATTTCCATGCTTCATGTGTTTGTTTCCTAAGATAATAAACATATTTCATTGATATAATGCTCCTTTTTGGAGAAGCGTTCACATTTTTTTTCATATTCTTATGATATAAAAAAATTCATGAGATTCATGATTGTTTTCAAACCTTACCATTATACCTATACACAAAGATATCTATAAAGTTCTAAAGTATGTGCCTACCTTTCCCCATTACATCTCTGCAAATCTGATTTTTAAAGCCCATACATAGTCCTCCTAGACCTAAGCCACCATCCAACACAAAACCATCAAAGCAACCAAACCCTGATCGAAACATACCTAGCCTAATGTCCTTTAAACTCTAGGCAACCCTTGACTTTGATCTCATAGAGAGAGCCCTCTCAGCCTGGTATGGCTAGCTACTAGGTCAAATTGGTATGTGGTTAACACCTTTGTCAGTCTCCTTTTCAGCATTGGGAGAGCTGGTGGAATGCTATCACATCCAACACATACCCATTATGCATATGTTTGAGAAAATCCACATTGAAAAAAATTGAAGATACATTAAAAAAACATGCTCAACGCATTTTTTTAATGTATCTTCAATTTTTATGAATGTAGGTATTCTCAAAAGTATGCATAATAGGTACTCGTTGGATGCTCAATTTAATTGAATCCACATCCAATGAATTTCTACACTTGAAATTTGAGTAAGCTTATGAGGAGACTAGAAAAAAATACAATTAGAAAAAAATTATTATTCTTCTTTTCCCTCCAAAAATTATAACTATTATTTTATTATTTTTTCTTAGGAGGCCACGTTTAGGTTGAAACTTCCTTTAATGTCATGTATTCCACATCATCATGGGATAAGGATATGACATGTCACTATCTGTGATGACTAGGACTCATAGTGACTGATGAAATGAACTTTCTCTAGTGTCAAAATGGCTACAAATTGTATCTTCATTCTTTAAACAACTTCGATTGTTTATTTATTCACCCTCGAAAGGGTCTTTAATCAAATGGAGTCTTTGGGTGCTTTGATCATCAAGATTCAATTTTTTTTTCATTCCTTTCACACTTCCTTTTTGTATTGTATTTGTATGATTTTCCTCATGTGTCTTGCCACAATGTTTCTAGAATACTTGCATCTACAATCACTCATGAAAAGAAACCATCAATATGAAAATATCCTATTCTACCATGATTTATGCAGATTTTTTTTTTCATGCCTTTTCGTTGCACTCAAGGGGAAAAAATGGGCTTCTAGGCGCATGGGCGCACTTTGAAAGGTTGAATGGCTGAAGAGGAGAGGCTTCAGGGCTTGGACATGTGCTCATGTACTCCATAAATAAAATCAGTAAATGAAGGCTGCATGGCGCAAGTTCGAATGATGAAGGGGAAGGATTCAGGCTTCCCAAGTTCATTGTGCACTCAAGGGAGAGATGGAGGGCATAGTGTGCACTCCTTGGTGAGCCATGGTATTTCACCAAGAGTGTTTCAATTACGAGAGGCTACTCAGCCTTAATTATCAACCTGATTTTCAAACAAACATGGAGGTGACAGTACTATATGCATAGTAGATTAGCTCTACTCATACCGTATTCATCTTATTTATACTAGGAGGTGTTGGGAACTATTGATATTCTAAGGGAGAAAGTTTGTCACACTTATAATTTCAACTCAATACTGAAATGATATCATTAACAATATTTTATCTACAAGAAAAGAAGCTATAATATATTGAACTCATTCATCTACCTAACCTCTAATTTTGCAATGAAAAATACTAGCACTTATTCTAATTACAAGATGGGAAATTACACTAGATTGCATTCATTCTCTTAACTACTGAATAAACTTGCAAGAAGAGAAATAATATACCTTCACACACATACTTTTTCAATAATGAATTAGCTTCTATCTACTACATGCTATCTATTGTGATAATGATGTATTCTATGATGGACTAACACAGTAAAACTACTTTGTTTTGCAGCAAAAGTGGAAGGAGTTTGGGTAACCAAGGGGTGTCGAACCAAGGATTCAAAGCTGTGGTTCCACTAAGGCCTATAATAAGCTTAGGTGAGGTGGAGGAGTAATTATGGGGTGAAGGAGGTGGCTCCCAACGCTCCTACAGGAAGCCATTACAGGATTCTTGTTTTGGTACAAGAAGTCCTGTAATGCTACTGGAAGCAAGCCAAGAGGGTTTTGAGGCTAGGAATAGTGGAATGGAGGTTAGGAAAAGTGGGTGAAATTTGGATCTAAGTGGATGGGGGATGAACAACTTCCTTTCCCAGGCTAAGAACCTTTGAAAGTCCTATCTTGTACCAAGAAGGCTACTCTCGGTGGTTATGAAGATGGTCTTCAAAACAGGGTTGTGGGTAGTAGGATGGAAGGGAAACTAAAGGAGGGTTGAATTCCAACGTGAAAGCACTGAAAGGGGGTCCTTATCTAATTTTGTATCCAGTCCTATGACTAGTACATTCACTCATTCATTGATCATTTAAAAATTATCATGTAAAATAGTAGAAATGATGAGTTTAATTTAACTTAAGCTAAAATGCATCTAAAACATAGATATAACCTATAATCTAAAACATATTCATGATAAATAGAGTGAATAATATTTTTTCCTTTCCAAGAAATCAAAAACTGAATATTTTTGGTCTATGGTTGGATACCTTTCTCCTCCAGCTACAATTGAAGAGGTAAGAGAGATAGGTTGCCAACAAAGTGTTAATGGTTTTCAGATGCTATTAAAATGAAATGACATCAACTAAAATATTGAAGAATAAAGGAAACATAAATGTACACTAGAGACATTGTAGCCCATGGATTGGACCCTAACCCACAAGATTTAGTCCTCAGGAATCAAATCAGTGAGAGGCAAACCAACTTCTCATTCTCATTGCATAGCAAGTTTCTTACATCAAAATAACAGTCACAATATCTCTGATATAGAGTCAAGAGTTCCATATCTTCCTATGAAAATAGAATCATAATGAGCTATTTCTCTTGTTTATTTATACTAATGGGTAGCTACCAACAACTCCCTAAAAAGTAGGAATTTTTCTCTGTGATCTTTGAGAGGTCTGGAGCTTGGCTCCTACTTATCATTCACTTGTTCAACTGCCCTTCACCTCAAACTATTGAAGGAGGATATTAGGAGATATTGGGATGATTGTGGAAGTTAAGAAGGTGGAAAACCTTCTTATAGTTTCTCTTTTATATATACTCGAAGCCCTAACATGGAATCTCACTAAAAAATAACTTTATTTCCTTTATTTCCAGCAATTAAAACATGTTAGGCTTCAAGTTATGACAATCCTCTTACACCATTCTAACTAAGAAAAATATGAAAATATGTAATCAAATGTGTGTGTGTGTGAGAGAGACAGAGTAAATAAGCTAAAAGGTTACACTATAACCCCTTAAAATATACCTAGTGATGGGCCTCATCATCACCCCCCTACTGTAATGGTTTCTCATCCTCTAAACAACTCAATCCTCCCCCTTGATTTCATTCAAAGCTCTGGTATCTTCCTTAACATCTCAAGGTATCTCAGAAGGAGTTCCTTCTAGTGGGTAGAACCCTGCATTCTTTTATGCTTCCTCCTGATCCTTCTAGCCTTCTATTTTATCTGCTTGTAATTGATCTCTCAAAATTGATTCTCTGAGTGTGACATCAGCTAGGTCCTTTCCCATCTCAATAATTTTCTCCTCCATTAACCCCACATCCTCAACATTTCTGGATTTGGAAATTTGCATCCACCAATTGGTGCACCCTCTTTCTATATCTAACTCATAAAAGAGAGGAATTGAGAGCTTCTCAAGGATTAGCCTCCCTCCTTCAATGAACTTGTAGTAAGATCTCAAACTAGGCTATGGGGCAGGTTCTTCGAATTATGTGATCTCTTTTTGGAAGGCTCTTGGAGAGGTAGCTTCATCCTGTGGTTGTTGTTTTACAACTTGTTCCTCGCCTTGTACCTCTTTACCTTCAATTTGGGCACATTTCCCTTTTATTTGCGTCTTTTCTCCTTCCCCTTTTTCATTTTGTTCTTCTTGTAGCACTTTATGTTCTTCCTATAGCACACCCTGTCTTTCTTGTAGCACACTCTATTTTTCCTGTAGCATCTCTTTTTCTTCTCCTTGGAGGTATATGGGTACTTTTGACTATTTTAAGGATGCTAATCTAGTAGATTTCATTCTTACATATGTCATGGGTGTCTTGGATTTGGTCTTTGGGGAAGTAATTTCTTCAATTTTTCCTTTCTTTGGTCCTATCTCTTCCTTCTTCCTAGGCGACTCTTCAATGGTATTGGGGATCTCTGTTTGAGTTTGAGGCCTTCTTTGTTTCACCCTAGTGCTCTTTATGGTCTTAAAAAACATGGGAGTCTACCTTTGGATTTTCTTATTGGGTTTCACAAGGGTGCTTAAAGTGGCTAACATGGTTTTTGGGCTAGGGTCAAAGTCGAGTCAATTTTGTTTATTTTGTTAAAGCACAACATACAGGTCAAGGGGATTTTTGGCAGGTCAAAGCTAATTATTTTTATAACAGGTTAAAAGGGTAAAACACGGGGCTCAGCCCATAGTTTTAGCCCATGGTTTTTGCACATTTGAATTATATAAATATGCATGTTGAGTCAAGTCAAATCATACTTGAAACTTGATGGGTTAATGATCTAATTTTGTGATTTGGGCAAGTTTTTTGGATAATTCTAAGTAGAGATAGGCTCCTGTGGTTGTGTGCAAAGAGACATAAGTCCTGGGTTGTGTGCGAGGGCTTTATGGTTATGTGCACAAGAGACTGAATTGTAACCATTGAAGATCTGTTAATAAAGAGAATTTTTGGCGAAAACACTATTTTACTTGCATGATTGATGTTTATGTATTGATGTATTAATTTGTTATAGATCTACTACGGTTTACATTATTGATGCGTATATATATATATATATATATATATATATATATATATATATATATATATATATATATATATATATATATATATATATATATATATATATATATATATATATATATATATATATATATATATATATATATATATATATATATATATATATATATATATATATATATATATATATATATATATATATATATATATATATATATATATATATATATAAATTGATTATATAATTGCACAATATCTTTATCTGTTTCTGTTTAAGGGTTTCTATGAGATAATAACTCGATTAAGTATATATTTGTGATTGTGCAAGTCTGTTTCTATTTTGTTAAATATAGACTAAATCGAGCTAAAAGGAATTTATGGGGAACAGTAGTAGATAGATCAGATCAGAAGGGATAGGTCCACAACGTAGTTCTCCCTCAAGGTGCGGAAATTTTTTTCCAGCACCCCCCCCCCCATACTACTTCGGGTGAGAGTTTGGTCTACGCGAGAAAATCACTGTTGAAAGGGCTAGTAGTTGGATGGTTTTGTTGGTTGTGCAGAACACTCTAAACCTCGGTCAGGACCCCTTATGCCAAAAAATGGTTATCTTTTTGGCACCATCATCTATTTGAGGGAGATTTGATGTTGCAGCATCCAACTAAGCCTGAAATAAAAGATTGGTTAGATAGAAAGGTGCATGAATTCACGATCCAAGAGAACTGGAATCCACAATTAGCAGCTGAAGAGTGGGAAAAAAGTTTATTTATACAGAGAAGGACAAAACATTTATTCATGTACTTTGCAATAGAACTACACGAGTGGTTATCTCGGCTTGATGAGTTTCATATCTGCGTGAAGGACGACCCAGCCACCAAATGGACTCTTGAGTTGATTCAACAATTAGAAAAATATAGCAATAAGATCACCCATGCAGTAGATTATTGTATTGACAACATTCTGGGTGTATTTGTCACTGAATTTAATATTGACGCTTTTGTGTCATATTCTAAAGCTGAATGAAGGTTTTTCAAAGGTCCTCGAGGTAAGTTCTTATGATCTTTAAAGTTGTGGGTTAAAATTCTCTTATGTGAAGAGGGTACTTTATGTAACCATACTGAGTGAATTTTTAGAAGAGGTCAACCTAGCTCTATGCGCAGTGGGAAAATTTACGATACAGACCTGGATGGATATTTTGTGTACAATCCCCTCAAAGGAAAATATGATAGTGACAAAGAGTCTGAAATAAGTAGTTCTGGTAAATCTGTGCAATCTAATATAAGGCCTATAACTGCACTTCAGATCCTATCTACCCCACTCCCAAATCCACCTCACTCTCCACTTCATCCCACCCAACCTCCACCTCCACCACCAGTGTTTTATATGGCTAACTCTATTAACATGTAAAATTTTAAGGGTGTTGGAAATGAATACACTGAACAATTATGGTTCATCACAGAGGTTGTGTGGAAGGCACAACAGGTTAATGATGATGATGTTAAGAAGGCACAACTTGCTACTGCATTTTAAGAACCCACACTCCACTGGTATATGAGGTATGTGGAAAATAACCCTAATGTGATGATAGATAATATCAGATATGCATTGAAGGAACACTTTTGGAAGCCAAAATCATATTCTCAATGTGTTATTGAATTAAAACATATTCATCAAGAAGTGAATGAGATTGTATGGGAAGTATATCAGCGGTTAAAACACATAATTAGAGAAGAAGGCTTCACTATTAGTGATGATCAACATAAGGAATGGTTCTTTAAAATATTATTACCACATATGCACCTGCCTTTATCTCAACAGAAGGTCATGTCCCATACCAATGCTGTGGAAATTGAAATAAAGTTGGAGGCTTTTCCGGTCCAGAATGTGTAGGCCAGGGTTCAACGGATTTAGAGTCAATTAGCTACCCTAAACTTAGAACTACAAAACTTGTGGAAGGAGAATGGAATGGGCATGTGCATGGATATATGGTGTGTGCGTTGCAAAGTTGAAGGAAACTACAAGGAGTAATGCCCTGTATTTGGTGAATATCTAGTAGTTGGGGGAAGGAGTCTGATAAAACCTAATCCGGGGGTTGGAGCACCAGCAGGTGTGAATCTTCCAATATGGTGTGAAATATGTGAAGTAGCTATAAAACGCCCTATATACTACTACCCCAGGTTGCATAAATTGATTTTTATGGAGAAGAAACTCTATTGCAACTTTTTTCGATCTGTAGGCCATGATTATAATCATTGTCGTGGTTTTGACTTAACGATTGACCAAGCTGTGACCTACAGGATGTAGTAAGAGAATATGGGTCCATATTAACCTGCATCACCCTATGGGCATGGGGGATTTCAACGCCGAGGGCATGGAAGAGGAGGAGGATTTGGTTGAGGAAGAGGCCAGATAATATTTTATAATTGTGGAGAAGTTAGCCACTTCACGCATGACTACACAAACCCAACACAACAATCCTTTAGGTATTGTCAGCAGTTTGACCATGTAATTGAAGATTTCCTGGCATTGCTTGTGAATATGCAAGAGAAGAAGACTACGACACCTACATCAAACGTTCATATGATGAAGGAAAATTCATGCGATGGAGATCCTAGCATTAGTATTATGACCATAAGTGGTGTAACAATTGGTGAAAACAAATTAAAAGGTAAGAAACTGGCCACATATGTTTTGGTTTGGAAGGCTCTAGAGAAGAAGGAAGGATTTAACTTACAGAAGTAAAAGGATACTTTTAATGAATAAAATAAGAGTTTTATGGACCTTGGTGTGTCGACATCAAAAGTAGTGATTAAACATGTTGATATTACAGAGGATACCAATGAAGCTAAGATAAAAATGTTCCTACAACCTTGTGTTAAGCTTCTGCGAAGTAAGAAGGTGGTTGAAAATAGGAAAACATTAATTGACAACCACGTTGAGAAGGAACAACCCATGAAGGGACAACCTCAGAAGGAATAAAGGGTTGTCAAAAAAATATACAAAATCAAGAGAAGGACTAGATGGTAAATGTGCTTGACTGCTCAAATAGGATATTTTGAGATGGACCAAGCCATTCTGGATATGGGATCTGATGCAAATGTACTACCTAAGAAAACATGGAATAGAATGGGAGAACCTAAGATCGAATGGTCCATATTTCAACTACGTGTGGCTAACCAACAGAAGATTATCCCCATGGGAAGACTTCCTAGGGTAGTAGTTGACATTGAAGGAGTCAAAGTGTTTGTTGATTTTGAAGTCATTGATATTTTTGATGATACAAATGTGTATCTTGCGCTGCTAGGCTTAGACTGGGCTTTTGATATGGATTATATTATTAACCTCAAGTGCATGAGCATGGTATTGAAAGTAATGGGACAAGGGTTGTAGTCCCTCTAGATCCAACAGAAGGAATATGACAAAGATGATGTCGATCACGTGTACAAATTGATTGCGAGGGAAGAGGATTCTATCAATCCCATAGCAGATGGAAAACTTAGGTCGGAGAAGGATAGTTCTTGTTTGTTAGACTCATAGGAAGAATTGGAGAATTGGCATAACTGCTTACATGAAGTATCCACACAGCATTGTAATCGGGTTACTAGATCTTTGTGATGTATATGTTCTAAGGTACGTGAGATGCCCTATTATGATGGTATAGGTGATGTCAATTTGTTTTTAGATGTAATGGAAAGGGATGTTCTGAAGGAGCAATGGTTTTGTTCACTCAACTTAGCTCTGCACTCAACCCCAGCACGCTGGTGGGGAACTCACAAAGAAAACATTGCTAGTTGGAAGGACTGCCATCGAATGATGTGCCTACGATTTGGTAGCCCCATCACTCGAATGAAAGGAACATAGTCAGTCATAGAGGATACGTGCATTCATTTAGCTTGTTGGACTGTATTTTTTAGAGAATAACCACAACCAGAATGAATTCACATACTTATCCATACATTAGACAGGGTAACCATGAATTCGTACTTGGATACTGAGCTACGACATGGTACTTCTGAATGGGCTGCGCTGAAAGAAAGATTCATTTTTACTTTCAACTTTGAAAGTGGGTTCTGGAGTTTTGATGAGGTATTATAGGAGATTTGAGATGTTATATTTGATATGCCGAAAGAATCAGTGGTATAGGCCTCACCAGAATGGATGTGCAGTTAGAGGCTACAGTTGAATGTCGAAAAGTGACAACTGAAGACAACGAAGAAGATCCAAGAAATATTAACATTCCTGAGTCTGAGGGTCAGCGCGCAGTTGCTGGACCTGAGATTGCATTGCCAAATGTTACTAAACCTCTTAAAACTAGGAAAATTAATATATGGATAGAAGAGTAGCCTAAGTTTGGAAATATAGGATATTATTGGGATGAAGATACGGTGGGTAAGATTTTAGAACTTGTCACTGAGTATCAAGATTTTTTCCCTACAAAATTTGTTGAGTTAAAATGGATTATTGGAGACCTTGGTGTGATGAAAATTACTTTGAAACCAGATGTTAGGCCTGCCAAGTAGCAACCTTACAAATTAAACCCAAAGTATATTCAAAAGGTTAAGGAAGAACTGGAAAATATGGTTGTTGTAGGAACTATTGAACCAGTAGAAGAATCAGATTGGGTGAGTCCCATGGTAGTCCAAGAAAAGAAAACAAAAGGTCAAATAAGGATCTATTTTGACTTGTGAAAATTGAATGATGCTTATGTCCATCATACTTTTATGATCCCATTCTCAGATAACGTGTTGGAAAATGTAGGAGGGTAGGAAGCCTATTCATTTATAGATGGATTTTCTAGATATCATCATATAAGGATCACGCCTGAATATCGGATCAAGAATACCTTTGAAATGGAATGGGGTTCATTTCAATATATTTTGATTCCATTCGGATTAAAGAATAATGTATCCACAAATAATATATCCCCAAATTCTTAGATGTTTACTTTGATGATTGGGTTGTTTTTTTTCTCTTTAAGAAACACGTTTCTAGCTTGTGGTTGATGCTAGACACTTGCCGAAAGTAATAGATCTCTCTGAACTTGAAGAAGTGTATATTTTGCGTCCCCTTTGGAATTTTGCTGAGACATATTTTCTGTCAACAAGGACTAATGGTTGATCCATCCAAGATAATTGTCATCATCAATCTGGATCCCCCAACGAATGTGAAGTAGTTGCACTCGATCTTAGGACATACTGGATATTATCAAAAGTTTATTCAAGCTTATGTGAAGATCACTGTGCCGATGAAAAAGCTACTTAAGAAGGACACCAGTTTTTTTTGGGATGAGGACTGTTAGAGGATTTTGGATATACTCAAAGAAAATATGGTAATTGTGCTTATCTTGTTATTTCCATATTGGAAAAAGGAATTCCATGTACATGTTGATGCTTCATGTATCACACTAGGAGCTTTGTTAGCACAACTAGGTGTTCGAGATATCAGTCATCCGATTACATTTTCAAGTCAGAAGTTGTCAAATGTTGAGCAAAATTATTCAACTGCAAAGCGAGAAGAGATAGCCATGGTGTACGCATTGCATAAGTTCTATCATTATCTTCTTGGAGGTCATTTCAAGATGTTCACAGATCACTCTGCTTTGAAATACTCGATGAATAAGCCTGTGTTGGGGGGGGGGGATATCTATAGATGGTTCCTTTTGTTCCAAGAATATTATTTTGAGGTGATTTTAAAGACTGGAAGGTTGAACGAAGGACCTGACCACCTATCGTGCATTGAAAGTGGTTAAGAGCCAACTAATTTGGAGGAGGGATTACCAAAAGTGCAGTTGTTCACCATTAATATAGTTGGCGATCAGTTTTTAGATATCATCCATTATTTTCCCACTGGAACTACACCTACAGAATAAATGCTTATGTAGAAGAAGGAATTTTTCACGTGCGCGGTAAACTTCACCCTGATTGCATGTTAATTATACAAGATAGGAGCTGACAAATTCTTGAGGTGATATGTTCCTATGTTTGAAAGACCTAGTATATTGGATGAAGCACATGGAGGCATTACAGGTGGTCATTATGTTGGAAAAATATCCATGTAGAAGTTTTTAGGGGATGATTTTTGGTGGCCTACGATGCACAATGATTCTAAGGAATACTTCCTTGCTTGTGATGTTTTTTAGAGGATGGGAAAACCCTTGCATAGACATGAGATACCACTACAACTGTAGATCACTTTGCAGATATTTTACAAGTGGGAAATTGATTTTTTCAAACCAATTAATCATCTAGGGAAGAGGACTAGAGCACGATATATCATCACAACTACAAAATATCTAACTAGGTGGGTGGAGGCTCAACCTATGAAATATTGCGGTGTAGACACGACTACGTACTTCATTTTTTAGAATATTCTGACAAGGTTTGGGTGCCCCAAAATCCTTATGAGTGATTAGGGTATGCATTTTTTAAATGAGACCATTTAGGAACTGAACAAATAATTCAGAATGCATCATCATAAGAGCATGCCCTATCATCCTCAAGCAAATGGAGGAGTATAAGAATTCAATAAGATACTCGAAAATGCACTCACAAATATATGTAACGCCAATCGCAGTGACTGGGTTGTGCACATACATAATTTTTTACGGGCATATAGGACTATGTGAAAGAAGTGGATGGCAAAAACACCTTTTAGGATGGTCTACACGCAGGAGGCCATGATGCCGATGGAATACATTTTACCCAGTCTACGCATTGCAACAATTACAAACATCATTGATCTAGAAATTATGAAGGAGAGGTTGCTGCAAAGTTTTGCACTGGAAGAAGATAGATTCATTGTGGGGTTTCACCAACAGATGCATAAGGCACATGAAAAGGCTTGGCATGATCGACACATTATATAGAATATTTTCAAAAAGGAGGACTTGGTGTTACTCTATGATAGTAAGTTTGCATACTTTCTAGGGGAAGTTCAAGATGCATTGGCTCAGACCCTATATTATTAAGGAAATAACAAAGGAGGATTAGTTCGTTTGGCTACATTAAATGGTGAATTCATTCCTAGATATGTTAATAGAAGTCCCCTAAAACATTATGTGGATGACCCCATGCCTACGTGCACTAAATTACTATATGAATGTTGTTAGGGTCTCGTGATTTGGCTGATTGGCAAGCCAAGTGATAGGGTAATATCAAACCAATATTTGGAGCCCAAGGACCTAGCCTTCCTGGACTTAGAGAGGGCTCTCTCTATTTGTGTAAGGGATATCTATGTGTTTTCTTCTTATGTTTCTAATTTTAGGCTAGTTTTGAAGTAGGTTTTTGGTTTTTCTTTTAAGTTTGTGAGGGAGGAAGTGATAAAAGACTAAGATAGATAAAAAGATTGTCAAATTAACTGGGCTATGGGGTCAAAAAGGTCAAGAAAGCTTCATATGGTGATACAAGGTATGTTTAAGGGCCGATTTGATCAAGGTAAAATGGATCTTTGGGTAAAATGGAGTGGGATGGACACTAAATTTGTGAAGAACAAAGGATTTCAAACATAAATAGTTCAATAGTTGACATAAACTTGGTAGGGCTAACCATTAATCATGAGAAATGTAACTATAAATTGATAAATGCATATAAATAAACATTCAAGCAATACATAGAGATATATGACTCTCTAACTTTAGGAAATTGCTATCAGACTTTGGGGAAAGACAATTAAGACAAACAAATAACTCAAATCACTATAAGGAAACGCCTAAGCGTAGTATTTCAAGCTATCGGGCACTTCGAAGCAAGATTGCATAGCTTTAGGCAAAGGGAAAGATCAGTACAAGACCTCCTTGGTTCAACTAAGACAATCAAACAATCAAAGAAAAGTTTTAGAGGTGGAGCTATGACTAGCCATGAGTAAGCAGGGCATACCGTGAATCATACTTAGCATGCATAAAACCATAAATGAAAGAAGAAAACAATTTCTTCAGTTATCAAAGAGCAATCAAGGATTCTTTGATATGACTGCTACACCATTTTTTGGTCATCTAACCTATTATCATTAGATGAACCCAAGTACACCATGTAAGACCAATTTTACCCTAAGTAAAATTGCTTTCACTATGTGAAATAACTTAGTAAGACACCTTTATTAAGTTGTTTATGGTCTAAACAGGAAACCCCAAAAGGAAATAATAAATAAATCTATATTTGTTTATATTTCCTGGTCATATTTAACCCAAAACAAAGAAATCAATTAAATAAATCCTTATTTATTTGATTATTTCTTAGGAATATGTTATTTAGATAATATTCCTAGTTAAATTTAACTAAATCATTTATAAATAGTTAAATAAATAATTATTTATTTAATTATATTCCCACCATTTCCTTAAAATAGTAAATAAATCATTTATTTATTTATTATTTATAAATAAATAAATTGACCCAAGTCAAAAATCTTTTTCCCTCCAACAAATATAATAAAATATTCCTAAAGGGTGGTTCTAGAATTTTATTAATAATATTTTATTCATGCACCAAGTTCTAGAACGCCCCAATATTTTGTTATAAATAGAAGAGTTTTCCCCATTCATTAGTCACCTTTGATTGCATTAGATCACTTTGGATCTATACACTTGGTCACATTTTCTCCATTTTTGCCTTGTGAGCTCCCGTTGAGTTCCATGTTTGTCTGGGTTTTCTACACCAACAAGAGAGAGAAATTTTAGATCTGAAATGCTTAGGACTGTCAAGAACCCATCCCATTGAGGAGAACCGGAGAACACCTTTCTTGTTTTCCTCTCAGGTGCCCCCTTTTAATATAATATAAAAATTCTTTCAAATACATCGTTCTTGTCTTGTCTATTGGATGCATGGAGCCATATTTCATTTTCACTGCTTAATGTCTTTTATGCTTAGATCTGGATTTGTGCAGCATTATTTGAATCAACTAACTGCAGACTTAAAGATATTGGTAGTCATACTTGATGTTAGGGCTATTTGTTATGCGTAGCTAAAGTGGTCTTTTACGACGAAAGATTCACACTAACAATGATTAAGAAGGAAGAAAACATAGAAGCTATAAAGAAACAGGAAATCTGAGGTGCCTCCAAGGGCATGTCTCAAATCTATTCTCTACTGTCTTATAGCAAGCAAGAGCATGAAATATGAATGAAAACTAAGGAGCATAATAGAGAGGGACACTATACCATTTTACCAAGTCAAGGAATCCAACAACAGTCCTATTTCATCATCCAAAAACATTCAAGAAACTATCCAATGCATGAGACAAGTATTTATTCCAAGCTTGTATAACCATATATTTGCTCTATATCATAAGGTTCAGCCTTATTTACAATGAAGTCTCTTGGAATATATAGACCAAGATGAGGGAAAACCTCCTAATGCAACTTGCAAGCTCATTGGCCCATCAAAAATATCTGATTTTGTCCTTGAGGCTTTGCAAAGCCCAAGGCACAAAATATCTATAAAAATATCCTAAAAATGATAAAAAATGAAATTATATTGACTTTTCCTAACTAACCATGGCCAAAAATAGCTAAACGTACATTAGGAAAAGCCACTTCAGAAAAGTGCATTTTTCACAAAAATACTTAAGAAATATATCAACAGAAAATCCCCTATCTTGTGGGCAACTTTTGGAGACCTTCCCGATGTCGAAACGAGGCCCGTGATGGCTCGTTAGAAATATCTAGATGTCTAGATTTTGAAAATTCTTTTTTTTTTGCAAACTGATCACTGGAAGCCTGTGAAAATCTGACATGTGTGAAAAAACCCAGAAAATAGACTTTGCTGATATGCGGGGCAGAGTGTGGAAAAAGTGACTGTTTTTCGCCATTTTGGGGGGACCAAATCATCTTCAATTGATCTAAAAATTCCTGAGTAGATGCCCCTGAAATTATGGCATCCAATGATACCATTTTCATCCTTTGAGGATGTCTCAAACAGAAATGGTGATGCCCATGATTTTTAACAAAAAGCCCAAAAATGTCAAAAAACCAAAACTTGTTGAATTTCGCCCAATTTTGGCAAGCATGACCCTCAAGGGTTTTCAAAAGCATGCTGAGAAGATGAGGCCAAAATTTGGAGTCTTGATGTGTCTTTCTTCATTTTTGGTGCCAGGCGCCTCTTTTGAGCCTTCTTGAGCCTTTCTTGTGTGGCCTTCAATTTCCTTCGGGTGAACTGATTGAGCTTCTTATAGTGCCTGGTCATTCTTCTTTGAAGGTCCAAATCTCTATTGACCTTTTCCAACTTCTTCTCCAAGTGGTCATTCACCCTTTCAAGCCATGCTTCTCTATTGTTTTCTATCTCTTGGGTGAATAAATTAGCAAGAAGAAAAGATTGGAAAAGGGAAGCCTCTTCCTCTCTTTTTTTCTATAAAGCTCTTCTGAGTCCCATGGTCCTTGGCCTCTTTCTTCTTGGCTGATATTCATCTTTTCTATCATTAAACTCGCCCATGAGTTCGTCCAATTTAGTTTGTGTCTTGGAGGCCTCTTTTTGATATTTGATCGCTCGTGTCTCATATACCGCCATGTGGACACTCATCTGCTTGTTTTGTGTTGGCAGAAAGTGAATGAGGTTTTTAGACCTCTCTAGATCATCCCTTAGATCATGAATTTGTTCTTCTCTATTAATCAAGAGAGATTCTAGGATTCTGGCCTCATTGTCATTATCATCACTGTTTATCTGAATTATGCCAAAGTCCCTCTCTTTCTCATGGCTGCTTTCTTCCTTATCCTTCCCCTTGCTTTGGGTGGCCTTCTTGGTCTTCCTCCTCTTGGGTAATTCAACAATGGATTTTTTGGGAAACTTCCCTTTGCTTCGAAGGGCTCTAGTAACATTTGGAGTTACAATTTGAGGCACTCTCTTTCTTGATGTTCGGGGCTTTATCACCTTTGGAGAAGAAAGCATGGCCCCTTGCCTAGGAGAGGCAGCTAGCACATGCTCTATTTTCTCTTTACCCTTGTTACTTCCCTCATCATCCTTGCCACTGTTTTGAGTTTCTTCATGAATGCTTTGACTATCACCTTGCATGTCTTTTTGAGGGCTGCCCTCTTCACTCTTGTCCTTGCTTTCTTCAGGACTTTTAGGCTCTATCTCCTAAATGTTTTGGGCTTCATCTTCATCATGTTTGCTGTCATGAGGGCTACCAATATCCTTATCAAACTGTTCCATTTCCTCATCATTTCCCTCTTCACTATTTTGCTCTTTTTCATGGCGCTCTTCTTCATCATTGTGTTGCCTATCATCACTGTGTTTTTCTTCTTCATCATGCTCTTCTTCCTCACTATGTTTCTCTTCTTTATCATGTTGTTCTTCCTCACTGTGTTTCTCTTCTTCATCATGTTGCTCTTCATAACTATTCTTCTCTTCATCATGCTGTTCTTCTTCACTATGCTCCCTTTGACTTGGATCCTCTTCACTATTTTGTTCTTTATCACCATGCTGCCTCTCCTCACTTTATTCTTCTTCCTCACTATGCTCTTCTTCTTGTTCAAATATGGGATATTTTAGCTTCTTAGGATTTGGCTTACTAGAAGAAGGAGAAATATGTTGAGTGGAAGGTGAAGGAAATGCATGGGATGAAGAAACAGTGGCGAAATCGGGATGTGCAATGAAAGTGTCCCAAGAGATTCCCTTCTTCTCAAGTTGATGAAGAATGACAATCTTGATAAGGGAGTGATGGAAAAGACAAGATGGCTGCTAAGATGGAGGTCTCTTTTGAACAGTGGAAGCCATCTTTTCAATACTTCTATGGAGGAAAAAGGGGAGGTTTAACAATTGGGCTCTTGTGAAGTGCATGAGCAACCGGACATGGTCAGCATAGACCCAGGAAAACCTTCCCTCACATGTGAAATATTTCATGATTATCTTCATGAGGGGAGCGTAGCTGGTCAACAAATATGAAAAAGGAAAGATGGATGGGCATGCATCCCAATGTTCTGGCTTCAAAAAGGTTTTGTACTGTTTTGAGTCTAGGTAGCTCTACTTAAACCATTTTTCTCCGACATATGGGATTTTGGTAGCTCTGGAAATGGATCTAGGAGAAAACTTGAAATCTAAGCTTGCCAGTTGAAAATGATTCCGTTGCAATCTCAAAGCACATAGATGTGTCAAGGGGAGATATATTTTCACCTCATGAACCCTTTGACAAAACTCTAAACATCCAAATTCATGAAAGTTAAACAGAATTGAAGGATGGGCTTTTACTTCTTCAGTTGAAAAAGGTTCATACCTCTTGTGAGGGCCACTTTTGTTGTCTTGCCTGGGAGGCATTTTTTTTTGGATACTCTTTGCTGGTTGACCAAGACAATGTCTGATTCAAATGGTTTCTTAAATAGTCTCCCAACACCACACCTTGTCCTCTTTGCAAGTTACTATGCTTCTCTAATGCCAACTAACAAGTACTTGTCAAATGAAAAACAAAAAAACTTTGATCACTGTGTTTGAGCACAGATCTTGAAAAATATATGTTTGGGATCCTTTGCTAAAGAAGGATCTCTTTTGTTTTGGCACAAATATCCTACCCTCAATCACTTCTCTTTTGATTTTTATTGCCCTTTAAAAGGTAAACAAAAACACCTTTCAACTGATTTGAAGACCTTGAAAAAAGACTCTGTATTTTTGAATTATGGGGGCTGCACAAAGTTTTCTCTCTCACAACATAGAAAGGAACTCTTAAAATGACCAAGCCTTCAACTTCTAACCACTGTTTTCCTCTTTGATTTAGTAGACAAGGTTTGTTCTTTGTTTAACACTGTTAGAACATATTTTCTAGCAAACTTGAGACCTCTACAACCTCATGTTTATCTGTCTAGCAAATGTGGGCTATCACTGTTTTTTAAAGGAAGTTAGGGCTCTCTCAAAACTAATAACAACACCCTCCCCTATCACTGTATTAATTCTTGACATCCACAGAAACAAAAACTATTTTATTTTTACCAAAGGCCCTAACTTCTAATCAGTATTTCTCTTAGGGAAAAACACAACAAAAACGCCCTTCTTCAATTTCAAAATTTTCCATGAAGTGAAGAAGTACCTTGAAGAATGTTTATGGGCCTTGGTTGGTCATTGGAGCAGTATTTAAAAGTGTTTTTGGATGCCAATGGAGGAGTGGCACGTTTGCAAATGAGAGCGTCGTGTAGATGGAGGCTGTTGGGCATTTTTTGGGCACTGGTGACCTGAAGATACAGGCGCATCGCGCTGTAGTTTAAACGAAGTGTTCAGGTGCTCACAGGCAAGCCGCGCACTTCTACAGGCACGTCGCGCAGGCTTCTGAGCCTCAAAACTCTGAAAATTTTCCTGGAATTACCTTGTTTCTTTAGTGAGCAGCTAATGGAGTATGTTTAGTGTTTTTGAAAATGCTCGTGGGCCTCTTGAACGGTCTCTTCTGCTTTTTAAAAGTCAAATGAGCTCAAATGCCTTGGTAGTTATTTTGTAAGGGTTTGGATGCCTTTTGAAAAGGCTTTTTGGTCATATCAAAACATAAAGCACTGTCTTTATTATTTTATCACTTTTAAAATATCATGAGGCCTTCTATTCGAATAAGTCTCATAATAACAATGTTGTGGCCAACTTCTTTTTGATGACCCTCATATTCATGGATTTTGTTGAAGTAAGGAGGCTTCCTTAAGAAACAAAACCCTTTTCACTGCCTTTTCATTTAGGAAATAACTCTGTCACTATTTGTCTATTATGTCCTTCAAAAGGAAACATGCTTAAGAAATGAATCTAAGACTGTTGATGCATCCTTTTCCTATCTCTTGGAAGGAGATGTTTGATAATTTTAGAAACTATTTTGTCAATTCAACTTTCTGGTGTTTGATGATTTGTTATTCCTATTGTGGAAATTGGTCAAACACTGTTAGGCACCTTTTAACATCTTCCTTGGACTGTGGATGAAATTTTAATTGTACTCACCAAAGATTGACTTACATCTGTTTATCAAGGAGGAAGCTTTTAAAAACCTTTAATGCAATCATATACAACATCAGAGTTTGTTGCTATGTAAAGTAAAAGGTATTGTCTATGACTGTGGTATGCCTTAATTCTTTGAAGGTTGTCTTGAACTTGAACCATTGTGTGATACCCTTCCTGTCATTTTGATGAGCTTGTTCCGAGCTTTGGACATTTTGACCTCAGATCACCTTTGAAGAAGACCTTTTATGGACAGGAAAAGCAAAGCTTCTTGAGCATCATAATATCACTGCTTGGCCTATGTTTTAACACCAAAATTTAACTCATAAGCCTTCAATTGCTTTCTACTGATTTTCAACTTTGTCTTTCAAACAGTGAACCCATCTAAGCATTCCTTGAAACACTACTGCTGTATCAGTGGTTTCATTCATTGGATAAAATGGTGTAAACAAGTTTTTAGGCCATTTGAAGCATTGTTTAGGCTAGTATTGAACAAAAGATTTTGGCTCAGGATGCTTTTGCCAAGGGAGGATTTCCTAAAGTGTCACTACCTAACTTAGGGGAGATCTTTGACAGCTTTGAATATTCTCTTTGGTATGAGTAGATCTTAAGATAACATATGACCAGAGGTAGGGTGGTTGACGTTTTATCAATAGTTGGTTAATGAATGACCTGGGGATGAGGGTAAATGACAGCAAATGACTTTAGCTTATGACAGCTGATGGACATGATTATATGACTGAAAATAGATAGGACTTGACAACTAGGTTTTTTCTCATCATAGGCTGACTGAAAAAAGGTAGCAGGACAAAAAATGTTTAGGGGTGTTTTCTAGCTGACAGATTTGACAACTTGGAGATCAGCTTCTAGAAATCTTGGCTTTAAAAACTATTCATCATCAACAGGTGAAAAATACTGATGACGAACAGATGTAAGAATGTCTTAGTGCTTGAGACAGTCGCGAGAGCGTCAAGTTTGAGAAAGAACATGTATCTGGGAAGTCAGCGCAGAGACTATGCCAATATAATGTCGCAGTCGCAGACTAGCCCGAAAGTAGCAGTTGGAACAGTAAATATGAACAAGACAACTTCATTACCTTTTGGATTAGCGGCTAACCTAGATTTATGGAGGTGATTATGCCAGATTTGGAGCCCATTGAGCATTTATGAATTTGCATCAATGGAAATAAGGTTGTTTAGGAAGCGCTATAAATACGACATGAAGGACCAGATTTGTTGCCTTCGCTTTTTGAGTATCCTGAGTACATTGAAGTCTATGTTCTTGCTTCCTCTGCTTATTTTTATGTTTTAATATTATGAAACATTTCTAGAGATGTTGCGCAAGAAATGATTAGGTCACTTGATTCCTGGAGCTATGACTGCAACAAATCCTACCCCCTCTGCTCTGCAAGATGCTGAGATGCTAGAACCATAGAAGAAGAAGAAGAAGAGAAAATTGTCGGGGACTAGAAAGTCTCCTCGAAAGAAGACTCTTAAGAAAAAGCCCTCCTGCATAGATCGTCAGAAGAAGACCTTGTCAGAAGAAGATCTTGTTTAGGGGTGTTTTCCCATCAACGAGATGCTTATTCATCGCATCACTCACTTTCCCTATCAAGGAGAGGACCTTGCGGTGACCTTTTGGAGGGAAGAGCCATGAGAAGAAGGTAGCATATGATGTCAAGAAGCATTATGGGGTAGCCAGAAACACCCGAGGCATTGTATTCAGCTCTATAAATGACCCCGTGGTCAAATTTTCTACATTTATCCTAGCATGTAAGATGATGAGAATGTGTCATGCCAATGAAGTACTGGTGCCCTTTATTGCATTGGATGTATGTTGTGTCAAAGAGGTTCAATATAATTGGGCTAAATACCTCTACTAGGAATTCTTAGAGAATGTTAGAAAAGTGCAAGAAGACGACAAGTTATTTCATTATGCTTGGTTATTGTTTCTTGTCGCATTGATTGGATGGAAGCCATCGGCACATTCTCAGCTGCTGGATATTGAGCCAGAATTATGTGAAGTCATGCGCTACATGTCACTGTTGGCGATAAAGATTCTGTCGAGGGTGAAATAAAATAAAATCTTTTGGGTTATCTTCGACAAAAAGCTTTACCATGAAGTTCAATCCAAGCTGCACTTGTCACCAACATTATATGATCAGTACAGACATATAACAAAATTCAAGGTTACGTTCCACAACGTACACATTTGTGCAAAGGTAGGAATGAACATTGTTACTGATGAAATAGGTAACCTGACCTCAAAACGGGAACTCTAGCCCAAAAAAGACTCAAAAAACATGAAAAAACACCCCAAAAACAAAAAAAATGTATTCCAGAACGCACTTGTTTTTTTTTTAAGGTCAAATTTCAACATTTTATAAAATTATGCTAAAAAAAAAATTGTTTCTTGAAAAAAGGATTGAAAAAACACCCTCAAAACAAAACCAGTTGACGCTGGAATAACAAAAAAGAAAATTATCATATTTTTGACATTTTAAAAAATAGAAATAACATTTTTAAATTTTTAAAATTCAAACATAAAAAAACTTAAAATTTAAGAAAAAAAATAAATTTAAAAAATAAAAACATTGTAAAGCTTAAAATTTAAAAATATATAGGAATAAAAAAATAAAAATAAAAACAAAATAGAAATTTTAATTCAAACATTAAAAAAAACCTAAAATTTAAGAAAACAAATAAATAAATAAAATTAAAGATTAAAATTTCAAAATATATAGAAATAAAAATAAAAATATTAAATTAAAATATAAATATATATATATATATATATATATATATAAAGAAATTATAAAAAATGAAATATAGAAATTAAATTTAAAAAAGAAAAAGAAAATGCTTATTAAATTTAAAGAAATATATTAAATTTTAATAAATTTAAAACTTAAAAGAAAAAAAAAACAAAAACATTATTGAAATTAAAAGTAAAAAACTGAAAAATTAATTAAAAATAAAAAATGAAAAATAAAATACAATAAAAAGATTAAATTTAAAAATATATATATATATTAAAAAAACAAATAGATTTTAAAAAATAAATTAAATTTAAATTATAAAAAATAAAATATATATATATGAACTTAAATTAAAAATATATATATTAGATTTTATTAAATTAAAAAAATGTTAATATTAAAATAACAAATTAAATTAAAAAAAATATATTAAATTTTAATAAATAAATGAATAAACGAATAAATTTTAAATATAAAGAGAAAAAAAAAACATTGTCAAAATAAAAAGTTAAAAAACTTTAAAAATCAATTAAAATTGAAAATTCGAAAAAAATAAATTAAAAAAATATATTAAATAAAAAATAAAATAAAAAACAAATTAATTTGAAAATATTAAGTTGAACTTAAAAAAAAAATCTAATTTTAAATACACAATTTTAATTGAAATAAAAAATATATAAAAATTTTATGTAATTAAAAAAATAATAATAAAAAAATTAAAAATTAAAAAAAGGGTACAAATTCAAATAAATTAAAAAAAAAATACAAAATTTACTAAATTTTAAAAAAATAAATGAAAAAACTATACATAACATTTAATAATAAAAAATATATATGAAAATTTTTTAAAAAAAATCAATTAAATAAAAAAAAATACAAATTTTAATAAAAATTATTAACAAAATTTAGAAAAAAAAATTAAAAACAAAAAAATAAATAAAATTAAAAAAAATTAAAAAATTAAAAAACACAAAAAAAAATAAAACAAATTAAATTTCAAATATAAAAATTAAATTAAAAAAAAAAAAATTTAAATTTTTCGAATAAAAAAAAAAAAAAAAAAAAAAAATATATATATATATATATATATATATATATATATATATATATATTAAAAATTAAAAAAAAAATAAAATAAAAAAAAAGAATTTTTTGATTGGTGGCGCCACCAATCGACCTCCCACTCAGGTGATAGCGGAGGTCGGCCGCTAGGCGGGAGGCCGATTCCGAGAATCGCGCTCCCGCAACGGGAGGCCAATTCCAAGAATCACCCTCCCGCGGCGGGAGGCCAATTCCGGGAATCGTCCTCCCACGGTGAGAGGCCGATTCCAGGAATCGCCCTGGAATCGACCTCGGGGCGATTCCCGGAATCGGCCTCAGTGCGATTCCCGAAATCGACCTCTCGCCGCGGGAGAGCGATTCCCGGAATCGGCCTCCCACCCAGGTGGCGGCGGAGGCCGGCTGCTGGGTGAGCGGGGGGCTACATGTAGCCTCCCCACCCACCCAGCGGCCGGCCTCCGCCACCACCTGGGCGGGAGGCCGATTAGTGGCGCCACCACGATCAAAAAATTCTTTTTTTTTTTAATATTTTTTTTTTTAAATTTGATTTTTATTTTATTTTTTAAAATTCAAAAAAATTAAAATTATTATTTTTTAATTCAAATTTTTTATTTTAAATTTATTTATTTATTTATTTTTAAATTTAATATTTTAGATTAATTATTTTTTAAAATTTAAAATTTATTTATTAAATTTATTAAATTTTAATTTAACTTAATTTTTTTTAATCTTTTAGTTTATTTGGTTTTTCATTTTTAAAATTTATAAATTGTTTCATTTAAAAAATAAAAGTAAATTTATGGATATTTGTTTTTTAATTATTTGCACGTGGTTTTTTAATGGTAGTTTTTTTTATTATAATTCTTTTATTTTAATTTTCTTTTCCAATTTTCAATTTTGTTTTTTTTTTAAATTGTTTTTTTTGTTAATTTTAAAATTTGTATTTTTGTTTTCTTATTATTATTATTATTATTTTAATTTAAATTTTTAAATTTAATTTTTTCTTTTTTGTATTTTTTTTTATCTAAATTCAACTTTGTAATTTAAATTATTTTTAAATTTTCTATTTTAATTTTTTTTTTAATTATATGGATTTTTTTAATAACTTAGAAAAAAATGTTTTTGATGTTTTTTTTTTTTAATTTTTTTGGTTAGTTTTCGTTTTTTTCTTTAAATTATGTGTTTTTTTTTTCAAATTTTGGCATTTCTTTCGAAATAATTTTCGAACATTTTTGTTTTTTTTTTTTTTTATTTATTTATTTTTGTTTAAATTTTTATTTTTATGAGTTAATTTTGTTTTTTTTTTTACATTTTATTGGTTTTTATATATATATATATTATCTAAGTTTTGTGTTTTATTACCAACATGAAAATCACCACTCTAAAAAAAAAAGGTTGATGCTGCATCAATACGTTTCAAAATTAGCATGAAAATCACCGCTCTAAAAAAAAAAGGTTGATGTTGCATCAATACGTTTCAAAATTAGTATGAAAATCACTAACATTTTAAAACAAATATTCATACTTCATAAATAAAAATATTAGAGTGTCAAAAATGTGCTCAAAAAAGAAAAAGGTGATTCTGCATCACCACTTTTCAAAATCGGGTGCTTTTTATGCTACCAAAAAAAAGTAGGTAACAGTGCGGTTACCTATTTCATCGGTAACAGTGTTAATGGCAAGAGTATGGTATGACTTTCCATACCTAGTTGCAAAAGATGACCTCACACAGATTACATTTGAATGGCCCCCTATTTGGTTGACTGCAATGACAGATGCTAGTGAAACCTATTATGCCCAGCCAAAACCATCTACATCAAAGTCGCGCATGAAGAAGGATCAAGAGAAGAACACATAGGAACCTAAAATAACAATAGAGACAGAGAATTCGCCTAAGGAAACAGTATATGTTCTAAGTGATGCTGAGATGGAGGATCATGATGGAGACAATGCAGACACCACCGTGGAAGATATGCATCGAGGCACCAAGAGAGGACCTCAGTCCTTACTAGGATAGTGCCAAGAGAGGAAATTATCCAAGAATACCGAGACTGAACCATTGATGTTAACAGATGGCGATTTTGATGAGATAAACAACACAGTAAAGGAAGTAACCATAGATGCATGGAGAAACATTGAGTCGCAGTACAATTCTGTCCTTGATGATGTGCAAAAAGGACTCCAACTATTGACAATGTAAGAGAGAGAGATATAAGAGAGTGTGCATCAAGCGAGTGCAGGACAATTGAGTGCATTGACCATCTGCCACCCATTAACTTTAGAAAGCCAGGTATTTAAGTTTCTAGGTGCAGCACTCCACCTTTATGATCTAGGGTTGCGCATAACCATTCATGCATGGCACAAGATTGGAGTTGACTTGGGTGTATTTCCCAGTGGCAAGTTACACTCCATACACACAATGATCATCGATGAGCTACAATACAAGGAATACAGGGCGTCATTGGCTGCCTCTAAAGCCCAAAAGTATGCTCACACATTTCATAAGGGGCAATAGGTGGTTAAAGAATCTAGGAGCACCGCAGAAAGTCAACGCACACAATTACAGTCCCTTATCAATCGGTTGTGCTCCGAAATTCCTGATTTCACAATAACCCCCACTGCATGGCCACTACAAAGCTGGAAATTCTTGCATCTATGCTTAAAGCCTTGAAATCAAAGATATCTACTATGCACACCAAGTTGGAGCAGAAAGTTGTAGATCTACAAACAAAATTGCAACTAGAGACACTGCCCGAAGTCAGAGCAGAGTGCAACACAATTGTTGAGGACCCTACTGCAAGCATCACTGTTGTTGTGAAGGCATGTGAAACTTTATTTGAGGATACCATGGGAATCTAGACCTCCATCTAGGATTACCCCATATTTCAGCAGTTGAAGACAAACTTATGAGCTAAGGAGAAGTAGTTCAACGACATCCAGGCCGTTGCGTCGACCATGGTACAGGCCCAAAGATTAGCTTGCCTGTAGGAAGGTCATGGCATTCAGATAGAGATAGGTGCGCTATGTCGAAGAGAGTAGTTTCTAGAAGCCATAATGCATCCTTGGGCCAAGGAAGCACTCCAAATTTCACAGACCATCGATAGCGCACTCGAGGGACTCAGAGAGACTCAGCAGGGGCATCAACTTAGCCACAGAAGGACGTACCACAAAGAAGCTGGTTAGAGAAGTGAAAAATGCCGCAACATAGAGTATTGATACCATCCAACCGCTATAGGCTACTATCGAGGCACTCAAGGCCAAGATGCAGGAATCCATACCTGAGTGACTCGAGGACGAGTCACGAGTTTTTTTTTGGGGGTTGTTGGGCTAGGGTCCCCTAGGGTCAAAGTTGAGCCATTTTTGTCTATTTTTTTAAAGTGGAGTGTGCAGGTTAAGGGGCTTTGGGGCAGGTCAAAGCTCCTTCTTTTTATAATGGGTTAAAGGGTAAAACATGGGGCTCAAACCATGGTGTGAGCCCATGTTTTTTTCACATTTTAATTATATAAATAGGAATGTTGTGTCAAGTCAAATTATACTTGAAACTTGATGGATGAATAATCTATTTCTGTGATTTGGGAAAGTTTTTGGGATAAGTATGGGGAGAGTAAGGCTCCTTCGACTGTGTGTATGGAGACCTAGGTCCTGGGCTCTATGTGAGGGCCCATCATCTATGTGCACAAGAGACTGAATTGTAACCATTGAATATCTACTAAGAAAGAGAAGTTTTGGCGAAGATATTTTTTTACTTCTATGATTTATGTTTATGTATTGATGTATTGATTTTATATAGATATACTATGGTTTACATTATTGATGTGTATCTATATGAATTGATTATATAAGTATCTATTTCTATTTAAGGGTTTCTATGAGATAATATCTATATAAAGTAGATCTCTGTGATTGCAAAAGTATATTTATGTTTTAGTAAAGATAGATCTGAATCGGGCTAAAAGGAACTTGTGCAAAACATTATTAGTTAGATCAGATTGAAAGGGTTATATCCACAACATATTTGTCTCTCAGGGTGTGGAAACCTGGTTCCAGCACCCTCCCGTACTTCTTTGGGTGAGACTTTGGTTTTCCCAAACGGATCACTGCCGAAACGACCAATATTTGGAGGGTTTTGTTGGTTGGGCAAAACACTCTGAACCTGGGTCAGGACCCCTAGAGCCAACAGTGGAAGCTACCTCATCCTCAATGTTTCCTCATGACTAGTTTATTGAGGGGATATTTCAGTGGTCTTTTGGGGGTTCAAAGCCTTCATTTCTACTTCCTTCTCTTCTTTCTCCTCATCACTTTCCCTCTCTTCTTCAAAATCCTATGTTTTTCCTTCCTCTGTCTTCATATCTTCTTCTTCAATCTCTTCCTCCTTTGTTATAGTATCACTATATCCAAGGCTACATGCAGGGGTATCTCCAGGAGTGATACTCTGGGTCCCTATTAGAGTCTCTCTATCCATGTCAATGAAACTGGACCATAACACAAGAATTCTGAGCTTATTGAGGGCATCCTCCACTATTAGTTTAATCAAACCATGGTGAGCTAGGTGCTAGTGTTTTCCTTCTCTAACTATTTGGCTCAGGTCTTTGATGGAGTGAAGGAGGAATTAGGGTATGTTAAAGCTCTATTTCAAATAAAAATCCTCCTTAAACCTAACCTCATGCAATAATCTAAAATGGCATCCATAGACTACACTCAATATGCCTTCACAATAAATGTACTTGAGGATGTGGTAGGCTACTTCATCCCATTGGTAAGGTAAAATCTCCCTTATCACCCCATTTTTATCTTATATGTGCTTCTCGTTGGTTAAAAAGAAGTTTTTCTTGGCAGTGGCACTAGTGACCCTATATTCTCTATTCCACTTGATTCATACGGGTAGCTTTGTTATTTTGCTGATCAATTCAGGTGTGATGGTTATGGCTAATCCCCTTACAACAGTAGTGGCACTGACATCTGCTTGAGAGTGTAGGGCCATTGTCAATTATTGAGCTATTTCATCATCGTATCCCCTTAGGATCTCAAAGAAACCCAACCATTAATGCCTTCTAAAAATGTCTGTTACAGGAGGGTGTAATTGAATTCTCTTTGTATCTGTAGGTTCTCTTATATTAAACCCTCCCCAAATTTCTCTTTGTTGTGGCTGACTTGGGTTCAAAAGGTATTATTCTATGGCATTGGTGTCAATATTTTTGGTGAAAGAGATAATAATACTCTTAAAACTTCATAATGAATGTCTTATCCCCTACCTCTTCACACAAATTCCTCAATTTCCTCAATTATGACATAGCTGCATGCATAATGTTATGGAGAATTTTTGTGAAATTAATGGAGGTGATGGTCACTGACCTTTATGAATAGATGTTATGGAATGGAAAGTGATGTTTTTTATTTGTAATTTACCCTTTGGTGAATTGCATGGCTTTTCTCAGCACCCTGTATCACTCCTCGAAGCATCCTTTAGCAATTGCAGGTGTTCATGTAGCACTTCCTGCAGACACAACTGACCAATGATCGAACTTCCTCTGTGGCTTATTGTAATATTCCAACTTTAGCACACTGCTAAATGGAATATTAAATTTTTTTGTTTACAAATACAAGGTAAATAAATGGGTAAGGAGGCCCATACATTGCAGGAGAATGAATAAAATCCCTCACAGTATGAAAGGGGATATTCATAAGAGCGAGATTTCACACCCTCAAGTGTGAAAGAGGGAATTTGCATGGAGACAAGGTCAAGTTTGACCAAGTCAACAACGTTGGGATAGGAGGTGGAGAACACTTTGATAAAAAACACAGTATGAATGGGAAGAGGGTTATTTGGTGAAGGAAAACCCTAATGAGTGGGACCCATGGAGAGAGGGATTTCACTTGTTTAAAAGGAGGGCAAGGCAGCCATTGTTATTCATGCTATGTATTATTTATTTCTTGGTCTGTTCAAACTTTGTGCATTCTCCTATTGTTTAGCAGAGTTGCAGTGCTGCTTAGCACAAGGATTTGTTGTTTAGGAATTCCTTATCCTTTCAAGAGAGCCCTCTTGAAGGAGCTTTCACTTCATTTCTCCACATCCAAGCTTGAGGCCATGCTTCCTCCTTCAGCTACAATGTTATTCCTGTAGCAGGAAACATTGTGTTGCAGGGTGTTGTAGTGGAGCGTTGACAACACCACTTCCAGGGCTTGTTTTCAAAGGAGAAAGCTTTCTTTCCTTTCGAACACCAGTGAGGAAGACTCTGGAGCTTATTTCAGATTTTGGCACTTGGCCAACACATTCCCTTTCACCTACAGTGCAGTCCCTTCTATAGACTGGTTATTTTTAGTGTGCAATTGCAATAAGGGCTTGCAGGATTATTGGAGGGTGAGATCTTCAGTGATAGGATTATCCTTTCACTTGAGAGATCTGTTATCACAAAACCTGACCCTGATAGGCTACTCAACAAGTAGACTTCATGTAACTCTTTCAAACCAAACTTTTCGCTGAGGCTTAGCCTCCTCAACCTAAGAGGGCTCTCTCAAAGGTTTATGATTTTTGATTAATGAATAGATGGCTAACTCTAAAATAAAAGGATAAAAATGTATAACTGGTTGTATCACAGATTAGCAAACATTCATTGGGCTATGGAGTCAAAATAATCTTCAACCAAAACATTGTAATCTGTTAAGCATGGAAGTCAAGCACTTGGAGTCTAGGTTAATAAATAAAACAGTAACACAATGAAAAATACTGTCTATTTGCATGTGAAGGAAGTTAGAGCATTGTCAAATGAATTCTAAGTAAAACATACAAATACTACTACAAATAGATATTTGAGGAAGGCCATAGAAAGATGATACACATAAACTCCTTATGAATCTTGAGCTGTCAAAACAGATCTCTGTATTAAGTTGAAAAAGACACAGTGAACTACAATAACACAGTCAATTGCTAATGAAAATGCCCAACCCTTAAGAATTCGACCTCATGCTCTATATAGAGAATTTACAATCTAGGATTCCTTGATCCTCCATTAGAGAATTCGAATTCACTTATTTTGACACCTTTCCTAATCTTAAATATGCCATTAATTACAAAGTGACAACTTTACTGCCTTTGAAAAGTCCTAGTTCTAATAGGAGTGAAAATCCTAAATATGATTGCAACAACCTTATCTAAAATTTAATACTTCCTTTCACAGCTGCAATCCCATGTATTCGAACTTTGATGATGCTTCCACCTTTGAGGTAATCCTGTTGATGATGCCAAAAACTGTCCTAAAAATCAGGAGACAAGTTTCCTTCTTTTTAGCCCTTAACTCCCATTTTCATCTTCGAGCACTTGTTAAAATTGATAGCTTAGTTTAATATGTGTCACATGTGTCAATCATTGCCTTGAAACCTTTAATATTCTACCTGGGAAAATAAAAATCTCCGAAATAGTGTAGAAGGTTATGAAATATGTCTGCGTTATGAAAGTAGCTTGTTTTCATAGCGCAGTTTGTAGGTAATTGTAAAAACTTTCCTTTAACCATTTTCTCTCTTGTTTTACAATTTGAAACTTCACCTGCAATCTCCATGCTTCCTCCAGCAACATTTAATCTCAAAACCCATCAACCTTATCTCCAAAATTCATATGTAAAAGTGCAAAAAGTCATCTTCAGCAGTTTCGTAGCACACTACGAAACTGCTGTGTAGGCTTATTTCAAAACATTCTTTAGAAATTTTTAAGTCGAGGATATTAAAACTTCACAAGGATTGATATTTTTATCAAAAAAAATAGTAACTTAACCTCAAAAAGATTATTGTCATCAAAATTGGTCTTCACCTTAATGAAAAACTGATTTAAAATTTATCATTTTTCTGCACTGTTCCATTACCCTGTTTCACTGTTGCTTTAGCTTTTCTTGAGATCTTGTTAGCTGGATTTCTAAGTCTTCAACCTATCTCCTTAGTCTCCTGTTTCTGGTCCTCAAATGAGTATTCATAACCCTTACAAAACTTGCTTCTTTTATGGCCGGTATAGTCCAAGTGAAATATTGTGCTTCACTGCTAATTATTTCTAGTTTAGAAACCTTATCACCTTCCCAAAGGGTTTTCATCCTCTTGAAATTTTTTTTTTCAATAGCATGCTTTCTAGCTCTCTTCTTTAATCTGACAATTTCATGATTGGCTGATTTCAAATTTTCTTCCATCTCTTCATAACTGATTTTTTCTGTTTGTGTGGAGAATACTCTGTTTTTGGCCTTTTCTAGTATAGGTGAAGAAATATCTATAAATTCTTCATGAACAGTAGATTTTTCCTCTATTTTCTCTAGCTCATCATTAATATTTTGCAATTTCTTTGACTGTCTGGTTACAGGCTTCCTAGCCTTGAAGATAAATGCTGCATCTTCATCATTGAACTCCAACTTTTTAGATGACTTCATCTTTTTCTGTTTATCTTCATCAATTCTTATGAAGTCAGCTTGTACTAAAGGGGAATATTCTATATCTATGGCTTGAAAAATATCATCTAAATCTCCCTTTAAACCTGGACTATGACGTGTTCCTAAAAACACTCCTTTCCCCTTTGCTTTTGCAACTTGATTCCTAGTCAGTCTCTGTTGAACTTGTTTATCAACTGAATGTTTCTGTGCAATTTCTTCAATTTCATCTAACCTTTGTTTGCAGATTGAGGAGTTTCATTAATGACAACTAATGTCTTTCCTACATGTTCTTTCACCTGTTTCCTAGGTTTTAACTTCACAAACCTTTTTGTCCTTGTCACTATAGGCTTGCTGGATTCTACTGGTGGAGTTTCTTTTGCCTTAGGGTTACTGCCTATAGTTTGAGCTTCTACTCCAAATCCACATAAAAATAAAAATGATAACCATTCTCTATTAATATTTTGGAGTTATTTTAAGACCATAAGTTTGATTAGACCATGGAAAAATAGAGAAGTTTCACACCCTTCATATTTCATTTGAACCTTGTCTACCATCTTAGCTATGCTTCTATATAGGAAAAATGGCAAGTATAAAGATATCATGCCTGTAAAGTGTAACATAAGTTTAAAATGGTATGAATAAACTTTATGATACCTTCCTTCTCATGTAAAATACCATTGGATATAGAAGAGTATATTTTCATAGCTATCTTTGATGCAGCTCCTGGGAATTGCATTGTTTAAATCCATCTCTGTGAATTCTGGCTTTAGAAACACCTTGCATGCCTCCATGTCAAATTTGAAACCCTTAAACCATGTTTCTTGCCTTCTAGGAATCTCAGTTACCAAGGCTATGGTCATAGGAGTAATTGACAAATTTAATATTCCAATCTTTGTGTTTGAACCACTAAAATGCAAGGAAAAATCCTTTGTTACCTAACTGTGTCCTCCCTGCAAATTTTCACAAAAATTCAAACACCCTGCATTCTTGAAAGCCTCTAACACTATTTTTTCTTTAGCTAGGGCTCCTGTGCTTTCAGGTTATAACCTTAAGCAATGCCCTGACCTATGATTTTTCTTTTCTTCTGTCATTCTTGCATTCAAAAATTTATGTCTTCTTCCTATAGAATATGATTATCAGCCTCGCTTGAATTCAAAAATTCAGCCTCGCTTGATAATAGATGAGGAAAGCTTTGGTGTAATATGCCCATAAGCTTAACACTTGAAAATGATATGTTGAAGTGTTTTGCTTGAAAAATGGAATAAGTAACCAACCTTTTCAAATTTGAACTTTCCTTTCATAAATGAGACCTCTATGATTGCAATGATGATTTTGAATGGCTACACATTTTGGAAATGATCCCTAACTGACTCCTAATGATGAAAACTTAATGGATTCTGAATGATTTTATGATTTGATATGACTTCCCTACAAATCTATTCTTTCGTAGCGCACTTAGTGCATTTTCGGGGATATGCGCTACGAAAGTAGAAGCACTTTCGTAGCGCAAAACTGGGTTTTTCAACTGGCTGCACTACGAAAGTGCAGTTTTGTGGCTTATTGCAAAAAAAACATTTCCAAAGGTTAAAAAAATGAATTCTAAATGGATGATGGGACCTTTAAACCATGAAATGAGACTTTTAAACTTTATTTGGAAATGAAAATGACACTTTGAAGACTTCAAACCCTATCACTTACCCCTTTAAGAATGAAATGACTCAAGACCCATTTAACACCATAACTAGAAACAAGGTAAATTTTCAGAGTTTAGGATTTTTTTTTTTTATGGTGATAAAAAGATCATTGGAGGAGGTTTATTTATCTGATGTAGCATCTTCAGTCATCTCCATCCAGTTCCAGTTCTTGAGTTGCAGCTGCTACCCTGCAACTTTGGCATTTCTGCAGTCTTGCATATTTCAGCCAATCCTTCCAGGATTGACTTGAAATAGTCTTTGGGAGCTTAGATATTCTCTCCCACTATTGTATGAGCCATATTTATGCAGATCTATGACGTTTTTTATTTCCTCTAGCAGTGCTCTATCTACGACTATGCAGTTTTGATCCATAGACACTTTGCCATGTAGCAACATTTCATCTTTTGGCATATGTATTCATGGGAGGCTCATTTTCCTTGCTTATTTGAGTTATGCACACTTCTCTTGTGCTCATTTTATACTGATATGTACAATAAAATGGCTCCATAGTTTCCATACATTTTGGTATGATGTTGTTCACTGCTATTTCTAGTTTGTGTTTATATATTTTTGGATCACCAATTTAGGAATACTATAACATATTCCTAACATTGTAGATTTTCCCTATTTTGGGATATTACAGTGGTATCATAGCATAATCTTGGCTCAGCCCGTGGATCTTATCCATGATGCTATCAAGAAAATAGAAGATGAAGACTCCATTATGTGGAGAGAGAAAGGAAGATAGGCATACAAAGCTTCTTCCAAGATATGTACAGAGCATTCATGAAGATTTCAAGAAGATAAGGAGGGAGATGTGTATAGAATCTCCAAGAGGGTTTGAAACTAAGTCAAACTCTAGGATTTCTTATGGGGAGTGTGAGCATGCAACCACACCCTATGATGCATAGCACAGTCACATGCCCAGTTTTTCCATGAGAGAGAGGGGGGAAGAAGGAATGCCTAAGAGGAAAACTCTTAATGGTTTCTTGCATGCGTATGAATCTCAAACTCAAAATTTTAGAGATCATATCACTTTTCCAGATTTTTTAAAGATCAAGGTGAGGAGGATTAAGCAGCATAATGTGGGTATATTTCTTCTATCTACCTTTGATGGTTCACCTACTTGTTCAGCCAGGAATTGGGTGGAGGAGCTAGACACCGTCTTGCAGCAGCATCAAATTTCTGAAGGTGAAGACATCAGAGTAGCAGTGCTGCATTTTGGAGGTAAGGCCTATGCATGGTGGATATTTGAGTCATTTTCTTTAAAGAACGCAAATACTTCTTCCTATTCAAAGTTCATTAAAAATTTGGTGGAAATATTTGGTAGGAAGAATTCTGAAACACATGTGGAGGAGACAAACAAATTTAAACAAACAAAAACCTTGCATGTGATGGAGGAAACCATAGAATCAAAACCACTTCAGAAAACCATAGAGGAGGCTGATATCTTGCATTATACTTTGCTCGAGGCAAGACCTTCATCTTGCATTTTGGCACAAGACGGCAAAGAGATCCCTTTTCCAAAAGAGGATCCAATCATTGGAGGGTTTCCCATTCATGTTGACGAGGCTAAGGGAAACAGCGTTGTCAGATCTAGACTTGATCTAACACCTCATGTAGAGGAAGGAGGAGCTCTTGGTCCAACTAGAGGGATTCCTGTATCTTTAAAAGGAAGTCCCCGGGATCTCATGTGTGGAGATAAACGCACAACTCATGTTCTACATGTGCCATTGATGATGAGGTGTGGAATTATGGAGATACAAGGAGGGGATAGGGAGGATGACCAACATCATGTGATGAGGAGCACACACCCTGTTAGCCAGCTATAAATTTTTTTATATCAAGTACTGGCTAAAACATTTTTGGAGTCTTCAAGAAACAAGTTTTATTGATAAAAGATGTTATATCTTGAAGACTCTTGAAGGCCTCATGCCCCTATTTCAATCTTCACTACTGTTCCCTTTTTATACTCAGAAATTCTGTTGATCTCATGATAAAACACTGCGGCAAAATCATCATTTTTCCCCCTTCCTCCATTCAAAACTAACCTTCATTTTGTCCCCTTTTCCCAACAAGATTCCTCCATTTTTCATGATTCCCCTTCTTCCATTCATGAAAATCATTTTTTACATAGTTTAAAACTAATTTTTAAACTATACTGAAGCCCTCAAATTCCTTTGAAAACTGTTGAAAATCTATACAAAAAACCCATTTTTGTATTATAGACTTAAGCCCCTTAGGCTAAGTCCCAAACCACCTCCCCTCCACGTCCCCACACCCTAGAACTAGGTGCTAGACCCGAAGCGCAATCACATCGGAGAAATTCAAAATGGGTTGATTGAAAGACCGCATCAAAACTTCCGATGTGATTAGCCTGTCATATTAAACCCCGCTCCCACTGCTTTTCATTCCATATAGCCTATGCCTAGGGCCAAGAGTTTAAGTCCCAAGGCGCTTATTGCATCGGATTTTTCCATCGGGTGCACCTAGTTACTTAAATTTTCCCCCCTCCGATTTTCGATTCCCGATTCACTCTCTGCCATCGATCTGATCTGTAGATCAACGGTCAGCGCTCAATCGCATTGCAAGTTTCATCGGGCGTGTTTTATTTCTTCCCCTGATTGGTCATCCCGCGATCAATCGATAGCCGCTAATATTCCCCCCGCCTTCCGTGATCCAACGGTCCTCATTCACTCCGATCACAAGTCTTACCTCTGCTTCAAAATCCTCCGATTCATTCCCCACCATTGATCTGATCCTCAGATCAACGGTCATCGCTCAATTGCATCGCAAGTTTTTTGCCGAGCACATTAACATGTTTCCTCCACCGATTTCGATCCTCTGATTGGATCTGGACCATCCACGTGTCCAGATCGGACGGTCCCAGGTCTTTCTGACGGTTCTGACATTTTTCTTCCTCCGCTCTTCTTTGACCTTCTCTTAGCCGATCTCCACCGCTGGATGATGCCATCGGATGGCCATGCTCTCTCCCCATGCCCTCTGAAGCAGTTTACCCACAACGCATGATTTCTTAATATTTCGTGTGTTTTGCAGGATTAATGGTTTTCCATTATATTGAAAGAAAAGCCAAGGGCTGATAATGACGATTCCCATGCCTTTAATTAATCAACGGGAAGTTATTCACGGATTCAAATTCCACGTTTCATCAATGCTCCCTGGGCATTGATGCCATATGATCCCTATGCAGCCCTGCACATCAACAAGACACTGTCCCTTAAGTAAATCAAAAGAGTATCAGTGTCGAAGACAGAACACAATAGAACAGAAGGGTTGAAGATAATTTGGAGATTACGGCTAAGAATGATTATCAAAAGCCTTATCCCCAGAATTAAAACACAGCTAAAGGAACATCATAAGTGTTATCAGACAGAAAAGCCTCCACCACCACATCTGAGGCAAATTGATTCCTCCCAGCTACCACAGTGCCACCTGTGCCTTAAAAGCATTCAAACAGAGGCTGAAGTTATGGTTCAAAATCAGATATTTTCCTCAACGCAGCCGAAGAATTAATTCTTCCAAAGGAACTTACTGCAAAAAAATATCTGCAGAGTTACTCCAACATGACACAGAGCCTCAAAAGTCAACAAAAGCTCCCACCGAGCTTAAATCTTAAATGTAAATCAATTAATACAGTAAGAATACCTGTATGCTTCTCCATTGAGCCCCTCAAAGGCTGAGAAGTCTTTAATCTGTATTAATTACCATGGGAGATATTTATTTCGATCTCACCTCCTCATTCTTCTATAAATACTTCTTTAGAAGATGAGAAATTGTTGGTTGAGTTGGTTGCTAAATTTTGAAATATACTTGAGCTTGAAATTCCTAGTTGTAAATAGTGTTCGCTGGCTCTTGAAGCTCTGTTTGTGATTAGATGAGTTAGGCTGAGAAAAGTGAAGATGATTGCTGAACTAAAACATTGGACCTTAAGACTGTAACTGGTTTGACATCAATAACAAGCTGTTTCTTGGGATCCTGGTCTATGTCAATGGTGAAGTGCCTCTTTCTTTGTTATTTTTTTCCCTTTTCATGTATGCCATATTGTTCACTATTATCTGATAAAGAACAACAATTATAGAGTTAGGATTTACTGTTTAGAGTACCCTTCTTTGACTGATAAGCTTTATCTCAATGTTTTCCTCTAAATTGTTTATTTAAGAATGATTCAATATAGTTTAAGCTGTTAGGAATGTTGGCGTTCCCTCATCCTACTGTTTGCTTTAAACATTATTCTTGAATGTGATTTCCATTGTTTGCTTATTAAAGTTGGACTAGAAAAGTGATGGTGAGCCTTGTTTTCTAGCTTCTTGCTCCAAAGGTAGATTCTGAAAGTTTCCCTAAGTGTTTGCTGAAAGCAGACTAGGTTTAAAAGTACCTTATCTGATCTTAAGTTGCACTTTGTTTCCCTTATGTGTTTTCATACTTTCTGAAGGTAATTATGCGGATTACTGGATTGTTTGTCAATTAAGTCGCTTCAATACAAACTTGCCCAAGAAGTATATGGTCCTAATCTTGGTTGGTTTTAAACAGTTACTTAAGAGGATTTTCTTGTTTGGACTGACTATAAATCCTGGTTGAAATTATTATCAGTTTCCACCCCTCCAACACTTTATTGTTTCCATTCCATCATTTTAATCTCAATAATCTTGTGATATAGATGACTTTCCCCTTGGATCACTCTTGATTTTTTTTCTCAATTAAATCCCTGTTATGACTCCATCGCCCAATGGACTAAAAACCAACATTATATCTATATTTTTCATCCAAAGCTTGTTCTGATTGCTTGCAACTTCTCACCTTTGAAACTCTTTGCATTTAGGACTTTCCACCTCAATAAATAATCATGCTCAACTGTTATCACTCAGGTTTTCCTAGAAGTTGTGTAAGAGGAAATTATACCCGAGGTAACCACAAACCAACCTTTTAGATGCAGAATCTAGCCAATCTGCATCCAGAGAGGGCTCTCTCTTTATGATTTATCTTTGTTCTTGGAAGGTTTTAGGCTAGTTATAGATTCAAAGTTTGTTTTGGGAAAATGGTTGAATCCACAAACTAAGGGCAAGGTTGAGAGCTTTCAGTCCATTGGGCTATGGAGTCAAAGGATGGCTTTACTGGATTTCTATTCTAAGCACAAGATGGTATTACAGGGCAAGATAGCTAGACGGAGAACAATCCTTAAAATTTAAAGTGGATGGGATGATCTTGAAGGGATGAAAGGCAGCTAAGAATCTTTCACCATGTTCAAAAGAAAGAAGTGAAATGACTACAAACAAAGAGCAATGAAGAATTCTTTATTATAGTAATCAACAATGTTGAATCAGCAAAACATGAGCAATTAAGAATTCATGCTTATAACTAATCCAGAAGAAAACATCGAGAATAATCACATTTGAAAACAGAGTACAATTAAGCAAATTCTGTTTCAATCCTTTATGTAAACTATTCAGAAACGGATATGATGGTATTATAAACTAATACAAAATTTCAGACAAAGGGTAGAAACACTTATTGAACTGTAGTCCAACACATGAATCCTGCAACAAGTCCAGTGCTTCAAATCGTCATCCAGTAAGCCACAAGTAAATTTCTCCAAAAGCTTTTATTCCGAAAATCTCAATGTTACAGCAGAGTAATAGAATCCACCCCTCAACTCTCTCTTTGAGGTTTATTTATACAAAAAATAATATCTAATAATCTTACTCTATCTAGCCAATAATCGGTGACTTAAAGCATGTTCTAGTGCTCAAGAGACACATAGTCTTTCGTAATACAATAATAGTATGGTGATGTATTTGTCCTTTCTTCATGCTAAGGATAGAATTATACTTAAGAAAGGGCTCTTGTCTTTGTCAACTGCATTCCTTTAACTTGTTGTTCTCCTTTCTTCTCACGGTTCCTCTTTAACCTTCTAGTTCTCTGCATCTGCTTTTACATTTTACCATTTCTCAATAGTAAATAAACTTTCATCTGAAAACACTAATCTATTCGGCATTTGCTTCTACTTCCATAGTATATCAATTCTTGATTTCATAAATTTCATGTGAGTTTATAAGTGAACCATTGAAATAGATACTTTAGTTCATGCTCCAGATGAAATAGATTCCTCACTTTTTCATAAATACTTTTCCCGGTTGGTAATACAGGTTCTGATGAGCTAGTAGTACCTATAGCTGTATTTTTAGCATGAGCTTTTATTATTTTCTCATATGTTTCCAAGTCTACTATTTGATCCTCTGTGAGCATGGGACTTGGCAATTCACTGTCCAGCAAAGCTTGAAACTTCTCTCTGAAAACGTTGATATCGACCAAAATGTCAGTACACTTTCTTTCTAGATTTTGCATGAAAGTCCTCTTGGTGAAAACTCTCTTTGCTTCCAACACTACACCTGTTCTGTCATCAATTCCTAACAATGCAAGCTGTTATTTTGTTCTGGAATTCAAAAATTGAATGATCTGCTGGGCATGCTCCGGCTTGCCCCTTAATTCATGTCTAGTTTTATTTATTTCCTCTTGTGCTATCTTGGCTAACTCATTCTGCTCAAAAATAGCTTGAATGGAAGGCCAAATATCTCTTATTAAGTTAATGATGTTGTCCCAAAGAATATCATTTATTTCGTTCAGAGGCTTTTCCAGTGAAAGATCTTTTTGCAAAGCCTCAACCAATTTCTCCAATCTCTTTATTTCCCTGAGGTTGTCAGCAGCTGTCTTTTTGGATGTGTCATATTTTCCCTCCAATTTTGTTAATTGTAATTTTGTTTCTTGGAGTTCTGTGACCTTTAGCTGCAAACTCTCCATTTGTTTAATTAAATCCTCAGAATTCAAATTAGAAATGTTCACCGGAGATGGTTGTTCCTGCTGTCCTGTAGTTGTAGTACCTGTTGCTGAAGCCTGCTTGAGAATTCCCTGTTCCTGCAACGCTTTTTCCAACTCCTTCTATGTTTCATTTAGTCGCTCTGTCAAATTCAAGAGCAACTCCATCATTTCTTCTTGTGAATTTCCTTTTAACAACTTCTTGTAATACGAGGGTGCCATAAGTGGTAATTCAATTTGTCTTAGTCTTATTCTACCTCATCTCTCTTTATAATGCCTCAATACATATTTAATATCTTTGGGATTATGACCCAAACCAATAGTCTCTTCTGAGAATTTTATTAATGTCATAACTTTGTGAGAAGCCTCTCAAATCTTAGATTATAACATTAGTATTCAAGGAATCCTTGAGCCCTTAAAAACTGCTTTAGCTTTATTGATAAGTAAAATATAAACATTTCCCCATTTGTCTATGAGCTCTATCTAGTCAAGGGTTGAATGTATCTTTTGCTAAAGGTTCAAAATTTGTACATTATAATGCACATTTCTTTGAGATTGGCTTCAGCACCTTGCTTTGAAGTGGCTCATTTGAAGTGGCTCATTTGCATTTTACCTTGTGAAAGATCAAAGGCTGACATCAACCTTTGCTGATTGTGAGGAGCCATCTTCATATACTGATCGTATACCTTCATTTTCAATGGTTCATTCTTTGTTTTGATATTAATGAAAGTTTTCTTAATGTCTCCAGTATCTGTCTTTGGCGGTCTGAAAGAAGACACTTCAGTGCTTAATTGCTTTTGTATCCCTTTCTGGCTTATGTTTGTTTCACTTGCTGTACCTGTTTGCTGACTATCTTCCCTACCATCATCAAATACTTCATCTATAATTTCTACATCTAGAGGTGGATCAGACTTGTGTTTTTTAGCTTGATAAACTTGTGGGGCTCCTTTTGAAGGTGTGGTATCTGGAGCTAGCCTCTTTTTCCCTATTTCCACATTCAGTGGAGTTTGCATCTCTGGAACTTGGATTTGCTTTGCTGTTGTGTGAGAAGCCTGAGATGGTTCTGGTGCTTTGGAGCTCTGTGATTTTTCTGCCATGACAAGGGTTTCAATGACCGGAACTATAGGTTCTTTTCCTTTACCCTTGGGTTCTGCTGCTACTGATGGACTATCTTCCTGTAGAGCTTGTTGTAGAGTGGCTGCTGAAGATGTGCCAATGTAGGGTACCTGCATTTGATCATATGTTTCTAGGTCAAATTTCTTCTCAACATCTTTCATAAGTTTATTCAATTTGGCAACTCCACTTCCCTCTTCAACAAGTGTTCCTTTAACCCATTCATCTTGATTTGCATACTGTTCTATGTCAGGAATTCTGTGATGTACATAAGGAGATGACTTATTTTTTAACCTTCTTTCACAAATGAAACCAAAGGGGTCATAAGGGACCCACGGAAAGATGTCTGGAATTTTTTCTCTAATATAAGTTCTGCATCTCTCTCAGCTTCTCTAGAATTGCAAATGAAAGGACCTAACTGGCTTTTGATCCTTAACTGTGCTTTCTTCTTTACATTGCAGAAATGGATTACATCTGAGTTATTCATCTGCCTAAAGTATTCCAAAGCAAAAATTCTCATTGGTACATATCTGGGTAACTTGAATGGATGTAATTCACATCCATAAATCCTGATGACTGTATGGTTTTGGTACAAATACCAATCCCCAACTTTATAACTCTTTGACAATTGCAGGGTCTTTCTAATCTCAGTACTAAGCCTGGGGGGAGAAACTCCTGTTAACAAGGTTGTAGCAGGATGTACAAACTGATCAATGAATTCTGAATAAGAGTAGGGAGAATCATAGGACAAATGAATGATGGGGGACCAAAAAATAACAGACCTGGGATTACCTTTAGCATCAAGTTTCTGAACAGGGAAAGGGAATTTGTCTGAGTGATAGAAAATTATGAGATGATAGATAACTGAGGAGTATTTGAAAACCTTTTCATCATCTAACCTTAAAAATTGATCATGGATTTTGTTGGCAATGAAGGAAGCATAATCATACTTAATCTCAGGAGGCTGCCCAGGGGTAAAGATAGATAGCAAAGCCAGAGTTATCTCATCTACATACTCACTGGTATTGAATCCTAAGACAAAGGATATTACATTCACAATAAGCCTTCCCAATTTATTGGAAAAGTAAAAACCATAGGGGGGAGTCCCTTTTGGCTGATGCTCAGGTAACATGAAATACTGACACATTGCTTTTAATTTCTCTGGGGTTAACTGCCTGGTTTTCTCAATCAGCCCTTCCATGGATAAAGGTGCTAACTCTTGTTCTGGCTCAAATTGTAACATAGCATTGATAGCCTGAGGTGTGATAGGGAACAAAACACTTTGATCAGGAGCTAATACAGCTCTTTGTGCGGGATCATAATTTGCATGACAGTAATGAATGATTTCAGGGAAAACGTGGACTGTAGGAATAAAATACCTTGGGAGATTGGATTCCCACAACCCTATAATATCTTGCCCCTTTAAGTGTTCGTCTCTGCAGCGACAGAAGCTCAAACGGGGACTTTCATCAAAATGTAGGTCTTTTATTTGGAAATCTTCATCTATCAGAGGTAAATAGTCCAAATCTCGGTGAGGAGCATTCAAAGGAGTGATATTTAGAGCAGTTGGGGTCTCCATTTTGGTTCTTGTGGATTCAAAATGGAGGTTTTAGTTTTTCTTGCAGACCGGGCGGGATGTCTGATAAAAGAGGAAATTGGAACAATTCGCAGGTTTGGGAAGCAAATTCACAGGTTTTAAATCTTCAATGAGGACTCAGAGAGGGTTTTTAACCATTTTTTCAGAGAAAAAACAACGGAAACTAAGCTTGACTTGCAGTCGGGGCGCGAGATGATAAATACCTGTTTTTAGATGGAACTGGTTCTTTAACAGGTGATGAACAATGGCGGGGACGTTCTTCAACACGGGCGCAGCTGAATTTCGGAGTAAATTGGTGTATTTGCAGTGGAATTTGAAATTGCAGCGGGAGCTCTGTCTCTTTCAGAAACTAAAAATAACTGAAAAAACACGAAAATGGCTTATTTACAAGTCACAAAGGGTTTTTGTCTTTTTCGAGGTGATGACGTCATTGACGTACGGGGTGACGTAGGAAAGTGGGGCCGGCGGTATGCGGTAAGCGGTAAGCGGTGAGCCCGCACCGCTTATGGACGAAGGCGGTAAAAGACGCGAGGGGAGCGATTCCATAGCTCTAACGCCACGTGGATGGTCTGACTAGTCAAAACCACCCATTCCCCGCTGGCTAAATAACTCACACGGGATGGGCAACGGGATTGATCATGACCGTTGATCAATGGAGGGATGATCCGACGGCTGAAGGAAAGGGAAACATGCGGGGGATTGAAAAGTGGGCCCGGCGGGATTTACATTCGTTTAATTGTTATTTAATCGCCCCGGGAGGATTTCGATTGGTAAGTGAAAGGTTATTAATTAGTTCAAATAACTAATTAATCCCATATGCAAAGGTAAAGGGTCGAGGCGGATTTGGCTTGAGAGGAATGCCACGTGGACGGACCACGGTGGCGCAGGACTCCGTCGCATTTTATTCTTGTTTTTGGTGTTAAACACATATATTACATGTCTAACGCTTTTTATATATATTTTATTATACGATGAATTAATTAATACACAACTAATTCACCATAGGGCGGGGATTAATGTATAAGGCTATAGTTTTAACCAAAGGGCTTTATAAAGCGGGGTGTTTATTTTCAACGTGTGGGAATATATACTTTGGTAAAACATTATAATAAAGGGTTTTTTGGGGATATTTATTAGAAAAGAGAGTTATATACTTAGGAAAGGGGATTTTACTAGGGATTTAATATAGTAAAATCAAATGTTAATATGAAAAAGGACAAGGAAAATCAAAACATCTTTGTACATCTAAGAAAGTGATAACTTATGAAGTAAATTGCAACATTTTATCTTCAACACTTGAACTTAGAATAACCAGTTGTTTTGAGGAATTTTATGGAATATTGCATCAGTTTCCTAAGTAAAATAGGATTTTACTTAGGAGAAAGTTAAAGATGGAAGATAATCAATGATGGATTATTTCAAGTGCTTAGGTCTTTTGATCATTAGGTCGAGGGTCCGGTCCCTCCAGAAGTCAAGGAAATGCCTTGAGCCCCTTTGATCTCCAATTACCTTAGTACTTTTGGGGAAATTAGTAAAACTCTTGAGGGGGAAAAATGATGGGGGAGGTTAATGAATTTGACTTTGCTTGTTGTGATTTTTCAGTGTATTTTCTGCTTCAGTACTTTTAATGAAAGTAAATGATTAACTAACATGTAGCAGCACCATTCATCAGATAACATTTTGCAGCACCATCTACCTACCCTATCTACTTAACACTACCATTTTGTCTTCTTTATTAGGGTGCATTTAGACTTGCAAACCCTGATCAATCTTTTCTTTTTACATGATGAATCTATCTATTTCTACCCTTATTACATCCAAGGGCTCAGATTAAACTGCTGAGCACCTTTTATTCACTCTACCTAGCTACTTATCTGCCAAGATTAAACTGTTTGGCTAGATATTTATTCTCTAATCTATAACATGAAATTGAAATATGACTAAGCCAAGTTTAAACAGTTTGACTTATTCATGAATTGTGGCAAAAATTTCACAAGCTGCACACAATTGATTTATTTCAACAGAGTAAAAAGTAGTGGCATTTGAATTTGCACACTTTCCTTGGTCTATTTTTTGCTTGGGGTTCATTTCTTTCTCTTTTTTGACCATTTTATTCTTTTTACCCTTTGATTTTTCTTTTAGGGTATACCCTCTTTACATTTTTTAAATTTTTTGATTTTTTTGGTTTTTAAGAATATGGAACACCTTTGCTCAAGTAAGAAGGTTTGAACATATTCCATACTTCCATCAAGACAATCATGAAAGATGAAACCTATTGATATAGGAGGCTAACACTCAACCATCCAAAAACAAAAAAAACCCTTGGCCTTCATAACTAGCCTAATATCATTAACCAAAAATCAAAGACAAATCCATCTTTTCACTTATTGGAGAGATCCCTCTTCGGATTCAGGAGGGCTAGATCCTAGAATCCCAAAGTGGTTGAAACGATGTTTCTCCCTGCGGTCAGATTTCTGCCAATCTTGCTGATTACAGGGAGCTAACACACCCCTGTCTATTTCATAAGGTTGATGCACCTAAGAGGGAGATTGGATTGTGCAGTGAAAGCGGGGACAAGTTTGCGCATTCATATATGCATTCTACTCTTGATGATGATGTCTCATTGCATGGAGACATTTCACCAAGGAGACCACCAGATCAGCAAATGATGAGAGATGCTTCACATTTTGAGGCACCATTCATTGATTTCAGAGGAGTGGAGACCTTGGGAGGTCATTGTACAACATTGAGAGTCTTGGGTAGACTCAAGGAGGAGAGAGGCATTCTCTCAGCATCATCTTTACCCACCCTCATTTCAGATTCTGCGCTGTGGTAGAAGCAGCAGGGGAAGGATACCAGCCTTCCAACTTGCATCTTTGGCATGGGAGATGTCAAAGAGGAGGATGACCATCTAAAAAATGTTCTTCATGAGAGATCATCAGCGTCATCACTATGGAGGATAGATCCATATTGGAACTCCTAGATATTGGTGGAGTATTCCAAGGATAGTTTCACTTGCATGATATTGGATGACCAGTTGCATGAGGAACGATATTCAATCAAAGATGGGGTCATATACTATCATGGTAGGATATTCTTATCTGGAGCTTCCAAGCTCAAGGAGAAGTTTCTACAAGTATCTCATGAGGATTTCATTTTCAGCCACACTTGTTCTATGAGAGCATACAACACCATCATGGAGGGGCATTTTTGGAAGGCTTTTGAGGAGGAGATATATTAGGATATGAGGAGATGCATGGATCATATGGAGATGGAGGAGTTAGCATAGCCAAACCTTTTCTCTTTGAGGATGAGAGGAGACTCATCTATGAGCCACTCCATTTGTATGAGCAAGACATATGGCAAGGGTATTGTTGATTTTCATAGTAATTTGTATATATGTATGCATCTCTTAACGATATATGTGCAGGAATTTTCTCAAAGGAGGAATATTCTTCCTTCTCGATTTCATGGTCTACTTAAGGCCACTATAAATGATCACTCCCTAGGAGGATTTGGGGAGGATATTTCTTGTGGAGAACATACTCGCCTTGCACAATACATATTTCACTTTCTCGAAACACATGAGGAGAATGGGGTAGCAATAAAGTGATTGAGAAACTGCACTCTTTTTCATTCTCTATTGAAGTTGAGGGTTAAGATGCGCTGGTTTCATTTGAGGGACCATTTTCCTTCTCCATTACTACATATGGTAGAAAGCATGATTCTCATTATGGTTCCCTTTATTGCTATTGTTATTGCTTTTCTTGGGAGCATAATTGGGGGAGAGACACATTGGGTGGATGTGTCCTTTGAGGGAGAAATTCCCCACACTTTTTTCACTACATGTTCTAAGGGGAGCATGGGAGATGGTATGGCCACCATAGAAATACATTTGTTTCCTTATGAGGTGAGCCATATGATTGATGTGATGCCATATGATGATGATTTCCAACTCATCATATATGGGGATATTTGGGCTAGCATGATTCATAACGTTGGAGAGGAGATCTTTGAGGATCCAATCTTCTTCTTGCCACTTGTAGGCAACATTATTTCAGCCCAGGATCAACAAACACTCTACACTTATCTTAAGTGGAGAGGATGACAGCATGGGGTAGACTATTTTTTCTACCAAGATCAGATTTTTAGCCCACCTACATTGTAGGATCTCAAGGTGGAGGATGATTTGTATGAGTTTCCATGTTGGGAGGTAACTCATTTTGTATGGATGATTGCTTGGGGATGGCAGCTTCATATGGGGATGGTAGATCCCAACTCATATCAGACCTCATGCCTCAAGAATTCCCCTCATTTTTATCTTGCAATTGCTTGAGGAAAAACAACATTTGGGAGGGGAGGACTGTAATATTCCCACTTTAGCACACCGCTAAATGGAATATTAAATTTTGTTGTTTACACATAGGAGGAAAATAAATGGGTAAGGAGGCCCATACATTGTATAATAATGAGTAAAATCGCTCATAGTATGAAAGGGGATATTCATAAGAGTGGGATTTCACACCCTTAAGTGTGAAAGAGGGAATTTGCACGGAGACAAGGTCAAGTTTGACCAAGTCAACAGCGCTGGGATAGGACGTGGAGAACACTTTGATAGATAGCGCAGTATGAATGGGAAGAGGGTTATGTGATGAAGGAAAAATATAATGAGTGGGACCCATGGAGAGAGGGTTTTCACTTGTTTAAAAGGAGGGTAAGGCAACCATTGTTATTCATGCTATGAATTATTGATTTCTTGGTCTGTTCAGACTTTGTGCATTCTCCTACTATTTAGCAGAGTTGAAGTGCTGCTTAGCACAAGGATTTCCTGTTTAGAAATTCCTTATCCTTTCAAGAGAGGCCTCTTGAAGGATCTTGCACTTCATTTCTCCACATCCAGGCTTGAGGCCAAGCTTCCTCCTTCAGCTACAATGTTATTCCTGTAGCAGGAAACGTTTTGTTGCAGGGTGTTGCGGTGGAGGGTTGACAACACCACTTCCGAGGCTTGTTTTTCAAAGGATAAAGCTTTCTTTCCTTTGGAACACCAGCGAGGAAGACTCTGGAGCTTATTGCAGATTTTGGCACTTGGCCAACACATTCCCTTTCACCTACAACGCAGTCCCTTCTCTAGACTGCGTTATTTTCAGTGTGTAATTACAGTGAGGGCTTGCAGGATTATTGGAGGGTGAGATATTCAGTGATAGGATCAACCTTTCACTTGAGAGATCCTTTGAGGAGGTTTATTTATCTGATGTAGCATCTTCTGTCATCTCCATCCAGTTCCAGTGCTTGAGTTGCAGCTGCTACCCTGCAACTCTGACATTTCTGCAGTCTTGCATATTTCAGCCAATCCTTCCAGGATTGACTTGAAATAGTCTTTGGGAGATTAGATCTTCTCTCACACTCTTTTATGAGCCATATGTATGAATATCTATGATGTTTTGTATTTCCTGTAGCAGTTCGCTATCTATGACTGCGTATTTTTGATCCATAGCCACTCTACTATGTAGCATCATTTCATCTTTTGGCATATGTATTCATGGGAGGCTCATTTGCCTTGGTTATTTGAGTTATGCACACTTCTCTTGTGCTCATTTGCTGCTGATATGTATAATAAAATGGCTCCATGGTTTCCATAAATTTTTTTATGATGTTTTTCACTGCTATTTCCAGTTTGTTTTTACATATTGCTGGATCTCCAATTTAGGAATACTATCACATATTCCTAACATTGTAGATTTTCCCTATCTTGGGATATTACAGTGGTATCAGAGCATAATATTGGCTCAGCCTATGGATCTCAACCATGATGCTATCAAGAAAATAGAATATTAATATTCCATTATGTTGAGAGATAAAGGAAGATAGGCTTACAAAGCTTCTTCCAAGATCTATACAGAGAATTCATGAAGATTTCAAGAAGATAAGGAGGGAGATGTGTACAGAATCTCCAAGAGGATTTGAAACCGAGTCAAAATATAGGTTTTCTTATGTGGAGTGTGAGCATGCAGCCACACCCTATGATGCACAACGTAGTCAGATGCCCAGTTTTGCCATGAGAGAGAGGGAGGAAGAAGGAATGCCTAAGAGGGGAACTCTTAGTGGTTTCTTACATGAGTATGAATCTCAAACTCAGAAGTTTAGAGATCATATTAATTTTTTGAATTTTTTCAAGATCAAGGTGAGGAGGATTAAGCAGCATAATGTGGGTAGATTTCTTCTATTTACCTTTGATGGTTCACCTACTTGTTCATCCAGGAATTGGGTGGAGGAGCTAGACACCTTCTTGCAACAGAATCAAATTTCTGAAGGTGAAGCCATCAGAGTAGCAGTGTTGCATTTTGGAGGTAATGCCTATGCATGGTGGATATTTGAGTCATTTTCTTTAAATTATGCAAATACTTCTTCCTATGCAAAGTTCATTAAAACTTTGGTGGAAAGATTTGGTAGGAAGAATTCTGAAACACATTTGGAGGAGACAAACAAATTTAAACAAACAAAACCCTTGCATGTGATGGAGGAAACCATAGACTCAAAACCACTTCAAAATAACATAGAGGAGGTTGATATATTGCATTATACTTTTCTGGAGGCAAGACCTTCATCTTGCATTTTGGCACAAGAAGGAAAAGAGATCCATTTTTCGAAAAGAGGATCCAATCATTGGAGGGTTTCCCATTCATGTTGAGGAGGCTAGGGGCAACAATGCTATCAGATCTGGAGTTGATCTAGCACCTCATGCAGAGGAAGGAGGAGCTCTTGCTCCAACTAGAGGGATTCTTGTATCTTTACAAGGAAGTCCCCAGGATCTTATGTGTGGAGATCAAGGCACAACTCATGTTTTACATGTGCCATTGATGATGAGGTGGGGAACTATGGAGATACAAGGAGGGGATAGGGACGATTAATAGCATCATGTGATGAGGAGAACACACCCCTGTCTATTTCATAAGGTTGATGCACCTAAGAGGGAGACTGGATTGTGCAGTGAAAGCAGGGACAAATTTTTCCATTCATATATGCATTATACTCTTGATGATGATGTCTCATTGCATGGAGACATTTCACCAAGGAGACCACTAGATCAACAGATGATGAGATATGCTTCACATTTTGAGGCACCATTCATTGATTTTAGAGGAGTGGAGACCTTGGGAGGTCATTGTACAATGCTGAGAGTCTTGGGTAGACTCAAGGAGGAGAGAGGCATTCTCTCAACATCATCTTTACCCACTCTCATTTCAGATTTTGCGATATGGAAGAAGTAGCAGGGGAAGGATAGAAACCTTCTAACTTGCAATTTTGGCATGGGAGATGTAAAAGAGGAGGATGATCATATGATAGATGTTCTTCATGAGAGATCATCAGCATTGTCACTATGGAGGATAGATCCATATTGGAACTCCCAGCTGTTGGTGGAGTATTCCAAGGATATTTTCACCTGCATGATATTGGATGACCAGTTGCATGAGGAGGGATATTCAATTAGATATGGGGTCATCTACTATAATGGTAGGATCTTCTTATATGGAGCTTCCAAGCTCAAGGAGAAGTTGCTACAAGCAGCTCATGAGGATTTCCTTTTTAGCCACACTTGTTCTATGAGAGCATACAACACCATCATGGAGGGGTATTTTTGGAAGGGCTTTGAGGAGGAGATATATCAACATATCAGGAGATGCATGGATCATATGGAGATGGAGGAGTTAGCACAACCAACTCTTTTCTCTTTGAGGATAAGAGGAGACTGATATATGAGCCACTCCATTTGTATGAGCAAGACATATGATAAGGGTATTGTTGATATGCATAGTAATTTGTATATATGTATGCATCTCTTAACCATTTATGTGGAGGAATTTGCTCAAAGGAGGAATATTCTTCCTTCTAGATTTCATGGTCTACTTAAGGCCACTATAGATGATCACTCCCTCAGAGGATTTGGAGAGGAGATTTCTTGTGGAGAACATACTCACCTTGCACAATACATCATTCACTTTCTCCAAACACATGAGGAGAATGGGGCAGCAAGCAAGTGGCTGAGAAACCACACTCTTTGTCATTCTCTATTGCAGTTCAGGTTCAAGCTGCACTGGTTGCATTTGAGGGACCATTGTCCTTCTCCATTACTAGATATGGCAGCAAGAATGAATCTCATTATGGTTCCCTTTATTGCTATTGTTATTGCTTTTCTTGGGAGCATAATTGGGGGAGAGACACATTGGGTGGATGTGTCCTTTGAGGGAGAAATTCCCCACACTTTTTGCACTACATATTCTAAGGGGAGCATGGGAGATCATATGGCCACCATAGAAAGACATTTTTTTCCTAATGAGGCAAGCCATATGATTTATGTGATGCCATATGATGATGATTTCCAACTCATCATATATGGGAATATTTGGGCTAGCATGATTCATAACGTTGGAGAGGAGATCTTTGAGGATCCAATCTTCTTCTTGCCACTTTGATCTGAATGGAAAATGGCATCAAACCATGGTATTCATCTACCCATGTTATCCATCCACCCATGGAATTTACCCATGATATTGTAAATGGCATCAACCCATGGTATTCATCCACCCATGATATTTATTCACCCATGGTACTGTAAGTGACCCATGGTATGCATCCACCCATGGTATTCATCCACACATGGGATTTGCCCATGGTATTGTAAGTGGTATCTACCCATGGTATTGGCCTATGGTATCTACACATGGTATCGTAACTCATAAAAAGGCTATAAATAACAAGCCTCAGTTTGTAAAAGGACATATTTTGTGCCACAATGTAGCTTCTACAGTTATTCTCTGTTTTAATAAAACAAGTTTCTTTGTGGTTTTATTTGCTTTGTGTTCTCTCTTTTTTTTCTAGCATTCTAATTTTACAGATATGGTCACATCCATTTCATTTTTTTTTAGATCTTGGGGGCCTCCCCGAAAGATTTGGATCAGTGGTATCAGATTCAGGTTACGAATCCATGGGAATGAGGGTTTGAAGCATATTTCAGTGTCAATTTTTGGCAGCAATCTTTAGCAAATTCCATGAATTTCTTGGGCGGCGATTTTTCAGATCAGATATGAAAATTTTGGTGAAAATTTTACAAAAAAAAAAAAAAAAGACTAGATCTGGATTCCTTGCGAAAAAATACTCAAATTCAAAAAAAAAATCAGCCAAATTGGAGTTCGGATGAGGGAGATATTGCTGATTCAAAATCAGCAATATTGAAGCAATTTTTCTGACGACAATTCATGGACGGCGTCTCTCCTGTCATTTTCACACTTTTTAGTGAAAATTTTCAAAAGAATGGATATAGATCTGAGCTCCTCTTGAAAAATCACCCAAGTTCAAAAAATAAATTTGTCGAATCAGAGTCCGGATGTGGGAGTTATCATTGTTTTAAAATCAACTATTTTTTTCCGAAATTTTGTGACGGTGAGACAGTTCCAGTGTGAATCTGAGAGTCAAGATTCTCCAGATAGTGGTTTCAAACACATGATAAGATGAAAAATGATCATTCCATTTCCAAAAATAGGTTATAATGAATATTCTGAGTTATATTGACCAAGTTATGCTCATTTTAAATCTGGAGCAGCATTCGGAGCGGGTTCCCTTTGGAGACGTGCCCTCCCACCCCGCTTTAGTAGGCACCTGCTTCACATTCATCAGTTTCAACATAGCAGAATTTGGCTTGGGTTATTTGGAGATGTGCCGTCCCACCCCAGTTGGTGAGGCACCTTATACTTCAACAATAACCAAAGATCACTAAGCAGGGTTTAAACTGCATGACAAAATCATTTTCTGTGTATGAATTTAGGCCACACACCGTTATTATTACTAATATCACAAGCATTAGATACTTAACCTCTGACTTTCAATGCCATGGTTTTGGTTCATCAACCCACACTTCACTCAAATCCATTTGCTCTTCCTCGCCCTCGGCAATATCACAGCTTGGTCACACACAAGGCATCTTCATCCTCTGACTTTCTGCCCATCACTAAGCAGGGCTAACTACACAAAACCCTTCTCTCTGGCTCTTCTATTCATCAAAGGCTTCAGAGGGAACTCAATGCTGGCTGGGACCATTTCTTCTTAAGGAGGGAGGAATGATCTGAATGGAAAATGGTGATCAACTCCATGGTATTCATCTGCCCATGTTATCCATCCACCCATGGAATTTACTCAAGGTCAAGATATTAAAGGCATCAACCCATGGTATTCATCCACCCATGATATTTATTCGCCCATGGCATTGTAAGTGACCCATGGTATGTATCTAACCATGGTATTCATCCACACATGGGATTTTCCCATGGTATTGTAAGTGGTATCTACCCATGGTATTGGCCTATGGTATCTACACATGGTATTGTAACTCAAAAAAAGGCTATAAATAACAAACCTCAGTTTGTAAAAGGAAAGATTGTCTACCACAATGTAGCTTCTACAGTTATTCTCTGTTTTAATAAAACAAGTTTCTTTGTGGTTTTATTTGCTTTGTGTTCTCTCTTTTTTTTCTGGCATTCTAATTTTGCAGATCTGGTCACATCCATTTCATTTTTTTTTAGATCTTGGGGGCCTCCCCCCAAGATCTGGATCACACTTGCAGGAAACATTATTGTAGCCCAGGATCAGCAGACACTCTACACTTATCTTAAGTGGAGAAAAGGATAGCATGGGGTATACTATTTTGTCTACCAAGATCAGATTTTTAGCCCACCTACATTGCAGGAGCTCAAGGTGGAGGATGATTTGTATGAGTTTCCATGTTGGGAGGTAACTCATTTTGTATGGATGATTGCTTGGGGATGGGAGCTTCATATGGGGATGGTAGATACCAACTCATATCAAAACTCATGCCTCGAGAATGCCCCTCGGTTCTATCGTTCAGTTGCTTGAGGACAAGCAACATTTGGGAGGGGAGGACTATAATATTCCCACTTTAGCACACTGCTAAATCGAATATTAAATTTTGTTGTTTACACATAGGAGGTAGATAAATGGGTAAGGAGGCCCATACATTGTAGAATAATGAATAAAATCCCTCATTGTTATGAAGGGGGATATTCATAAGAGCGGAATTTCACACCCTCAATTGTGAAAGAGGGCATTTGCATGGAGACAAGGTCAAGTTTGGCCAAGTCAACATTGCTAGGATAGGAGGTGGAGTACACATTGATAGACAACGCAGTATGAATGGGAAGAAGGTTATTTTGTGAAGGAAAACCCTAATGAGTGGGACCCATGGAGAGAGGGATTTCATTTTTTTAAAAGGAGGGCAAGGTAGCCATTGTTATTCATGCTATGTATTATGGATTTCTTGGTATGTTCAGACTTTGTGCATTCTCCTGCTGTTTAGCAGAGTTGCAGTACCGCTTAGCACAAGGATTTCCTATTTAGGAATTCCTTCTCCTTTCAAGAGAGGCCTCTTGAAGGAGCTTGCACTTCATTTCTCCACATCCAGGCTTGAGTCCAAGCTTCCTCCTTTAGCTACAGTGTTATTCCTGTAGCAGGAAACGTTGTGTTACAGGGTGTTGCAGTGGAGGGTTGACAACACCACTTCTGGGGCTTGTTTTTCAAAGGAGAAAACTTTCTTTCCTTTGGAACACCAGTGAGGAAGACTCTGGAGCTTATTGCAGATTTTGGAACTTGGCCAACACATTCCCTTTGACATACCATGCAATCCCTTCTCTAGACTGCGTTATTTTCAGTGTGCAAGTGCAGTGAGGGCTTGCAGGATTATTGGAGGGTGAGATCTTCAGTGATAGGATCATCCTTTCACTTTAGAGATCATTGGAGGATGTTTATTTATCTGATGTAGTATCTTCAATAATCTCCATCTAGTTCTAGTTCTCGAGTTGCAGCTACTACCCTGCAACTCTGGCATTTTTGCAGTCTTGCATATTTCAGCTAATCCTTCCAGGATTGACTTGAAATAGTCTTTGGGAGCTTAGATCTTCTCTCCCACTATTGTATGAGCCATATGTATACAGATATATGATGTTTTTTATTTCCTGTAGTAGTGCTCTATCTATTTTTGCGTATTTTTGATCCATAGACACTCTGCTATGTAGCAACATTTCATCTTTTGGCATATGTATTCATGGGAGGCTCATTTGCCTTGCTTATTTGAGTTATGCACACTTCTCTTGTGCTCATTTGCTGCTGATATATATAATAAAATGGCTCCATGGTTTCCATACATTTTGGTATGATGTTGTTCACTACTATTTCAGTTTGTGTTTACATATTGATGGATCTCCAATTTAGAAATACTATAACATATTCCTAACATTGTAGATTTTTCCTATTTTGGGATATTACACTTACCAACTTTATACTTTCCTTAACTATTTTTTAAATTACCATAGATGTGAGGGGAATTGAGTATAGTTATGTTATATGCCATTTCAAGTGGGCTTGGAGTGTTGTGATGATGTGTCCCTCGCATGAGATTTCCTCATTTGGACCGTATTCCCCACTCGAAGTGATCATTCCCTTCGACTTCGTAATCATCACCCACTCTTTGTGATCTCATTGCCACTGATGTGAAAAATACACATTGAATTCCAACTCTACCAATTTATTTTATTTTCATCGTTGAAGGTGGCCAAGTTAACTGGCCACCTTTTAGCTTATTAAACCTCCTCTCCTCGACATTAATTCATTTAATCAAATATGAATAGCGAGAGGGTGAGAGGGTCATAAATGAGCCTTTACCTCATTTCCAAATGGTTGTAGGGTCCTACATGTAGAGAGTTGGAGCACTGCAATAATCATCACAAGAGCTACCTTTATTATTTTATTCTTGTTGTGTCTTCATTTCCTGTTTGAGGTGCTTACTGTGTTTGTTTGTTGTGTTTTTTCAGGTACCTTGTGGAGGCTTCAAGCTAATGCTGTTGATGGAGAATCCTCCCTGGAGTGCTATAGTTTCCTTTGGGATCAAATATTCAACCTTTCTTTGCTTCTCTGAATTTTCCAAGCCATCGTTGCATTATTTTGGCGTTTGCACGGGTGTGCTATAGGAAGAGATCATCTTCCTAGAGTAGCACCCTTTCTGTAGATTCTAGAGCCAAAAATAACATAAGGTGGTGATTGAATGGTGTGTTAAAGCTAGAGATAGTGCTAGGATGCTAAGTTAGTGGTGTGGTTTAGGATAAAATGAAGGAAAATGCCATATGTTTGTGCAAAAGAACAATTTGTACCATAGTGGTAGGATAGAGGGTTAGAGAAGGGAATCTCCATGCATGGGATAGTTTTGTGAGGAGGGGTGGAAGGCATAGGTAGGGTGACCCTTTTTAGGCTTCCACTTAGGGTCAAAGAGTCCTGGATGATTTATTGTGGCCTTGGATTTTCTTCTTGTAGGTGCTCATGACTTCCTGCAGCACTACAGGATTTCCTGTAGCTTTCCAGGACATCTTGTAGCAGTACAAAGATAGGATGAAATTCGAGTATTTATAGCTCATAGAGTGGTGGAATTTTATTGTGGGATGAGTGATGGAATTGGGAATGGAGTGAATGGATATAGGAGAGGAAGGGAGATGAATGAATGTTATAAAAATTTCCACAATATCCCACTGTTCACAGTCCTATAAAAAAACACAGGTTAGTTTCCTTGGTGTTATTCCATCTTTTCTTTTTGATAATTTATTTTTTCCTTATTTTCTCTCTTCTTCTTTTTTAATATAGGTGGGCGGTCTCAGAAGCGGTTTTCAACCCACAAGCCAGCCTTGGGTGCCTCAAATAGGTTTTCACCCAAGTATCTTTTATTTATGTTATCCTTTTTTTTCTATAGGATTGCCTCAGGGAGGTTTCCAATACTGGTGTTGGCCTTGGATGCCTCAAAAAGGTTTTCACCCAGGCCTTTTTATTTTTAATCTTTTTTTGTTTTTCTATAGGATGACGATGGACTAGAAGCTATGAGGCTCCCAATTACATTCACCTCTCTGCTGATTGTGTTGATGAATTCTTCCTTGCACATGGGCCTCTTGTAAATTTTCAGTCTATAACCATGAAAAGCAGAGGAATCCCCTCCTCATCTATGGTTATGATTTGAACAACTCCATTTTCATGGAATATGTCTATCTAATAAGGTCCTAACCATCTAGTCATTAACTTCCCCTTGTATTCCTTAAATCTGGTGTCATAGAGCAAAGCCCAATCTCCTTCCTGAAATGCCTTCTCTTTGATGTGCTTTTCATGCCAAAATTTCCTTTGTAGTTGTATTACTATTGTGTGAAGGAGGGCCTACATCCTAATTTCATCCAACCCACTTAGTTGAAGAAGTATTTCTGTATGTGTCCTAGTGATATCAAAATCCAATTGAGCGTCTATTTTGAGCGTGTTATACTCAAATTCAATAGAAATCAAAGCTTTCTTCCGATAAACTAGATCATAGGGATTAAACCTAGTAGTTTTATTATAAGTGGTGTTGTAGGCCCAATTGGTCTCCATAAATATGTTTGACGAATATCTTTTTATGCTTCTAACAACTTTGGTAAGGATTTTCTCTAATGCTCTATTGGTCACTTCCACCTGCCCATTTTCTTGAGGATGATAGGAAGTAGAATTTTTGTGCTTGATATTGTGCTTCTTAATTATTTCTCATTGAGATTGAATGTGAATTGAGCCCCCTAAATGGTGACTATATCCCTGGGATACCCAAACTTGTAGAAAAAATTCCCTCTCAAAACGTTAGCCACCTTCTCTTCTGTTGTTGCTTTGACAACCCCTTTTTCATCCCACTTGGGAAAATAATCAATGCGCACTGTAATGTATCTCTTCTATCCAAATGGTGGATCAATTGGTCCAATGAATTCCATGCCCCACTTATCAAATGGCTTCAGGGCCACCTAAATTTATAGAGGCATTTCATCCCTTTGTTAGGCTTCCCCATCCTCTGACACAAATCACATCGACTGGTGTATCTCTTGGCATCTTGATCGAGAGTAGGCCAATATTAGCTAGCTTGCAAGGCTTTGAATTTTTTTCCCTTAGTATAAAAATGACCCCCATAGGGCCCATCATGACATAATAAGAGGATTTCAAATACTTTCTCTTCCCTGACACATCTCCTAAGGATTTGATCTGGTCCTAATTGAAAAATATTTCCACTAATCTAAGTAAAAGGGGAACTGTTTCTTACGATTATTCTCTTCTCTTTGGATGAAAGGTTTGGAGGAAACCTCCCATAAACCAGGTAATTGGATATGTTATAAAACTAGGGAGAGAGTACTGAGATAGAAAACAAGTTCTCATCTGGAATTTGATCATCAATCATCCCCTCATCATCTGCAGGAAAAGTGAGTCTAGACATAAAATCCGCAACAACATTTTCTTTCCCTGGCTTATCAATAATGGTCAAATCAAATTTTTGCTACAATAATAACCATCTAATGGTTCTAGCATTCACATTAGGTTTTTTCATTAATTATTTAATTTTTTCATGGTCAGTATGCACAAAATTTTGTTACCCGATGATATAATGTCTGAACTTATTCAATGAATGGACAACAACTAAAATTTCTTTCTCAGTGACAGTGTAGTTTAGTTCAGCCTTAGCTAGATTTTTGTTGATGAAATTAATGGAATTGGGAAACTTATCCTCAATTTTCCCCAAGGTTACCAACAGAACTTTATCTGATGTATCAGTATGGATATGGAAAGGCAGAGCCTAGTTGGAGCCTCTAAGTATAGCGTTTGTGGTCAGCTTTTCCTTTATGATATCAAAGGCCTCTTAACAAAGACTTGACCAGCTAAATTCAAAATCCTTGGCCAAAAATCTGAAAATGGGGAAGCCACCTTGCTAAAATCCTTGATGAATCTCCTATAGTACCGATCCAAGCCTAAGAAACTCCTAAAATATCTCTACTTATAAGGAAAAGGCACCCTTTTTATGATGATTTTTTTTTTTGGATTTACTTGTATCCCTGCCTAAGATATGGAGTGGCCAAGGAAAATCATGCATTATTCATAAATTCACAGTTCTCAAGACTCAAAGAGAGATTCATTTCAAAGCATCTCATTAGGATTTTGCCCAGATTGGAAAGAGCCTCTTGGAAATCATCCCCATAGGGAGCGAAACCATCCATGTATATTTCCACAGAATCATGAAAATCCTCAGCAAAAATGTTCAAGACTTCTCTCTAAAAAGTGGCAGGAGAATTGCATAGGACAAAGGGAAGAGCACTATAAGAAAATTTGACCCAAGGACATGAAAATGTGGTCATGTATTGGTCCTCAAGGATGATCTGAATTTGATTGTAACCATTGAATCCATATAGGAAAGAGAATAACTTATTTCCGGGAAGACCATCCAAGGCTTGGTTAATGAATGGAAAATGGAAATGGTATTTATTAGTGGCTTTGTTTAATTATTTGTATTCAACACAGACCCTCCACTTCCCATTCATATTTAGGACTAGGAAAAGAGGAGACACCCATTCACTGTCTGATATGGGGCATATGAACCCTGCGTCGAGAAAATTTTGTAATTCATCCTTTACTATGTCCTTTAAGGTTGGGTTCATTCTCCTCTGCGGTTGGCACATAGGCTTGCATCCTTATTTAATGTAAATATGATGTGTGTGGATTGAGGGATGAACCCCTTTCATGTTTTTATAATCCCAAGCAAAAGAATCTAAGTTCTCCCTTAGTAGATGGCATAATTTCTTTTCCTCTTTGGCCGAGAGATAGGGTTTGATCTTTAGGGATCTAGATGGGCCAAATTCTACAATATTTGTAGTTTCAGGGGCTAAGTCAACTAAGCATAGATCAAGGAAAATTTTAAGGATGTTAATTTACATTAAATTTTAGAAACCTTGGCTAATATTATTGGTTCCTAATATAAAAACTATAAAATAATTGGTGACATATTAGTAAAAATTCAAATTTCTAATGATTTTGTATATAGACTGTAAAATTATGGCGATATTAAAGGTAAAGTGATTTTATACTATAAAATTTGGGCAAATTATTTGAAGAAAAATGGAAATTGGAAAATATTTTTTTTGAGAAAAACATGGAAAATCATCCCACTTGTGAATATTAGCCCCTAAAATTTTCCATGGCATAGATGATTACAGGGGCTACTTTCAGATTCTCTTATGAGGTCATCAAATGGAATGGTAGTGGGGAGTTGGTTTTGAAGGATATGGTTAATGAGTTAATCTTCATCAGGTTTCCCCCCTCTGATAACCACATCTAAGGTAAAAATAGGCTAGGGTGTGGCAAGGTATACTTCATCTTCTTCTTCATCCTCCACCCATAAAGGTATATCATGTTCAATAGAAGGCTGGGCAAGAAGATATAATACCAGTTATTTTGACAAGGGCCCATTCTTGATATTCATGATTCCACCCATGCAACTGATATAAGCATTGACAATGGCCAACCAAGGTCTTCCTAGAATGAGAAGATAGCCATTAAAATTGGTTTTGGGCTACAATACCAGGAAATAAGTGGGATATTCCCAAGAGACAATGGAGGCCATAACATCCTTGAAAATTCCCTTAGGATTTATTGTGGATCTATGTGCGAGTTGCAGAACTGTAGTGGTCTTCCTCAAAGCTCCGTGGAGGTTGAGTTTCAACATGGTTTCTCTGGTCATCACATTAATGGCAGGCACAAGATCGATCAATGTACGGGAGAAAATGATACCATAAATGTTTACATAAACTGTTGGACTCTGGATCCAGATACTTTGGGAAAATTATTCTCCCCAACATCAAATCATATAATTGATCTACAAAATTGATGGTGGGGGTGTCTCTCCTTTATCCCAGGATTTTTGAATCATTTTTGTTTGGTAACATTATTGTATATGGGAACATCCTTAATATCCCAGAGAATGGGTACCTTTACACACATATTCTTAAATTCTCCCAGAAGTTTAGTCTCTTATGGGGTGCGTTGGATAGGGTGGATTAGTCGCTCAGGAAGAGGAGGTGGATTTATCTGAGGGGTGCTCTCTTCCTTTTCCTCTTCAAACTATTTAGGTGGAGATGGTGGATGATTTTCTGGGAGAAATCTCCAGGACATAAGATTAATCTCATGGATCTCCAAAACATAGGTAGGGTAGGATGTCTCTCCATTGTAGACCTATTGTGCCTGCTTGTTGTTTAGGTTCAAATTTGGTTGGGCAGGCATCTAAGGTAGCTTAGGGGGAGCAGGATGAGTGAGTTGATGTTGAGGTTGGGTTGGGGGCAGTAAAACTAGAGGTTGGTTTAGTTGGTGCCTCAACCCTTGTGATGGGTTGCTCCACTGAGGTGGTTGAGGAACATATTGATGAAATGGTTGACTGACAAGCAGAGGATTATATGGAGGGGCATAAGGCCAAGAAGGAGGTTTTAGCCATGATTTATGAGTGAAAAAATACCAAGGTTGCAATGGTTCATTATGGTTCAAATGATAGTAAGAATAAGGGGCCCCTTTCATGCCCTATTGGTATGGTTTAGGTCCTTGAGGCCTTATTTGATTTATGAAGTAGAGTTTCTCAGTTCTAACTTCCATCCCTTGGTATACATATTTTAGTTCAGATAAGGAAGGGCATTAGTTGGTTGCATGGTTCTCTTCATATACTGAGAAAATATCTATGACATTCATTCCTAAGGTGTTTTCCAGTGCATCTAGGGAAAATGATAGATAAGGCTCTTTCTGCCTTATGTTTCTTTATTTATCTCCATTGTGTCCATTTTCAAAGAAAAGGTGTGCAACATATCACTTTTAAAATCCTCCAACATCTTTCCAGTCTCATGCTTAATGAAGGTTGAAGAGGAAGGGGTATTGGTCAGGCTTTGAGTAGCTCCACCTATTTTCCTGGCTTCCTTAGAGTGATTTATGAATATAATCTTGATTTCCTCATACGGTTGTTGATATATATCTCCTTCGAGCATCATATTAAGGGTTTATATCACTTCTTCCTTGATTCCTCAGAGAAGAACTAACCTGAGTGATCCAGGATCAAGGGTGTCGCTGGCCCTTTTGTAGTTCAATTGAAATCACTCTTCATAATCCTCTAGAGATTCATCAGGCCCTAGGGTCATCCTAAACATTTATTCCTTGGTTTATTTTGACCTACAATAGTCTCTATACTTTTTTTTGAAAGACTCTTGCATTTGGGCCCAGGTAGTGATGTTCATCCCCGACAAACCCATGAACCAACGCAAGGTTGCATCCTTGAGGGTAGAGGGAAACAATTTAAAAAAAAATCATCTTAGGAATAGTTATAGGTCCTTCATATCTCAACAAACTCAAAAATTAAAGTTCCAGGTTCCTCAAAAGTTAAGCCATGGAAGTGTGGAAGGGCTTAAGGGTTGTTGTTCTTCATTTTAGCCTGTCCATTGGTTTCTTTGATTGGAAAGACTCCTTGATTTCTATTTTTATCCATATCTTAAATGTAGTATACCTAGGGGGGATAATCTGGGGTATTCCTAGGGGGGTCATATGGGTTACATAGGAAGGTACCCAAGGAAATAATGTAATAAATACATGGGCCATAATTAATAAATAAAGTGGTTAACCCACATTATGCAAGGGACCATAAATAGCTAGGAAATAATGTGATAAGCCCATAGTATTAGATGTATGACCCATGGTAATTGCCCATAGTATTGTATGTATGAAGCCTATATAGAGGCTAGATACTCTCCATTAAGGATGTCAAGGATTATTTCATTCACAAGCATACGGCTTGTGGAGTGATCTCCTTCCTTAAATAGTAGATGTATGCTGGTATCCTAGCTCAAGGGTTTTGATATTAATAAAGAAGAATTTCCATTTTTGATATTATTGGATCAATCCTATTATTTCTTGGGCATATTTTCCATTATAATATATTTTCAAGTCAGATATATTACAAGTGGTGTCATATCACTTTCTTGGGCATAGCTAGGGAGATTTGTTTCATTTTTGCAAAACATTTTTGGGAGGCAAGTTTGCAGAAAAAATCAAACAATTATCTTCAAAACAATTTTAGAAGATAATAGTAGACCTGGATTATTTTCAAAAAAATATTCAATTTCAAAAACAAAATCAGTTCAATCAGAGTCCAGAAGAGGGAGATATCGTTGATTTAAAATCAACAGTGTTGCAGAAATTTTTCCGACATCAATTCATGGATGGCAGCTTTCCTGTCATATTTTGCAGTTTTTTGTACATTATTTTAGATAAATAATTATATTTCTTAGCTCCCCTTCAAAAATTACATGACTTAAAAAAAAATCGATCAAATTGGAGTCCAAATGAGGGAGTTATCGCTAATTTAAAATCAACCATTTTTCAGAAATTTTGTGACGATGGGACAAGGGCAGCGCAGATTTGAGTTTCCAGAGTGACCAGATCAGGATTCCAATCACATGGGCAGATGTATAATGGTCATTCCATTTCCGAAAACAAGCTATAGTAAATATTTGGAGCCACATTGACGGATTTTTCCCCATTTTTTATTTTTTCTCAAAAGTGAGTGATTTATTCAAAACCCTTACTTTGTTTTAGGGGTTATAGCAAGATGAATTTTTCTGGACGTTGTACTCGTCCCAATGTTGAAGAATTTATAAAAGCTCAAAAGATTGACCACCCATGGTTTTGGCAAGTCTCCATCAGGTATTATTTGGAAGGTGAGGTTGCTATATGGTGGAAATCAATTAACAATGATTTTCTGAAGTTACGTCCTCATGAAGAAATTGAAAAAATATTTTTGGACAAGTGGTCTCAAGCTGAAAAGAAGGACACTAAGATCCTAGACAAGAGGTTTCAATCTGGAAAGAAGGACACTAAGAGCCCTAACAACTTATTTTCTAGTAATGTTTCTACATTACAGGTTCATGGAAGTATTCAGAAAGAGAACATTATTATGTCTATCAATCCTAGTTGCAAGCATAATTTTATCAATGTTAATGTGGCAAGAAAATTATGAGTTTTAGAAAAACATATTGAAAAAATCCAGGTTGATAATGAGGAGGTGAAAATTTATAAATATTTTAAGATTTTTATGGATAAGTATTTGTTGCATTTTGATTTTTGTACTTCAGATATGGATAATGTGGATGTCGTTTTGGTATACCCTTGGATGGAATCTATTGGTACTGTCAATATCAATTTATAGAAGAAATTTTTGAAGCTCTAGTATAAAAAGAAGAAAATTACATTACAGGATATTTCCATTAAGAGCCAGGCCTTGACTGGGGAGGCAGAAGTACAAAGCTCTCACGACAGTGAGATATCAAATGATGAGCCTTTGATAGTCGACCACCAAACACAAACATCAAACCTGATACTAGAAAAAGAATCAATCACCAATCAGACACCAATAGTGGAGGTATTAGAAAAAACACAAGACACTACTCAGACACCAATAGTGGAGGTCCCAGAAAAATAACCAGACACCACTCATGCACCAATAGTATATGAATTAAAGAAATATCCTCCATCAGTTCAATATTTAGCATATCACCACCTGCATCACCCAGAAAGACAACAACTAGCAAGATGGAAAAGAATTAGCAACAAGAACAACAATCGATGACCCACCCACAACACATCAATGTAGAGGAACCACCAGAACCAGCATCTATCTCAAGTGAGCCAGGCACCAGCTAGATTGATTGTTCACCGTTCACTAGGATGGCTCGATGCGCAGGCATCGTACTAGTGGATTACTCTTTTGAGTAGATATTATTATTTGTGTTCTTCTCATGTTTCAGGGACTAAACATGATTAAAGAGGATGGAATGTAGTATACTTAGGGGGGATAATATGGGGTATTCCTAGGGGGATCATATGGGGTATAGAGGAAGGTACCCAAGGAAATAATGTAATAAATACATGGGCCATAATTAATAAATAAAGTGGTTAACCCACATTATGCAAGGGACGACAAGTAGTTAGGAAATAATGTGATAATCCAATGGTATTAGATGTATGACCTGTTGTAATTCCTAGAGATAGCCTTGAGTTGCCGAAGACCAGTGCCTAGGAAATCTTAAACAGTAGGGAGTATAAAGTATATTTCAGGCTCATTATCAGCTTAGGACTCTCTACCTTTACAATTTGTGTAAAGCATCATCGTATGGGTGGGACCAAACTACCTTCAAATTTAGCTAGCTGTAAAGACACTGCAGAGACAAGAAGGAAATCTTCAATACATATATACTTCAGACAACTTAGAGACAACTTTCATCAGAGAGGGCTGGTTTCTCTATGATATATAGGTATTTTAAACAGAAAAATGTTTGTTGCGCTGAAAGTGAAAGGGGAGTACTAGCTACAAATGAAATGGTGCTCAGAAAACATATTTCAACATGATATGGGCTTAGAAACTAAGAATCCATACATATCGATCAGTTCAGTAAGAGTGACATTCCACGATGTTTAGTACAGAGGAAATATGAATGATGTGTTAAGTAGAACGACATATCGTGTATGAGCCATATTTAAAGTGACATAAACCAGTAAATTATGAGTACCAAACAACGATAAATTCATACTCGAGCCGGCAAGTCACTCGCATTCCAAAACATGATAAGAAGAAATTGGAAACAGTGGAGCAAAAAATGATACAATATCACAAAGAAAGAGTCATGAACTATATATCATCAAGACCAGAATCCATACACATAACTAGAACTTCTCTTTGCAGAGACCCCACGGGCTCTGTGTATTTTCATTGATAATTCCACGACAAGCATACAAAAAAAATTTACACTGCAAGTTTCTTCAGGAAATCTGGAACCCTCTTTTTCTCATTAGATCTTACTTATAGAGGCTTCTAACTCTCTCTGCAAGAAGATATTTTTTGGAAAAATATCTTCTTCGCATAACCAAAATTTGTTAAAGGTCACTCTCAAAACATCAAAATTCATAATGAGGAATAAGGCCTCTCATCATGGATAGTCAGGCACTTGGCCGTTTTCAAAACAGAAAATTAAATAGTAGTCTGATGAAAAGTAAAATGCATAGAGTGGGGTAAACAACCCACTCAAAACTTAAAAGAAACTAATTCAGTAGAAGGTAAATAGAATGTTGAGGCCGAATCATGAGTTGACAAGATTTCATAGGTGTGGAAGAGTTGAAGCAGTTGCTGACGCTGGAGGTGGGACGTTCGCTGATGAGCTGGCAATCTGGTTTTCAAACTGCGTGCATCTCTGTTGGCAGTCAGCTGAAGGTTTTGGCATCGCGGCGAATCCCTCCACTTTGACATAGGCCGCTGTGAGGGCATTGAAACCCACCTCTGTAGGTAGCTTGTGCCTGATCAAGTGGAGGAGAAGAAACTCCTGGCTGAGAGATGAAACAATGTTTTCACCATTTAATCGAGCAATCTTATCTGTCAGGACATCTATCCGGTATTTTTCTTCCTGAAGACGTGTTTTATATTCTGTCAAAGGTTGTAGGATGGAAGGAGTGGTTGGGTCCCAGCAATATGGGAGTCCAGCTGCTGTAATCTCATTCCACACTTCATCGAACCGGTCCACGTTTGATATTATCTGTTGCAAAGCTTTCAAAGAGGCATCTCGGGCTGCCTCCTTATCGATGATTTTCTGACATTCGAAGGCCTCCATGAACCGACTCAGTATGCCGTGCTTTTCCACTTCGTCTGATTCTAACCCCTGCAAGAAAGAAATATAGCTTTTAGCATGCTGAGTTCTGCCGGACACGTTGAGATCTGCCTCTTGGACTTTTCTGTTGAGATAGAGTATAACAACTTTGTTTTCCCCTATCATCTTCAAGAAAGTCCATTGTCCTGTCACTGCTAAGATTATGTCCGACCAGATTATACTCCTTGCTTCTCTGAGAGTGATATTACCCTTCACGCTATTTTTGAGTTCAGCGATTGTTTTCTGCTGGTCATATTTTGTCTTCCTCTCCTGCTCAATCTCTTTTTGTAGTGTTTCTATCCTCTTGCCATTCTCAGCTACCAAACCTTCTAGATCGGCGATTTTCTGCCTTGCGGTGATTGCATGTTTATCTACCACGTCATTGGCTGCTTTCGTTGCATTCAGCTGCTCTGCCAGTGGGCTTGTCTCTGGTGGGGCTGTAGCAGGCGGACAACTGTGATTTTCCCAGGTGTTTTGCAGTTCTGTCAACCTGCTCTGAAGGGTGGTGATTTTTTCAGCCAACTTTTCTCTGTCTTCCCTTTCCCTTTCGAATGAGTGAGCCAATTCTGTTTTTTCTTTTTCCACTTGCACCAGCTCGGCCGTCTAGACATGGTGGGAGGCTGGTATGCTGGACTTGCCTTTCATTGACGCGAGCTCCTTTTGCAATTGGTCTATCAGAGTGCCTTGCGGGTCTGTTTCTCCCATGTCTTTTCCTCTAATCTGGTCTTGGAGGAAACGTACTTGATTTGCTCGGGCGCGACAGTTTGCTTGCTCACTTTTCAAGGTAGCTCTCACCCGTTCATGTTTTTCCTCCAGCCTCTTCAGCGCAATAGTAACCCGCATCATCTTGTCTTTGAGCATATCACATACAGTCTGGAACAGGTTACACAGATCAGTCGCAGGCACCTTTTTCATGTCGATTGCGTGCTCGAGCACCTGATAGCTAGTAACGCCTGAATTGGGATCCAAGAGGGTTTCTGCCATAGATAATACCAGGTGCTCTGTATCCACGTTCATGGAGGCAGAGACTCTGGTGTGATATTTTTCAACGTACCCCTCCAGCTCAGCTTTATACTTATCTCGAATCGCTCTGTTTTCCCTGTCTCTTTCCACTGCCCTTGGTGAGGTATGTTCTATGATGGCCTGTGTGACTTTCGTGAAGTCAAAAGAGGTGGTACTATCCCTTAGCACCTTTATCCCTGCCTGACTTGTATCCAATTTTCCATACGTTGTGAATGGTTCTAGCATTTTCTCCTCTCCTATGACTTCCCCCTCGCTGGAGGCTGTTTTTTGCTTTTTGTGAGGGGGAACTGCTCCTGATGTGCCTGCTTCTTCTCCGCCCGTGCCTTTATCGATGTCCTCTTCCTCCCCTGTGGCAGATGAATCTGTCTCCATCTACGAAACCAAAGGCCAAATTTTGAGATTAGCCCTCCATTCCATGAACGGCCTTGGCTCATGCATATAAGGTGCGGACTTGTTCCTTTTTCTTTTTTTCGAGATAATTTCTCGTGGATCATAAGCCCAACCCTTTCCCAGCCTCAGGTCCAGACCCTGCAACATTTTATCAACAATTGGGAGAGCAAGTCTCGAATTCACAACAAAAGGGCCGATTTGGGTGGGGAGCCTCAGGATGTAACCCTTCTTGGCAGGGACGAAATGGAGCTGATTGGCCTTGAGGGTCTGTCGGATGTATTCGAGTGCATAAAATCGATGCACAAGAAACACTGGTAGCCGGTAAGGGGAAACTTCGGCTCCATAGACCCGAATTTCCGTGTAATCATCGAATAGGAACTAATCCCCAATGCTTTGGGATTTTCTGGCTTGCAGCCAATTCTTCATCTCTGGAAAGACCCTAGGTGAAGGTACGTCATGAATAATAGAATAGGCAATAGACATGAAACTATTCCAAAAACTGGAATAAACCTCTCCCTTGGGTAGTTGGCGCACAGAGAAATTCCAGTCGAAGACTAGACAGGGTTGGGAATTCTCCCGATATACCTTGTATAAACCCAAACCCTCAAATTTATCAGCGTGCTGGTACAGGAAAAGATAGAAAACCATTGAACAGAAATGGAACTAACTAGTTTCTTGAAGCTCCTGGAACTGGGTTCGAATGACGGTGGCAAGGAAACCAGGAATATCTAACACTACCCCCTTTTGAGACATGAGCCATAAGAAATGGACACACACCATGTAAATCTCTTCCAGACTCCCTATTCCTAAAAGACCGGCAATGAGGGAGAGGATGGGCCGAACTTCCTCTTCGAACAAACTTAATGGAAAAGGCTCTATGGCCGGGAGAGAAGTAACATGATTGTCGGTTATGGAGGAGATGAAGGCTTTCTGGTTCTCCCATGGCTGCCTGGTGAACTGGGCGGCTAGATCTGCTTCGCCGAAACTGATATATGTGGCACTGGTGGGAAATCGAAGGGATTTTTTGATAATATCGGGCGAAAGGGAGAAAAATTTGTTCCCTTGAGGAGAGGTGAAAGTGCCCCGATGTTCGTCGAAAACGTCTTTGAGCCAGGAGATAAAATCAACTACAGAATGAACTTGAGGGGTAATTTGATGATACAGGCCAGAGACGACCACTCGATATCGGTATTTATTCCCAATATGACGTCTGAAAAGCTCAGGTTTAATGGTGCTGATATGAAATGGGTATTGAGGGTCACAGATCTCAGATTGTAGGTCGATGAAGGGGTCAAACCTGGGAGGGTGTCTAGCTTCTCTGACCTGAGGGGTTTCTGGTTCGGCTTTCTTGGGTGTGCCCCTCCCCATGACTGACATAACAAAATTTTAAAAGACGAAAGGGAAAACAGAAAACAAATTAAGGATGGAATACCTGTGCACAGGGAAATATTCTCAAGAAAACAATGCGGGGGGTGTTGAAAGCGACTGGGTGGACCTTGGCGCTGATTTCCAATTCGTACGTACCGTAGCTGGAACCCTGAGACCTCTACTGGAGTAAAAAAAATGGGAAACTGTTATCTTTTGACTGAAGCGTTTGAGGTAAAAGGGCGGATAGGTAAACTAAGCGAGGAAGAGAGCCGTAAGGGCTCTGACAGTGGAGCACGCGGCGTGTGAGGGTTGGGTGTTGGTTGAAGACAGGTGAACGCTGCGTGCTGGATTTAACACTGGTACGGGCCTCAGTACCTGTTTACCTAAAGACTTACCTTACCTTCGTGCTGTAGTGAGCCATACGATCCATGAAATATTTCGTTCGTGGGGCGTGTTAAATACACGGCGTATCGGACTTTAAAATCGATTTTTGGTTCTGCCACGTCACCAAAACTCCACCCTTCGCACTGCCACGTCACCGGGGAGGGTGTCTAGCTTCTCTGACCTGAGGGGTTTCTGGTTCGGCTTTCTTGGGTGTGCCCCTCCCCATGACTGACATAAAAAAATTTTAAAAGACGAAAGGGAAAACAGAAAACAAATGAAGGATGGAATAACTGTGCACAGGGAAATATTCTCAAGAAAACAATACGGGGGGTGCTGAAAGCGACTGGGTGGACCTTGGCGCTGATTTCCAATTCGTACGTACCGTAGCTGGAACCCTGAGACCTCTACTGGAGTAAAAAAAATGGGAAACTGTTATCTTTTGATTGAAGCGTTTGAGGTAAAATGGCGGATAGGTAAACTGAGCGAGGAAGAGAGCCGTAAGGGCTCTGACAGTGGAGCACGCGGCATGTGAGGGTTGGGTGTTGGTTGAAGACAGGTGAACGCTGCGCGCTGGATTTAACACTGGTGCGGGCCTCAGTACCTGTTTACCTAAAGACTTACCTTACCTTCGTGCTGTAGTGAGCCAAACGATCCATGAAATATTTCGTTCGTGGGGCGTGTTAAATACACGGCGTATCGGACTTTAAAATCGATTTTTGGTTCTGCCACGTCACCGAAACTCCACCCTTCGCACTGCCACGTCACCGCTAGATTACACTAGATTTCATTCATTCTCTTAACTAATAAATAAACTTGCAAGAAGGGAACTAATAGAACTTCACACACACACACTGTATGAATGATGAATTAACTTCTATCTACTACATGCTATCTGTTGTGCTAATTGTGTATTCTATGATGGACCAACGCACTAAAACTACTGTGTTTTGCAACAAGAGAAGAAGGAGTTTGGGTGACGTAGGGGTTTCCTCGAACCAATTATTCTGATTTGGGGGTCCACTAAGGCCTATAATAAGCTTAGGTGAGGTGGAGGAGTGATTCTAGAGTGAATTAGGTGGTTCCCAATGCTACTATAGGATTCTTGTTTTGCTACAGGAAGTCTTGTAATGATATAGGAAGTAGGCTAAGAGGGTTTTGAGGCTAGGAATGGTGGAATGGAAGTTGGGAAAAGTGAGATAAATGTGGATCTAAGTGGATGGGGTATGAAAAAATTCCTTGTCTAATCTTAGAGCCTTCAGATGACCTGTCTTGTACCAAGAAGGTTTCTCTCAGTGGCTATGAACATGGTCTTCAAAATAGGGTTGTGGGTAGTAGGTTTTGGGTGTGGAGCCTGATTATCTTGTTTACTTTTTATAACAACATTGGACCCTTGTACCTTAAAAGGGGCAGCAACACCGCCCATAATTAATCATTACCGTGGGGGCTCTAGGGGGGGCGGCAGTGCTTTTCGGAGCCCTCACCTGGCAGGGGTTTCGGGGGCAGCGCCCCCGAAGCTAAAAACAGATGTAAAATTGCCTTATAAAAGTATAGTAATTTCTAGTCAATATGGGCCATTCATTAGGAAAATGATCTGATGGTAGAAGTTATGTTTAGATTAGGGTTTTTTTCCCTAGAGGGCAACCCCTCGCTTTTATGAGGGTATTGTATTGCGGCTGTGTATTATGTGTGTATTCTCAAAGTGAGAAATAGATAGGGAGACTGTGAGAGAGAACAGAGGATATTACAGCAAATCTGTTGTAGGTTTTGTCTCTTCAATTTTTGCTAGATAATAGAAAGGAAGGACTGGCTGTTCAGGGTGGACATAGCCCAAACTAGGTGAACCACATATATCTGTGTCTCTTTGGTTTTATGTGTTTTGTGTGCTTGTATTTTCTGCATATTATACCAATTGTTAGAAATTTACTGGAGAAATAATAAAGAATTTACCAAGAGGAATACACATAATAAAACCCAGCAACAAATCATAAACATTAACACAAATATTTAACCGAGAAAAACCCCAAAATCCGGGGAAAACCCATCCTAATGAAATTTCATTAGCCTTGGCCCAAAACCCTGGCCAATCCAACCAAGTGAGCCTTCACCGCTCACCTCCAGGCCTGCATTACAATGAAGTCTTCCCAGCCTTTTATAGGCTCCATTACATGCAATACCATGGGCCAAAACCATGGGTGCACAAAACCATGTGCCCCAAAACCACTACTATTTACCCTAGTCAACTTTGACTCTATCCTGAGTCAAGTTTACCTAACAGTAAGATGGAAGGGAAAATGAAGGAGGCTTAAATTAAAAAGTGAAAGTACTAAAAGGGGGTTCTTCTCTGATGTTGTAGCTAGCCCTGCTACTAGTACATTCACTCATGCATTTATCATTTAAAAATTATCATGTAAAAGAGTGGAAAAGTAGAGTTGAATCTAACTTAAGCTAACATCCATCTAAAACATAGATCTAGCCTCTAATCTATAGAATATTAATGCTAAATAGAGTCAAAAATACTTTATCATTTCCAAGAAATCATAAAAGTAATATTTTTGGTCTATGGTTGGATGCCTTTCTCCTCAAACTCCAATCGAATAGGTGAGAGAGAGTCTGCCAACATAGTATTATTGGTTTTTAGATGCTACTAAAATGAAATGACATAAACTAAAATAATAAAACATAAATGTACAAAAGAGAGACTACATCCCATGGATTGGGCCCTAACCCACAAGCTTCAATCCTCTAGAATCAGATCAGTGAGAGAAAAACCAACTTCTCATTATCATTTCTTATCAAGTTTCTTACATAAAAATAACAACCACAATATCTTTGATACAGGGTCAAGAGTTCACTAGTTTCCTATGAAAATCGAATCCTAATGAGATTTTTATATTGTTTATTTACACTAATGGGAAACAACCAATAGCTCCCTAGAAAGTAGTAATTTTTCTCCTTCATCTTCGAGAGGTGTGGAGCTTAGCTCCAATATTATCATTCACTTGCTCGACTACCTTTTACCTTGAAATGTTGAAGGAGGATCTTAGGAGATATTGGGTTGATTGTGGAAGTTAAGAAGGTGTAAAACCTTTCTATTATTTGTCATTGTTGTCTACTCTCAGCCCTGACATGGAATCTCACTCAAAAATATATTTATTTCCTTTATTTCCTACAATTAAACCATGTTAGGCTTTAATTCATGAAAATCCTCTTACACCATTATCACTAATAAAAATATGGAAAAATATAATCAAATGTGTGAGAGAGAAAGAGTAAATAAGATAAAAGGTGACACTATAAACCCTTAAAATATACCTAATGATGGGCCTCATCGCTCTTGAATGTTTAAGGATGAAGGCTTTAGGCCTTTGAGTTGAACTTATGTGCTCAAGAGGCCCAGGAGAGTGCATGGCACATATTTGAAGGTTGAAGGGAAAATATTCATGCCTTTAGCATGCGCTCATGCACTAAAAGGGTTTATAGGGTTCATGAATTATTGGGGAACGCTGAAGCGTAAATATTAAGGTCTTAAATGTGTGCCTTTTAGCTCAAGTAGGGTGCACTTTGTTGTGTTGAAGGAGTGCACTCAAGGAAGACTTGGTCTCTTGAAGGGCGTAGTTCGGAGCAAGGAAGGGGAAAGAGGCTTGAGGAGTGCATCTTGCATTGTTTGAGAGATCGTGGCACTCTTAAAAATATAAAAGGATTCCCCATCAAGGCTTTAGAGTGTTCTCATGCACTCTTCACCTTAATGAGTTCACTTTGACACCAAATTTTACATAAGTTTCGAAAATGGGGCGAGGGGAAAACAGGGTGATTTTAGACATAAAATAACTTACCACACATATAAAATAATAAATAAAACTTATAATAACTTTAAAAATGATGAATATACATAAAAAAGACACTTTATACACATTCCCCAAGTGCGATGATTAGAGTTTGTGTGACTGCAACCAAAAATTGTCATTTTACGACGATAAAGATGTTATGACCATGAAATGCACCAAATGATGTTATAATCAATGTGATGACACTTGATACCATTAAAATAAATTTGAGAGACATATAATAACATGAAATGACACTTTATAATCAAAGCGACCCTAGATGTGACAGTGATAATAGGCTCCAAAATTCAAATGTAGTGAAATTTTGGAGGGTGTTGTAGCAACGACAACACTTGGCAACACACTAGGTGTACTTCAACTTCTCTTTCTAAGAGTAGATTTAACTTAAGGGCCAGACCTTAAGGAAGTATTTATTTCCTTGATTCCCCCACTTTTATACTAGTTTTGTACATAACATCTTTAGTTTTCTCTACTTGGTTGAACACATACAAAAGATACACCATATCACAATTGTTTCATTCTAGGAAAGGTTAATGTGCCTGACGAGTTTATGAAATTCATATTATGAGTTTTAATCTCTAGTGTTCTTCCAATACCATCAGGCCTAGGAAGTACCCTGGTGGAGTCTCTTTAGGATCACAAACTTCACTTCGCTTCTAGTGAGCTTGGATAGTACCTCGGTGAAGTTGTCTTCTTCACCTCCCTCTGGAAGAAGCCTTTCTCTTCTTTCACCCTTTTTCTTATTTATTTTAGTATAACTATACACAGTCAATTATTATTTTCAACGATTAGAATATGGATCCTGACTTATTGAGAGAAGAGGAGTTTTTCCCTTCATCAAACTATTTAAAGACCTCTGATGTTGATTTGTCTGCTTTAGATTTTTCCCTTATCCCTTCTCTGCTAGATTGGAAAACTGTTAACACACAAGTATATTTACACAAAGTTGAGAATTTTCGACACCAGCATAGGCAAGGATCTAATACGTTCCCTCAAGGTTCTTGTATTGGATGAACTGTATTTTCCATCTAGACTTACCTCGACCTATGGCATTTTCCCAAATAAAGAAGAAGAACGATAGAAAGCCAAGCATTGTGGTTGTCACACTTCTCTTTTCATTGCAACACAAAGTATTTTGAGCCATGCACTTTATAAAAGCATATTATTCATGTATAATGACCGACAACACGACATGAAAAAACATGACTACATAATAGATGTAAAACTAATGAAAATGAAAAGAAACATAAACAATGCAATTGTACAAGAAGTGCAACCTATAGTTGCTAATGAATGTAATTCTTTAAATCTCAGCCATTTATGAGAAGGGGGTCAATCCTACCATATAATTATTTTAGCATAAAAGTATTGTGGCCAATATTTTCTTCAACACTAAATGGTCCAATCTACAAAGGCTGGAATTTTCTGTGTTTCCCATTTTCTTCGTGGGGTTTATCCCACTTCAATACTAGGCTACCCACATCAAAGATCTTTTCCCCCGTAGACTTATTATTTAACCAACACTTTACACTATTATGATGTACATCAAATTGGTCCTTGCCCTTGAGCCTTTCTTCCTCATTTTTAAGTAACATGTCTATCCTTCTGTGAACTAAAAGAGAAGGCTTGCCTTGTGACCCTTGAACGAGTTGTAAGGCCAAAAGGTACAATTTTGAAGGCAAGATAACTTGTTTACCGTAAACTAGGAACTATGGAAAGGTTCTCAGGAAAGGATTGCGAGTTACATGGTAGAATCAAAGAGCATTGGTCGAAGCTTTATTCCAATTACTTTGCTCATAGAAAATGGTCTAATTAGTTATGAAAATAATATTCTTATTCCTTGATTCAGCCAAACCATTTCCTTGAACATAATAATTTTATGAATGATTCAATACAAAGCCATTTTCTAATGCAAATTAATAAAGTTTTAATGATGAAAAATATGTCGCATTATGAAAGACAATTGACATAAGAATGCCAAACTTGGTTATAATATTTTGTAGCAAGAAGTGGATGACCTCTTGGTAATTTACTTGTTTGAGTAGAATTTCTCCTAGCCACCAAGTGAAGTAATTCGTCACTGTGAGAATATACCAGTGTTATTTTTAATAATGATAAAAAAAATTTCCAATAACATCAAGGCCCCACTATTGGAATGGTTCTTCAACTGCTACTGGTAATAGTGGGGTGACTGACCTATGATCACAACCGACACATCTTTAACATGTTTTGTGTTAGCACTAATATTTTCATCCCATACATCCCACCTTTCTTTAATCTACTTTCACCTCATCTCTGTCATTTTCATTGACCTCTCTTCATTTATTAACCATTTTTCCAAAGGGTGCCTAAGTCATCATTTTCCACAAGCACTAAACCCTAATTTCCTCTCCCACTAAGCTAGGGTTTGCTATTGAATCAGAGACATATGAGAAGAGAAAGAATAAGGTAGGTCATATTAGTAAGTATAAGGTCATTTCAAATTCATAAAAATCATGTCTCCATCATTTTCCAGGAAATCATTCCAAGAGTCAAGCCATTTGTGACTCATAGGGCCAATTTCACTTTAAACTATGTTTTCAACCAAGCATAGATGAATTTCAAAAAAGGGATAGAGGTTTTTGTCCATCATAGGTCCAAGAAGAAAAACCTCCATTTTTTACACAGGTGTCATTGTTTTATAGAAATCTCAAAACTACAGGTGCTACAAGAGGTTTTCTGCATTTCTGGAGTGGCCTTGGTACAATTAATTTTTCTACCAGTTGTAGTGTCCAAATTACTTTCTTAATGAGTCAAATTCTAACTAGACAAAGAGAGATTTCCAATAAGCTACCATGAGCTCAATTTGGAGTTGAGGAAGGCCTCCAAAATTTTCCTACAACATCACTCTTCATTTCTGCACCTTCGTTCAACACTTTTTTACCAGTCTTGGGAAAATAATTTTTTGACAAGGAAAACCAACTCCAAAAAGAAAACCAAAGGTATATTTAAAAAGTACACAGGATAATATTTCCAATTAAATATCATGGGCCAAATTTTGACACTAGTAAGGCCTCCAAATGTGGTCTAAAAAAAGGTGTTGTAGGGACGCTGCATGTTTTCCAGGGACGTTGCACGTTTGACTGAAATTGCAGTGTATTTATCACCGATGATACGTGTTTTCCAGGGACGTTGTGCGTTTGCCTAGTTGCTTCAAAAATTCTATACCAGACCTTAAAATCTCTCAAATTCACTTCCAAACCTTCAACATCAACTCTTCATTCCTGCAGCAAGCCAGTAAGTAACAAATTTGATTCACTACATTTTATCAAAAGTCATTTTGATGTGTGAAGTTTGCCTAAGGGAATTTGGTGTCTCCTTATATTTCAAAACCCTAGTTTTAATTAAAACCTAATTTATAATTTTAGCTTAGTCCCTTAGCCTTCATATACCGTTCCTAATATCACACAACACTTTCTCAAATCCCTACTCTGATATCCTCTTTCCCTAAACTATCATGTCCTTCAAAACCCTAAGTCCTAGGTTTCCATTTACCTAGGCTCCTTACACCCTACCTACAATTAAATGCCCTATCCTAAAACCCCTCATAATCACTACCCTTGTCACCTCCCTCATATTACAAATCCCTATTCCCAAAATCCTCCAATTTCATCACAACAACCCTCACTTCGTACACTCACCTTCCATTCCATCATCTCCCTAGGGTTTGACACCAAACACACCATTGATGAAGTGATATGCATCAAAGCACAAAGAGAGGCAGAGAAGGCTAAAGCCTTGCTTGAAGATACACTAGAGAAGTATGGTGAACCAGATGATGAGGAGGAACAACCTCCAAGACAGAGACCAAGGACTAAAGGGCTGAAAAGAGCTCTAGCCCTAGAGAGACAAAGGGAAGTTGAGCTAGTAGATCAAATTACCTTAAATGAATAGCTTGTCCTAAAAATAAAAAAGAAAAGGGAACCATGGCTTGATAGAGCCAATCTAAATTTTGAAAATTTGCTTGAGAAGGCCAACAAGGATAATGACTTGTTGAGAACAAAGGTCAAAATTCATGCACGAAAAGAGAGAATTGCATTGGCCAAGCTCAAAAGAGCCAATGCTAAAATTGAAAATTTGACCAAGAATGGAGATAAATAAAGGTTGGATATACTTGTTGAGGTATCACTTCATGCCTCAATAACTCAATGAGAAATTAATCCAACAATTTTGGCACATTTTTTGCACTCATGTTAATTTCTGCAATTTTTCATAATTTTCAACTTAGAAATTCTGCTAAAGGTGCAATGACCTGGACACTGTGCTCTTTTTTTGGGCCTCCAAATGCCAAATGGCCACCACTGACAGGTTTATAATTATGAGGACATCAACTCTAGAAAGTTTCAGAATATTTGGAGGAGAACTGGTCCCTCAAACATGCAAAAAACCACCTAAAAATCATGTTTTTACCTCCTTTTTGACATGGTCGCTACGTGTTTACCAGTCCTGGGAGATTGGATTTTTGACAAGACAAATAAAAAAAAAATTGAAAAATTAATATAGATATAGAAAATACACTCAGATATATTTCCAATAAGCTATCATGTAGCTGATTTGGAGATGGGGAAGGCACTCAAAACAAGCTTGCAAAACAGGCTATTTTTCCTACTTGGACGCTGCGTGTTTGCCAGAAAATTGCAAATTTTTACAACTTCAGCAAATCTTATCCATTTTTACTTTTCACTTTGGAAAATGTAAGTTTAATAATGTAAATTTTCAAGATCAATGTAAAATTCATGTTTTTACTTTTATCTAAGGTAGATACATTAGGTAAGTTGTCAATTGAGGTCAAATGAATCAGTTTCCTCTCTTTTAGATGTAAGTTGTTGGGTCTTCCTAGTCTTCATATTCTTGTTCAACATTTGATGGAAAATGATCTTCATCTTATGGATTCAACTCCCCGAAGCTAGGATGAGTTGGTTTGAGGTCTATATAATGTATTTTCTCTGTCGTTAGGAGGGGTTGGACTCAGTTGGATGCTCGGATTTTGAAGAGACATATTTTGTATCAGTTCTGAGCAGGAATATTAATCAAATTTGCAGCTATTTTTATGGGATCCATGTGGTATGGTGCTTAGTTTAATTTTCTCCTTTTGTGCTCAGTTGTTAGAATGTTTTGTTTATTTCATCCATCTTTCATTTCTATTAAGTGACTGTTTTCAAGTTTGATGAACATAATCCATAATTTCTATGCCTTGTTTTGGGTAAATATCCATAGTCTATAATTTCTTTAGTTTAGAAAGAAACCATGATTTCACCATGCTCTTTCTCTCTCCTCACCTGTTATTGATCATCCCACCCATTGAAATCCTAAAGAGCTAAATCACTATGCTTACCTTGCCCCATAGAACACCCTACAAATTTTGACCTAATTTCACTTGCCCTGACTACTTTTCTCCTTCTAATCCAGCACAACCCTATACAATAAAAATAAAAAACCTTGAGCTGCTATACCTAGCCTAATATCCTCTTTCGTCAGTCATCTTGGTTATGATCCTTACGGAGAGAGCCCTCTCCTTGCCTAGTAGGTCTAGCTACTTGGCTAAGCGTGGTTTGTGGTTACCTCGGAATTTCCTTCTTCAGCTTGAGGTGCAATCCGAGTGATAAAATTTTTGCGACCATATTGGGAGTGAAAGATCATATCTTCCCTAGGAAATAACGACAAATTTTAGATCTATTTGCTGATGGTGGACAGCGATCACATGCATATGAAGGCCGAACCCTTCACCTGGCGACTCCATTCACTGAAAGATCCAGAAAACCAACACCTCATCGTGACTCCACTGCATGAAGATCAGTAGCTTCAAGATATTTCAAGATGGAAACTATTGCAAGAAGGTATGTTCCCATGAGCTGGGATCACATTCCAGGTTTCCCAAATAAAATTCTTAAGGTAGATTGGCAAAGGAATTTACCTATGTTTAAATATGATGATATGAATGATTCTGCTTTACATCTGGTTAAATTTCACATGCATACACGCAAGTTGAAGGTTGAATTTCCTGAAGATTGTATTTTAAAGATGTTCATGGCTTCTCTTGAAGGAAAAACACGATCTTGGTATGAAGGTTTGCCACCTGCCAATATTTTTTCTCTTAGAGTTTTCCATTGAATATTTTATGAAGAATACATGTAGTCATACCCTTCTTTGTCTTTGATTAATATTTTTTGTGATCAATTTGAGGTGTTAATTCAAAAGTTAGAGGATTATTATGATGATAGTGAGTTCATGGATGAAGAGATCTTGGAGGCTTTGCATGACAATCCTTTTCATCACCAAAAAGAGCAAGCATTTTCTCTCATGGATGAAAAAGATGATGTATATTGTCTTGATGTTCATAAATATTTCCCATATGAGACAATTCTTGTAGCAATACAACAAGTTGATCAGCCAAACGTTAAAGAAGATATTAAGCATCCCTATGAATCTTTAGGAGAGAAAGAAGACAATTGTTGTGTTATCAAAAGAAAACAAAAGGTACTTTCCCCTCTGTCTGAAGATGAGATAGATCAACTCCTGAAAAATCATATTACAGTCCAAGCTAAAGCAGGTTTTCCATGTTCACATAGTCAAGGAAATGCTGGTAAAACTTATTCCACTTTTTAAAATGAAAATCTAAGTTTAAATGAGGACAATCCTGAAACTAGATTTATAGATCATCATGAAAAAATAAAATCTCCTTTTTCAGTGTTCATATTTGATGAAGTTTCTCCTAAACCTGATTTTCCTAAGTACGATAAATATGAAGATAATTTCAATGAGGGTTTTGATGAAATTATACAGGATATTGTTGTGAGTAAACCAATTTATGATGATTATTCCCTGCAAGGAGAGGAGCTAGCAGATACTGGTGTCTTTCATGAAGATAATAGGGCTGTCATGTTTGATAATTTTGAAGAATTTTTCTTGTTTAAGGATGACATAGACTATGAATTTGAAGAGTATGAACCAGAGAGAGATAAAATGCCAGAGATTGAGTCAACGTTTCTCATGCTTAAGGAATTTATAGCCAACACTCAGATAGCAAAAGGTTATACTTCCGTATGCCTTCCTATCGATCAACAACCAAGTGTCCTTTCAGATCAAAATGAAGGGAGTACTTGTATTTTTCCTACTAGATCTCAAGACAAGGTAATGCTTCATATTTTCAAGATCCCTTCAATATTCTTTTACAAGCATTGGAGAAGATGAATATTCTTTTAAGTCTTGCTTTCAGTTTTTATTGTGAGTTTCCTACATGTACATCATTCTGCCTGCTCGAGGAAAGTGAGAGAAAAACTTTAGTAAGTAGCCATCTCTTGGATTGGTTACAATGGAAGGATCATTTCACCTAATTAGTAATTGTAACTTTTAGTTTGATTTGATTTTATTTTCAGCAAGTGTTAACAAAATTCATCAAGGTTTGAAGCCCGAGGTGAAGGCCGTAAGGCTTTAATGATTTGTTAGTGTGGGTTGAAGTTTGCAGTGTGTTTTCAGTTTTAGTTTTAGTTTCATTTTATAGATTGGACTCCATGCCCAATGGATAAGGCACTGATCTACAAATTTAGAGATTTGTGGTTCTAGACACCTCCTTCAGCGCTATTTTCCCTAGCTGGAGTCGATGTTAGCACTGATATTTGCATCCCATTCATACCACCTTATTTTAATCTACTTTCACCTCATCTCCATCATTTTCATTGACCTCACTTAATTTCTTAATCATTTTTCCCAAGGGTGCCTAAGTCATCATTTTCCACATGCACTAAACCATAATTTCCTCTCCCACTAAGCTAGGGTTTTCTATGGAATCATATACGTATGAGAAGACAAGGAATAAGGTAGGTCATATTAGTAAGTATGAGGCCATTTCAAACTCATAAACATCATGTCTCCATCATTTTCCAGGAAATCATTCCAAGAGTCAATTCAATTGTCACTCATAGGGTCAGTTTCACTTTAAACTATGTTTTCGACCAAACAGAGATGAATTTGACAAATGTGAGAGAGGTTTTTGTCCATAATAGGTCCAAGAATAAAAAAATCCTTCATGTTTTACACAGGTGTTATGGTTTTATAGAAATTTCAAAAATAGAAGTGCTACAAGAGGTTTGCTGCATTTCTGGAGTGGCCTTGGGAAAATCACGTTTTCTACTAGTTAGAGTGTCCAAATTACTTTCTTGATGTGTTAAAGGATAACCAGATAGAGCGAGATTTATAATGAGCTATCATGAGCTCAATTTGGAGTTGAGGAAGGCCTTCACAAGTTTCCTGCAACATCACTCTGCATTTTTGCACCTACATTCAACACTTTTTGACCAGTCTTGGGAAAATACATTTTTTACGAGGAAAATAAATTTGAAAAATAAAACAAAAGGTTGATTTGGAAATTAGACAAGATACGCTTTCCAATGACCTATCATGGGTCCAATTTTGACACCGGGAAGGCCTCCAAATGTGGTTTTAAAAAAGGTGTTTCAGGGATGTTGCGTGTTTGCCAGGGACGTTGCATGTTTGACTAAAATTGCAGTGTATTTATCACCGGCACTGCACGTTTTCTAGGGACGCTTTGCGTTTGCCCAGTTTCTTCAAAAATTCTCTGCCATACCTTAAAATCTCATAAATTCACTTCCAAACCTTCAACATCAACTCTTCATGCCTCCAGCAAGCCACTAAGTAAAAAATTTGATTCACTACATTTTATCAAATGTCATTTTTATGTGTGAAGTTTTCCTAAGAGGATTTGGTGTCTCCTTCTATTTCAAAACCCTATTTTTCATGAAAAAATGATCTACACTTTGATCATAGTCCCTTAGCCTTCATATATCGTTCCTAATATCACACAACACTTTCTCAAATCCCTGCACTGATATCCTCTTTCCATAAACTATCATATCCTTCAAAACCCCAAGTCCTAGGTTTTCATTTACCTAGGCTCCTTACACCCTACCTACAATTAAATCCCATATCCTAAAACCCCTAATAATCACTACCCCTGTCACCTCCTTGATATTACAAATGCTTATTCCCAAACTCCTCCAATTTCATCACAACAACCCTCACTTCATACACTCACCTTCCATTCCATCATCTCCCTAGGGTTTGACACCAAACACACCATTGATGAAGTGAGATGCATCAAAGAACAAAGAGAGGCAAAGAAGGCTAAAGCCTTTCTTGAAGATATACTATATAATTATGGTGAACTATATGATGAGGAGGAACAAACTTCGAGAAGAAGACCAAGGACTAGAGGGATGAAAAGAGCTCTAGCCCTAGACAGACAAAGTGAAGCTGAGCTAGCAGATCATCTTTCCTTAAATGAACAGCTTTCCCTTGAAATTAAAATGGAAAAGTAACCATGGCTTGATAGAGCCAATCTACATTTTGAAAATTTGCTTGAGAAGGCCAACAAGGACAATGACTTGTTGAGAACAAGGGTCAAAATTCATGCACAGAAAGAGAGAATTGCATTGGCTAAGCTCAAAAGAGCCAATGCTAAAATTAAAAATTTGACCAATCATGGAGAGAAAGAAAGGTTGGATATACTTTCTGAGGCATCAATTCAAGCCTCAATCACTCAATGAGCAAGTACTCCAACAATTTTGGCAAATTTTTTCAGTCATGTTAATTTCTGCAATTTTTGATAATTTTCAACTCAGAAATTTTTCTAAAGGCGCAACTACCTGGACGCTGCGCTCTTTTTTGGGGCCTCAAAATGCCAAATGGCCACAAAATTTAGGTTTATAATGATGAGGATATCAACCCTAGCAATTTTCAAAAGAGTTTCAGGAGAACTGGTCCCTCAAAGATGCAAAAAACCACATAAAAATCATGTCTCTGCCTCCTTTTTAACCTGGTTGCTACGTGTTTACCAGTCTAGGAGATTGGATTTTTGACATGGAAAATCAAAAATATTTTATAAAATGAAGATACATATAGAAACGAGACTCAGATATCTTTCCAATAAGCTATCATGGAGTTGATTTGGACACCGGGAAGGCCCTCAAAACCAGCTTGCAAAACCGGTTATTTTTCCTACTTGGACGTTGTGTGTTTGCCCGAAAATTGCAAATTTTTAAAATCTTCAGCAAATCTTCTCTAGTTTGAATTTTCACTTTGGGAAATGTAATTTTACTAATTTAAATGTTCAATATGAATGTAAAATTTATGTTTTTACTTTTATCTAAGGTAGATACATTAGGTAAGTCATCAGTTGAGGTCAAATGAATCAGTTTCCTCTTTTAGAGGAAAGTTGTTGGGTCTTACTAGTCTTCAGATTCTTGTTCAACATTTTATGGAAACTTATCATCATCCTATTGATTCGAATCACTAAAGCTAGGATGAGTTGGTTTGAGGTCTATATAATGTATTTTCTCAGTCATTAGGAGGGGTTGGACTCATTTGGATGCTTGGCTTTTGAAGAGACATATTTTGTATCCATTCTGAGCAGGAATATTAATCAAATTTGTAGCTATTTTATGGGATCCATGTGGTATGATTTTTAGTTTCAATTTCAACTTTTGTGCTCAATTGTTAGAATTTCTTTTTCATTTCATCCATCTTTCATTTTTATTAAGTGACTGTTTTCAAGTTTGATGAACATAATCCATAATTTCTATGCTTTGTTTTGGGTGGATATCCATAGTCTGTAATTTCTTCAGTTTATAAAGAAACCATGATTTCACCATGATATTTCTATCTCCTCACCTATCATTGATCATCCCACCCATTGAAATCATAAAGTGCTAAATCACTATGCCTACCTTGCCCCATAGAACACCCTGCAAATTTTGACCTAATTTTCCTTGCCTTGACTGCTATGCTCCTTCTAATCCAGAAAAACCCTATACAATCAAAATAAAAGACCCTGAGCTACTATAACTAGCCTAATATCTTGTTTCCTCATTCATCTTGGCTGTGATCCTTACGGAGAGAGACCTCTCCTTGCCTAGTAGGGCTAGCTACTTGGCTAAGTGTGGTTTGTGGTTACCTCAAAATTGCCTTCTTTAGCCTGAGGTTCAATCCGATTGATAACACTGTTGAGATTCAACAAGATGACGAGCTTATTAAAAAGACTCGCCTTCACTAAGTGGGCCCGCATGCTATTTTTGGCACAAGTCTATTTTTAGACTATGTCTATTTTTAGACATGATGATCATATTTCAGAAGTTGCAGGATGCTATTTGTGGATGGTTGGTCAAGTTGGAAAAATAGATGAAATTCTATTTTTAGAATATTGGGTGAAGTCTATTTATAGATCGTCAATCTAAAAATAGATGCATGTCGATTATTATTAGCTCTTGATAATAATCAGACTCTAAACAACAACTTGTTCTCTTGGAGCACTTCAATTTAGTGCATAGATGTGGCACAAAAGTTGACAGAATGAATTACGCTATTCCTTACTAGAGCTATTGCATGAAGGACTTAGTTAGAACTCAAGCGGTAGAGTTATGACACAGTTGGAAGAAGTAGTTATGGAGTTGTATTCAGTTTAACTTAGTTAGACTCAGTTGAGCTAGTTGTATCTAGTCTAACTGATTGATACACTAGTGAGAGTGGAGTGAATTAATTCATAAATAATAACTTCCGTCAATCAACCGGCTGAATACATCGCTAACTACAATGCATGCAGGCCAGTGGAGACCTGAGAGATAGGTGAAAGGGCAAGATAGACTATCTGTTGTGACTATAGTGATGCATTGATTGCATCACACACTCAGTGGAGATGCCAATGAGGATTGTGCAGTCAATATGGATTAATTCGAATTCATTCAGAGCTATTCTTCAGCAGAGATTTCGCAGTGGAGGTAGGCTAGCACGTGCCAAAGATCGATGCATGGATTTTCAAGATTAGTCCTGATTAGTGTATGATGATTATATTGTACTGAGGCCTTGTGATAAGCTTTGTATGCTTGTATGATATTTTCATATGATTTCCATGTTACATAATATATAGTTGGGGTTTTCAGCTTCAGGCTTTCCCGGTTAAAAACTATGTTATGTGCGATTGATAATTTTTGTTTATGCTTCACATGTGTGTGCAATTAAATTTTCCGCAAAAGATTAACAAGTGGAATAGATTCAGTATCTTGCATAAAGTTAAATAGTGTGAGATCAGGTGGATCATGGACATATGCATGCTTAGTGCATATAATTTCTACAAAAACTTCATACTTACAAAAATAAGCATGAGAATCCTTAAATAGTGTGCGCCAATAATAACCAGAACTCATGAATTTATATTTTGTAGTGTCACCTACATAGTGACCACCCACCGGTCTGTTGTGTAAATATTTCAGGACCTTCTCTATATCCCATGACTAAAGAAACCTTAGCTGGACACCATTATGGTGCTTCTGAAAATCACTCCATGGACCAATTGGTATGATAGAGCCTTTAAAAATATTGTCATATTTTTTTTATTTGATAAGTGTGAGGGAAAGGTGCCATGGTCCAAAAATTTTCATAAATTTGTGTACCATGGCAATGTAGACATGGTCTGAGAAATATTTTCAATTTTATAAATTTCGATCTCCTTATCCCACCTTGAAGGATCTTGTTCAAGAGCATCTCCTTCTTTGGAAACTAGATTTCATAGGCCATGACCCTTTATGGTATGAACCGCCTTGAACTCTAGATCATACTCTTGAAGGAGGTCGTCAAGTTGTCCCTCTTCTCACCTAGCTCTTGCTACATGAACAATTTTCTTACTGTTGCATGAGGTACAAATATAATTTTTTAAGATTTTAATAAATAGGACCTGAAATACTTAATTTCCTTGTATACTACATATGTATGTTTATCGACGGAATGATAATTTAATCCTATCCCTTGTATACTAGCGTTCACAAAAGAGATAGAATACTCATTTCCTTTAATACCCTTATAGTCAAAATGGCCACAATTGACGAATCCGAAGAAAACGTATAGAGTAAGAAATCTTGGCCATAATCTAAACTAAATAATCTTGGCACATCTAAAATAACCTGCTTAGTCTGAGAAAACGTGTTTCTCCCTTTTATCCCATTTATATACTACATCATTCTTGATCATCTCTTGTATGAGTTTGAAAATTTTAGCATAATCGAATATGAGTTTTCTCAGGAAATTAATTTTTATTGAAAAATATTGCATGAATTTATTATTCACTAGGGATGGGATATGCACCCTCTCGAGGTCAATCTTAATTTTAATCTTTGTGACGATGTGCCTTAGTAGAATCCCTTTGCATACACTAATTATTCTCTTCTTGGGATTAAGATAAATACCATACTTTCGACACTGCTCAAAAATATATTTCAGATGACGTAAATGATCTGATATTTTCCTTGAGAACACAGTAGCATCATCCAAATAGACAATGACACTCTGACCTATAAGGCCATGGAAGGCAATATCCATTTCTCTTTGAAAAGTAGCACTTTTTTTTATGAGTCCAAATGGAAACCTCTTGAAGGAGAATGTTACCCATATGGTCTGTAAGGTATTTTTCAACCTATCTGGTTCCGCTACTAACAGTTGATTGTAACTTAAGAAACCATATATTAGCAAAAACATCTCAGACGTAGATATTGTATGACGGATCTTCACAATGGATGTCACTTGGTAATTATATTTGTAAGAATCTGTTGGAAATGTTGTCATTGATGGAAAAGGAGATGGAAAAGAGAGAAGCAAAGTGGTAGATAGGTGGCAGAGGCAGCAGAGAGATAGCAGAGGCAGGCAGCAGTGAACTGAAGCAAAGAGCTATTCAAGGTGCAAAGTAGTAAAGAAGAAGTTTAAATGGGTCTATGATGCTATAGTGTGAAATTATGTGGTGTGGTGTGAGACAAGCAGGTTTTAAAAAACAGTTTTGAATAAATAAACTCTGTGGCAAGGGTTTTGTGGTGTTCTGCAGATAATTGAAGAAAATCCATATCATGTTCAGAGGCAGAGTTAGAGAAGGGCTATTGATTGTGAAAATATGGGTAAAACCCTGTGTTAAAGACTTAATATATGAAACATATGCTTGAGGACTGTTCTAAATCTTTGTGTGAATTTTATATGTATTCTTGATCTGATACTAGAGGAGGAATGGTTGAGTTCTATGGGCAAGTTATGAACTCTGCGCTATTGGTTAAATTAGTGGTTTTCTGTGGAAAGAATTGGTTAAATGAGCCTTTTAGGAATTCATTTGGTATAATTGTGAGGCCTGGTAAGGAAATCTTGAAGAGTATCAATTTGGGAAAATCTGTATCGATTTTATAGGGAGTCATCATACAAAATTTATTGGTTATTAGACACGTTAATTGGTGTGGAGTCTACAGTTTGTGCTTTGGAAGAAAGCGCTTCTGAAGAGCTTCATCCTATTAATTGAAACCCAGTCTTTGGTTATTTAGAATCTTTTAATTCCGCTCACAATTCCATAAGAATCAAGCCTATTCCTTTACTGAAATAATTAGAGTCGATTCATTTTATTGAGTTATGACAGCAGGCACCAGTCGAATATATGTTCTGGTGGTGAATTTCCCGCATGAAGAATTCAATAGAATCCATGCATTTTATCCTTGTGAACGGAAATTTGAGTCGAGGCATCAGAGCGTTGTCAAATAGTAAGGTACCGTGGAGAAGTTAAACTCTGTGTTACCCAGAACAAGCAAGAAGTTGGATTTTAGAACGAAGTTAAGAAACGAAGCGGAACCATAAAGGAGAGACGAAACTGTGAGGAACAGTGAAAAAGGGATTCAGAACCAGCTTGTGGGTTTCGCGAAATTCATAATCGGTAAGCTAATTTTGAAATAAAGACGTGATTCCACAGACTGGACGATGCGTGTCCAAAGGCATTTTTTAAAAACCACTTACATCGCGTGATTTCTAAGAATTAACTGTTGTGCACCTAAATTGCACGATAACGCGCGTTGATCGTTGGATTGTCCAAGACAACGCGACACTCCATCAGCCGTCGGATGTGTGTGGTGTGTTAATTGGTGGGCCCGAATAAATATCTATATGGGTGCTGGCATTTTAATGTCGTGAATACTTACGTTGTGTTGCGTGGGCCCAAGTAGTGGTTTAATGTTGGTGGTTGGTTTTATTTGAAGTCTAGGTTATATATATATGGCCGACATTCATATCTGGTGGCTTTTTAATTAATTAGTGCTTGGGTTTTAATTCTAAGTCCAAGGTTCATTGATGTTTCTTTAACGTTGAGTTGTGGAGTATACATATATATATATATATATATATATATAAGTGGTGATGCCTAGGTTGTGATGGTGAAGTCGTGACTAATTCCCATGAGAGGAGGCAGATATGTATGCAATTACACATAGTGGGACCAAATTTCATACTTTGGTAATAAAAATAATTAATTGAACTACGAGATGAACCTTGGATGAGGCGGAGACTATATAGTAGTGCTGGAAAAGAATATGAAGGGTTTTATGGTAAGACTGTTCAAAGGGCGCATTTCATTTGGAAATGAATTAAAGGTGTGGAATTTGGAACAAGTGGGTTCTAACATATGATTTCATAATCATATATAAAAGGAAGAGAATTATCCATACAGAGAAAGGCCCAATATATATATATGTATGGTTGCGGAACTAAACGATATATATGTTTGATTATAGCTGTGGGCCCGGATGTGAAATACTATCATATGGTGGGCTGTTAAAGTGTTAACCCACATGAAGACTGATATCCGATATAATATATGTTACCAAACCATAGAGTCATAATGTGGCTTTATATAAAGTTATATATGCGTAATGGAGATACTTTGGGTTTAAAACAAGCGAAATATTATAAGGTGGGACCCTCACGAATCGCATTGGAGTTAAAGCGGAACATCGGAACATACCATCGAAGGATGTGATTGCGATTAATCGCATCGAAAAATTTGCAAAGGAACCAATCGCATCGAAGTTAAAATGGAACATCAGAACATAGCATCAAAATTTGAGATTGTGATTAATCACATCAGAACCATCGCTAGAGAAATTTGAATCTGGGTTGATTTTTTGGGTTTATATCCTTTGGTTAATTCATTGCATCAGCAGATAGATAAGTTAGATATTGTGGGCCCGAATACATTAATTCTTGTTCCAAAGTTTTGATTGATTGATTCAAATCTTTGTGAGGTGGATGTTAGAATATGGTTCTTAACCATAAAGTTATAAACCCTAGGTTTGAAGAAAAACTAAAGCTTCCGCATAATGTTAGGGTCTGCCAGATTTAAATTTATCTGGGTAAAACTGGAAGTGCATTATTTTCAAAAGCATAGAAATTAAAAGGTTGTGAGCTGCCCAGATTGAAATAAAATTGGGCATGAATTAGAAAGCAGATTTCATATGCACTGTCAGAAGAATTTGTGGGTAAAAAAGGACCTCGCCATCAAGGTCGAAAGTTGATTCGAATACTCATAATTGTATTGAATGAGGTTTAAAGTTTGGATTAATAAAACTGTAGAGAACATAAATGAAAGTATTGGCTGAAGTGCGATTATTCCAAAGACAGATACACAATTACAGTGAACAGATGAATATGCACAAGAATGAAATTGTGGTTTGACAGGTATATAGGCATAGAAAGTTGGAGAATATGCAGAAATAAAAAAGACAGTGAACATAGTATGAAGAACAGTTACATGATAGATACAGATACACAATTGCAGTGAATTACAGAGGTAGGCAGAACAGTTACCTGAAAGCAGCAGAAAAGACAAAACTAGCAAGCCAAGTGCTGGAAAGAAGACTGAGTGAAATTGATATATGTAACTAGAAAAATGAATGTAAATGGTTTTAATTGTTTTATATTGTTTGTGATGCATTGGCAAGTATCCGGTAGGAAAACAAAACTCCACTGAAAAACTGAAATGTATACAAATTGATATATTTTTCTGAATGAGCTGGACAAAGAAATGGGAAGGCAGAAGGCAAAGAGTCAAGGCTATTCACTTTGAATTCCCTGTGGAATACAAACAGTCATGAGGCAAATTCTATAAATGGTATCACTTTGATATACATAAGGTGTTAGAGAGTGAGGTATGAGAATGCATAAATGAAGTAGTAAGGCAGAGGAGAAGGAGGAGCTGATAGAGAATCCGAGAAGATGCTGAGATGATGCAGGTCAGATATGAGGACTGATGGACAGCAGAAGAGAAGGTACATAATGGAGCCGATATCCAAGGTAAATCATCAAGTGTTTTTCTTTTGAAAGAGTAAGGAAGTTGGAGCTTCCCTATCAAGTTGTAGCTTGATAGATTTCAGTTGTATCTAACTGAGGTAGGAGCATCTTGTAGGTTGTAGCCTGCAGAAAATAGATGGGAGTTGGTGCTTCCACATCAAGTTGTAGCTTGATAAAATGTCAGTTGTAGCTGACTGAGGTTGGAGCCTCCTGTAGGTTGGTGCCTGCAGAAAATTGATGGGAGTTGGAGCTTCCTTGCAAGTTGTAGCTTGTAGAATTGAGATAGGAGCCTCCTGTGGGTTGGAGCCTACAGAAAATAAGTGGTGAGAGGGAGTTGGAGCTTGCCTTTGCATCACAACAATAATAAGAAGTGGTTTTCTCCCTTTATGGGTTTCCACTTATATTTGGTGTCTATGTGCATGATGTCTATGTGTTGATATGGTATATCTATTCTGCTAATACTTGCTGCTGACATATTAAGACTGCTGGTACATTATCTAATCTGCTTATTAATTGCTGCTCACAAATAAATATTGCTCACACATTATGTTGATCATGAAATGAAGGTGTTAATAAAGTTTAATGAAAACTTTTAGAAGTACATGAATGTGTTAAACTGATTCACCCCCCCCTCTCTCAGTTTAACTAAGGGTTCAAAAATTGGTATCAGAGCCGGTTCCTTTGGTAAGATTAATAGCTTAAAAATTGGTAAGCTTAATAGCTTGAAGGAGATCTGGTTGAGTCATGGACTATCAAAATGTACCTGTGTTGAGTACAAAAAACTTTCTTGAATGGAGAGATAAGGTTAAACAGGATTATTGGCTTATGAACCTGAGGTATGGAAACTTGTATGTGATGGTTACTGCACAGACTCTCCGTCGGTGCAAGAACAACATAGGAATGCCAAGGCAAAATGTGTGATATTAAAAAATATTCATAACAAGGATCTTGAGTTAATAATGGATTTAACCTCTGCAAAATAAATTTGGGATAGATTTCATTTCATGCATGGAGCAAACACTAAGGACTGCACTGTCAAGAAGGAGAAGAGAATTAAGAAGAAGAAAAATTCATGTCAACAGGAAAATGTTCAATCAAATGAAGTACCTGCTAGTGTGAAGGGAGATAAGAACCATGAAGAAATTACAGCTGAAGAAAAATTCAAACTTGACACTACTTTGAATGAAATAGAAAGATTGAAGAATGAAAACAAAGACCTTAAGATAGTGGTGCAAATATGTGATGAGAGAGAATATGAAGATAAGAAAGAAATTGTTGGCCTGAAGACACACCTTGAAGAAGCAAGGAAAATAGAAGACACTCTGCTGCAACAAATGAGAGAGAAAAATCTGGAATGTGAAAAATTGGAAGAAGAAGTAGTGAGCCTAAGAAAGAAATTAGAAAAGGCCCAAAGAGATTTATTAATGAATACTCCTCAAATGAAAAGCTCTGGACAGTTGGACCAGATTCTAAAGGCTCAAAGGTCACCTCTCATAAAGGCTGGGATAGGATATGAAGGTGAAACCAGTAAGTCCAAGGTTGAAGATAATGGGAAGATGTCATGCATGTAAAAGTGGCAAGGACAAATCCAGAATCGACTTAGAAAATTCCTACGAAGCAGCAACATGAAAGTACAGATAATGAAAGGATGAAATAGTCAGCTGAAAAAGGCTCATACACTCTTGATTATGAAGTGAATAAATTTGGAAGATGTTAAAGGAGGTTCTTCCCTCCTATGAAAACTATCTCATGTTTTTCCTGTCATAAACCCGGACATATTGCAGCACATTGTAAAACAAGGCATATCAACTTGAACCAGCAAAAGATGTAGCAAAAGAGAAGAACCCCTCAAGCAAGCAAATGGAAAAGACAATCTTTCACTAGGTACACAAATCATTTCCATGGCTACTGTTATGCATGCAATAATTGTGGACATAAATCTGTTGAATGTAAATTGTATTAAAAAAGGGGAACAAACTACTATACATCAGCTCAAATTTACCTTGGTCAAATAAGATGTTATGTATGCCTCAAGCGTGGTCACAAAGCAAGAAACTGTAATCTACCATATACATTAAATAACTCTAAACAGATGATGGAATCAAAACAAATCAATCAAAACTATGAATCAAAAAGAAGTGCAGACATTATGAAGAACCCCAATAAAGTATGGAAGGAAAAGAGAAAGGGGGAGACTATTATCTCAATCACATAATGAATCCATCATAGTCTTAGGGGGAGCTGCTCTAGGAAGCAAAGCAAAAATCCATCTAGTAATAAATATGAAGCAACATCCCAGGGGGAGAGCAGTTCATAAATAGTCCCCATGAAAGTAGTTTAAGAAGAGTTCCTTGGAATGAAATCATTTATAAGATCAGGAAGGGAAAGGAAGAAGAGAAGGCAACAAGAAGCCATGGTAATAGAAAGAAGACATCGACACCTTAAATGATGATCACATTGTGCATCATACTGCTAGAATTAACAATGACTCACATTAAGAAGAATGAGTAAGAAAAGTGCATGTCATCATTAATATCATTACATCACTCATCTATGAAAAGTACCCTTGGAGGAGTACAGTTAAGTAAGTGATAAATATCTGAGTGATCTTCCATTGAAGAGTCCTAGGAAAGAAATTGAAGATGTCTTCCCTAAGATCACTATGTTAGAACAGTTGAATTGTATCTAAAGAAGAAATGAATCTGGAGCAGTTCTAGAAAGGAAAATTTTGTGACTTTCCTCTGAACAGAATGACAGATAGAGAAAAATATTAATGAGGCTAAGATTAGATTTAGTATATTGATGAATTTTGTTGAAATTAGTGGAGAGCTCAATAGCAGAAATTATGAAGGTTGTCTTATCTATGGGTTCATGTGTGATCTGAAGTAAAAGTGCTATCAATGTGGGTATTTGGTACAAGCAGCATGCCTATCAACAGAATACCAGGTATTATCAGTGGAGCAGCAACACGGTACAGGTCCTCGAGATCAAAGGATTATGGAAAAAGTACATCAAGGTAGTATTCCCAACGTTATTTGGATTCTGCATTCAGCATGAAAAGGTCAGTAGCAGAGCTAAAGGATCAGTATTTTGTTTACACTTGAAACATTATATTGAAATTTGAAGTAGTATCTTTCTATATATATAATTGCATGCCTTCCTGAAGTCAGTACATATATAACTTCAAGGCCTCTTCCTTAAGATCAGTCATAACACTGTGTGAAGACTGTTTGCTGAGTTTTCAATTAAACATCTTGAATATGCTTATGTGGAAGATCATCTTGATAGAGTAGTCAAAGTATCTGAAGCATAAAGGACTAGTTGTGATTACCATTTGAATCTCGAAAGTCTTTTATTAATTCATCCAAATCTTACTTCAGCATAAAGGATTTTTCTAGTAATTCACCTTTAAAAGTGAGATTGATCATAGACATATATACCTCCTTATGTCATAAAGGAAAGTGCATGATTAATAAGTGAGACTGACTAATACACTGAATGTATCTAGTCTCAAGGGTTTGTTTTGAAAGTAAATTATGCAAGAAGTAAAGGCATTTGATCTCTTAGATCAAATTTTGTTTGATTCATTGATCACATCAGTAACAAGGACCTGCAACTATTAAGTGTAATATCATTATCAACATCCTAGCTCATATCATCACCAACAGGCAAGAAAAGTGAACCACAGATATAAAATACATATTGGCATCATCACAATTGAACAGATGTTGTACTGCAGATAAGTATTGCAGAAGAAGACAAACTCCATCTACAACCTTCCTCAATAGATATGCATCACAGATGAAGATTATAATATAGACTAAAGTATAGCTGAAGAAAGCTTGATATGTCACATGAAGCATTCACAATCTTTAAGGTTTGATCCAATGATGCATTTATGATTAGATAAGGCAGATACAATATGTTCTATGAAGTGTCATTATCCTCACTTTCAGCCTGATACTAGTGAAAGGAGACTGTGCTTTGGATTGTATCAATTTACAGTGTATATTCAAGTCCAATAATCCTCAAAGTGTTCTCTCAACAAGTCTTGTACACCAGTCTGGAGTAGCATGGTACAAAGTTAGAAGAAGAGGGCCTAAACACAACTAAGAGAGAGGAAATGCAGAAAGCACACTAAGAAATGTGAAACCCTTTGCCATTGATGTCAAGGGGGGAGGAAAAGCAAGCAAAAGGAGAGCACTAAGGTATTTCCATCAATTCCAAAGGGGGGGACTGTTGGAAATGTTGTCATTGATGGAAAAGGAGATGGCAAAGAGAGAAGCAAAGTGGCAGAGAGGTGGCAGAGGCAACAAAGAGGTAGAAGAGGCAGGCAGCAGTGAACTGAAGCAGAGAGCTATTCAAGGTGTAGAGTAGTGAAGAAGAAGTTTAAATGGGTCTATGATGCTGTAGTGTGAAATTATGTGGTGTGGTGTGAGTTGATTAGGTTTTAAAAAATAGTGTTGAATAAATAAACTCTGTGGCAAGGGTTTTGTGGTGTTCTGCAGATAATTGGAGAAAATCCATATCTTGTTTAGAGGCAAAGTTATAGAAGGGCTATTGATTGTGAGAATATGGGCAAAACCCTGTGTTAAGGACTTAATATGTGAAACGTATGCTTGAGGACTGTTCTAAATCTCTGTGTGAATTTTATATGTATTCCTGATCTGATACTGGAGGAGGAATGGTTGAGTTTTGTGGGCAAGTTGTGAACTCTGCGCTATTGGTTAAATGATCCTTTTAGGAATTCATTTGGTATAATTGTGAGGCCTGGTAAGGAAATCTTGAAGAGTATCAATTTGGGCAAATATGTATCAATTTTATAGGGAGTCATCATACATAATTTATTGGTTATTGGACGCGTTAATTGGTGTGGAGTCTACAGTTTGTGCTTTGGAGGAAAGCACTTCTGAAGAGCTTCATCCTGTTATTTGAAGCCTAGTCTTTGGTTATTTAGAATATTTTAATTCCGCTCACAAGTCCATAAGAATCGATCATGTTCTTTTACTGAAATAATTAGAGTCGATTCATTTTATTGAGTTATAGCAGCAGGCACCAGTCGAATATATGTTCTGGTGGTGAATTTCCCCCACGAAGAGTTTCATATAATCCGTTCATTTTATCCTTGTGAACGGTAATTTGAGTCGAGGCGTCAGAGCGTTGTCAAATAGTAAGGTACAATGGGGAAGTTAAACTCTGTGTTACCCAGAACAAGCGAAAGTTGAGTTTAGAATGAAGTTAAGAAATGAAGCAGAACCATAAAGGAGAGGTGGAACTATGAGGAACAGTGAAAGCAGGATTCAGAACCAGATTGTGGGTTTCGTGCAATTCATAAGCGGTAAGCTGATTTTGAAATAAAAACACGATTCCACATATTGGACGACGCGTGTCCAAAGGCGGTTTGTAAAAACCACTTACATCGTGTGATTTCTGAGAATTAACTACCGTGCACCTAAATTGCATGATAACGCACGATGATCGTTGGATTTTCCAAGACAACGCAACACTCCATCAGCCGTTGGATGTGTGTGGTGTGTTAATTGGTGGGCCCGAACAAATATCAATATGGGTGTTGGCATTTTAATGTTGTGAAGACTTACGTTGTGTTGCGTGGGCCCAAGTAGTGGTTTAATGTTGGTGGTTGGTTTTATTTGAAGTCTGGGTTATATATGTATGGCGAACATTCATATCTGGTGGCTTTTTAATTAATTAGCGCTTGGGTTTTAATTCTAAGTCCAAGGTTCATTGGTGTTTCTTTAACGTTGAGTTGTGGAGTATATATATAAGTGGTGATGCTTGGGTTGTGATGGTCAAGTGGTGACTAATTCCCACGAGAGGAGGCAGATATGTATGCAATTACATGTAGTGGGACCAAAGTTCATACTTTGGTAATAAAAATAATGAATTGAACTACGAGAGGAACCTTGGATGAGGAGGGGACTATATAGTAGTGTTGGAAAAGAATATGAAGGGTTTTATGGTAAGAATGTTCAAAGGGCACATTTCATTTGGAAATGAATTAAAGGTGTGGACTTTGGAATAAGTGGGTTCTAACATATGATTTCATAATCATATATAAAAGGAAGAGAATTCTACATACGGAGAAAGGCCCGATATATATATATATATATATATATATATATATATATATATATATATGTATATATATGGTTGCGGAATTAAACGATATATATGTTTGATTAGAGCTGTGGGCTCGGATGTGAAGTACTATCATATGGTAGGATGTTAAAGTGTTAACCCACACGAAGACTGATATTCAATATAATATATGTTACCAGACCATAGAGTCATAATGTGGCTTTATATAAAGTTATATATGCGTAATGGAGATACTTTGGGTTTAAAACAAGCGAAATATTATAAGGTGGGACCCTCATGAATCGCATCAGAGTTAAAGCAGAACATCGGAACATACCATCAAAGGATTTGATTGCGATTAATCACATCGGAACATTTGCAAAGGAACCAATCGCATCAGAGTTAAAGCGGAACATCAGAACATTTGCAAAGGAACCAATCGCATCGGAGTTAAAGCGGAACATCGAAACATACCATCAAAATTTGCGATTGCAAATAATCGCATCAGAACCATCACTAGAGAAATTTGAATCTGGGTTGATTGTTTGGGTTTATAACCATTGGTTAATTCATCGCATCGACAAATAGATAAGTTAGATATTGTGGGCGTGAATACATTATGTCTTGTTCCAAAGTTTTTATTGATTGATCTGAATCTTTGTGAGGTGGATGTTAGCATATGGTTCTTAACCATAAAGTTGTAAGCCCCAGGTTTGAAGAAAAAATTAAAGCTTCTGCATAATGTTAGAGTCTGCCAGATTTAAATTTATCTGGGTAAAACTGGAAGCGCATTATTTTCAAAAGCATATAAATTAAAAGGTTGTGAGTTGCCTAGATTGAAATAAAATTGGGCATGAATTAGAAAGCGGATTTCATATACACTATCAGAAGAATATGTGGGTAAGCAGGGACCCCGCCATCAAGGTCGAAAGTTGATTCGAATACTCATAAGTGTATTGACTGAGGTTTAAAGTTTGGATTAATAAAACTGTAGAGAACATAAATGAAAGTATTGGCTAAAGTGCGATTATTGCAAAGACAGATACACAATTACAGTGAACAGATGAATATGCATAGCAATGAAATTGTGGTTTGATAGGTGTACAGGCATGGAAAGCTGGAGAATATGAAGAACTGAAAAAGATAGTGAACAGAGTATGCAGAATAGTTACATGACAACTACAGATACACAATTTTAGTGAATAGTAGACGTAGGCAGAACAGTTACCTGACAGCAGCAGAAAAGAAAAAACCAGCAAGCCAAGTGATGGAAAGAATATTGAGTGAAATTGATATATGTAACTAGAAAAATGAATGTAAATGGCAAGTGGCAAGTCTCTGATAGGAAAACAAAACTCCACTAAAAAAATGAAATGTATACAAATTTCTATATTTTTATGTTTTTTGTGATGCATTGGCAAGTCTCTGGTAGGAAAACAAAACTCCACTAAAAAAATGAAATGTATACAAATTTCTATATTTTTTTGAATGAGCTAGACAAAGAAATGAGAAGGCAGAAGGTAAAGAGTCAGGGCTATTCACTTCGAATTCCCTTTGGAATACAAACAGTCATGAGGAAAACTCTATAAATGATATCACTTCGATATGGATAAGGTGTTAGAGAGTGAGGTAAGAGAATGCAAAAATGAAGCAGTAAGGCAGAGGATAAGGAGGAGATGATAGAGAATCCGAGAAGATGCTGAGATGATGCAGGGCAGATATGAGGACTGATGGATAGCATAATAGAAGGTACAGAACAGAGCTGATATCCAAGGTAAATTAGCAAGTGTTTTTCTTTTGAAAGAGTAAGGAAGTTGGAGTTTCCCTATCAAGTTGTAGCTTGATAGATGTCAGTTGTAGTTGACTGAGGTAGGAGCCTTCTGTAGGTTGTAGCCTGTAGAAAATAGATGGGAATTGGTGCTTCCACATCAAGTTGTAGCTTGATAAAATTTCAGTTGTAGCTGACTGAGGTTGGAGCCTCCTGTAGGTTGGTGCCTACAGAAAATTGATGGGATTTGGAGCTTCCTTGCAAGTTTTAGCTTGCAGAATTGAGGTAGGAGCCTCCTGTGGGTTGGAGCCTACAGAAAATCAGTGGTGAGAGGGAGTTGGAGCTTGCCTTTGCATCACAACAGTAATGAGATGTGGTTTTCTCCCTTTATGGGTTTCCACTTATATCTGATGTCTATGTGCATGATGTCTATGTGTTGATATGGTATATTTATTCTGCTAATACTTGCTGCTCACATATTAAGACTACCGATACATTATCTAATCTGCTTATTAATTGCTGCTCACAAATAAATATTGCTCACACATTATGGTGATCATGAAATGAAGGTGTTAATAAAGTTTAATGAAAAGTTTTAAAAGTCCATGAATGTGTTAAACTAATTCACCCCCCCCCCCCCCTCTCAATTTAACTAAGGGTTCAACAGAATCCCGATTGAGATTTATGAAATAAACACATAAATGTATTTCTCTAGAATTATTTTTCACTAGGACCAGAGTGGAGACCCAAGTGGAATGTCTGACATTAAATATGATGAGCATCCAAAAAAATTCTAAGTTCCTTTTAGTTAAGGGATTCCAGTGTTGGATAAATGTTTCGTAACTTCTGCTGTAAAGGATTTAGCCCTCTTTAATAGGAATGACCTGTTGAATGATACAAGTGTTGTATTCATTTAAATCATTGTATATCCATGTGAATACAACATGGTACTATTTGAATAATTGGATATATGCCTATCATTCTTTTGGATAACAACACATACCAAGGTTCACATACTTCATATCTTCTTTGGTTCCAAGATTGACTTGCTCAGATGACAACTTTGAGCTTTGAGTCCTTGCATTTTTTAGTCCTCTAAATAGGTTTTTCAGGTCATATAACTTCTCCAGGGACACCACACCCTTACGCACAGTGTTTCCTTTAGTTTCATAGGATGAATCCTGCAAAGCATGATCATGCTCATCCTCATCTCTAGAAGTGTCTTTGAATACATATGAATTAAGCATAGAGTACAGTATCTATTGGTCATCATTGAAAACAAGTATATGAGTGAAATTGTTTGGTACCAATAGTTTATATAAAATCTCAATAGTAAAACTATTTTTCAATGGTGACATCCTAGTGTTTTATTTTGCTAATGCATCTATTGTGAAATTTCTAGGTCTAGGAACATAAATAATCTTTAAATCTTTAAAATGACTAATTAAGCTCCATACCTCTTGATAGTAGTTTTTAAGATGTGGAATTATCAAAATTCAACAAGAATGGATTTTTTTTTTGTTATGGTTCAATAAAACAAAAGAAAAATTTTAATCTACAATATTTATAATGATGATGAAAAATATCAAATATACAGACATGTAATATGAAGGACACATGTATAATGGGTATATGTGATGGAAAAAGTCATGGTATTTATTAAATTGAAATAATTTTAATGATGAATTATTTAAAAATTTCCAAGGTATCAAGGAAGAGCATTTTTTCACATATCTTACTAGGATAAAACAAAAGGGAAATGGGAATTAATTTACTCGTGAATTGGAAACATTATCTCTAAGAACACCTAGATTATTGACAAGATGTCTAGTTTGATCTTACATCACTAGAATAAAACCACGAATCTAGAATGAGATCAAGCTACATGATATTATACCTATGGATGATACAATACAAAAATTCAAACATGCAGAGAAGAAATTTGAAAGTGTCACTACCAAGTTTTAGAAATACTATTCAAGACGAAAGATTACCCAAACTACAAAAATAGAAAATCGAAAATACCTTCCATCATAGTTAATAGAAGGAAGAAAACCTAATTTGGAAGCACAATGAATAAAATAAAGTAAATGTAAACATTATGGCACAAAATGGGACCTACACATAAATTCCTTAGAGGAAGTAATACCAAGAGTCTATATATATGTGAAGTGAAACATGATTCAAATACTGAGGATTTAATCAATGAAGAACCCAAAGACACTCAAAATTTCTCCAAAGATATAGATAATGAGAATACACCACAAATATCAATACCAACCATTATAGGGATAGCTCAACCTCAGACCTTAAAATTAAAATGGAACATCAAGAAGAGAAATGCCATGCTCCTGGAAGATATTAGAATCAATAATTTTTTTGTTGACACAAATCTCACAAAATAATTAAATCTTGTTTATATAACGAATGCCCAAGATGAAAGTTATGGTGGTAAATGGGAAAAAAATTTGAAGGTGTAGGGAAATTCCATAAATTTAAATTATAGGCTCAAAACTAAAATTTATAATCCCAATTTTTCATTTTACTTCCAGGAGGAGTGGATGTATCCTAAGCATACAACAATTACAAACATTACACACTTACTTTTCCAACCATAAAAATCACTTTATAAAGTTTTGATAGAAATAATAAAGTATAAGTTGTGTGGATTTAAACTACCTCAAAAATCAAATTGTGTCCTCCGATGAAATAGTCAAGTTAATATAAAAAAGAGAACTAAAATATATAGTACAATATCATCAAATATAAATATTGTCCTCATAACTATTAATACTGAGCTTCCAGAGATTCAAGACTTAATTTAAAAATACAAAAAATTATTTCAATATTTGCTTTCATAGATGCCTCCTAAAAGAGAGAATGAGCACATCATAAGAGTTAAAACAAGTTCAAACCCTATCAACAGCAAACCATATTTGTATCCACGTCATCAAAAAACAAATTTCAAGAGAATAGTCCAAGATCTACTAAAATGCAGTATTATCATAAAAAGTAGAAGCTCTTATGCCACTCATTTAGTCCTTGTTTGAAATAAGGAGAGGTCTTTTAGGCTATTCATAGATTATAAAGGAATGAATAAGGTAACAATAAAAAACAAGTTTCCTATTCCCTTCATAGATGGAATGCTATATGAGCTTCGTGGAGTTAAGTATTTTCTTAGTTGGATTTGAGATCAAGATACTACCAGATTAGAGAAATATTAGAAGGTGTGATGAAAAATACTTTCTAAACTCATGAAGAGAACTATGAATTCAAAGTTATGTCCTTTGGATTAACTAATTATTTATCCACGTTCTAAGAAACCATGAATGAAGTGTTCCAACCCTACCTAAAGAAAGTTGTGCTAGTATTCTTTGATGACATATTTATATGTAGTATAACATGGGGACGAGCATCTGAAGTACTTGGAGGAAGTTTTCTCTTCTATAAAAGAACCAATTTTATGCAAATATATCTAAATTTACCTTTCAAAATAAATAAATATATTATTCAGAAATTTTGATAACAAATGAAGGTGTGAATATAGATCCTAACAAAATTAAGGTGATCACATATTGGCCTAGGCCAATTAACATTTCTAAGTTAAGAGGATTTTTTGTCTTAATTAGATATTATTAAAGTTTTATTAGAAACTATTTCCATGTAACCAACCCCTAACAAACCTTTTAAAAATTAACTCATTTCAATGGGATGATAAAGCATAATGATGTTTTAAAATATTAAAGGAGACGATCTCCACCACCTCTATATTAGCAACTCTAGATTCTTCAAAACCTGTTGTAGTCAAGTGTGATTCTTCAGGTTTCAGATTAGTGGTAGTGTTGACATAGGATGGAAACCTTATATAATTTCAAAAAAAGAAGATCAATAAAAGAGAATGTCTACAATATGCGTATGACAAAGAGATGTTCATTATTATGCATGTTCTAGCCAAATGGTGACAATATCTTCTCAGAAGCAAGTTTTCGATATGAACCAATCATAATAGTCTTCAATATATTCTCCAACAAAAGAAACTTTCTACATAATAATAGAGATAGGTAAGAAAAATTCCACTTTTGATAACAATATACTATACAAAAAATGAAAGAACAACATATATGAAGAGTCCCCATCACTTTTGTTTCAATTGTTACTCTAGAATGGCTAAATGAAATTCAAAAAAAATGTGAAAAGAATCCACAAACATTTTCTATAATGAGTATGCCTATTCAAAACTCCAATTTAGAATTGAAAAATGACATCCTTAAGTATAAAGGAATAGTTTACCTAAGCCCATCTTCAAAATTTAAATCTAAGGTTCTCAAGGTGTTTGATGACTTGCTAGCAGTACGGCATGTGGGTTTCTTTAAAACCTATTATAATGAACACCATTCATTTTTTTTCAAAAGGGATTAGTAAATATGTTCAAAATTATGTAGCAGAGGGTGATCAATGCCAAAGAAATAAAATTGAAAATATTATGACTCCTAGATTACTCCACCCCTGCACATTCCAAACCAAAAGTGGGAAGAAATACCAATGAACATTATTAAAGGATAGAACATGTAAAATGGTGTTGGGTCCTTTATTTTTTGAGAAATTTTGACCAATTTGGCCAGAAAATACTTGTGGAACTGTTCAGTGGAAGAAAGAAAGGAAAATGGTAAAATGGGTCAAAAGTCGAGAATAAAAAAGAGAAAGCAGCAGACAGATATCAAAAGTGGTTATCTTGGGACTTGCTAACACCGTGAAAGAAGGATCTAAGTACTAGTTTTGAAAGGATCAAGAGGATATGGACCAAAGGACCTGGATTCTATCAAAGGGATCAAAGTGGACCAGATCAAGCGAGTGTGGATCATAACAAAGAAGGAAGTATATATATGGCCACATGGAATGATCTGAGATAGAGATACAAAGAATATTCCAAAATGTTGTTGGAATGAAGCCTAAAGCTTCAAGCGTGTATTTCGATTGTAATCTAGTTTTTTCATGATTTGATCTAATATTCCCCTAAAATATCTTGTGTATCTTCGTAGATCTATAATGTAATAGTACATTGTTGATAGTATGAATAAGGTGGTGTGGGATATTATTTTTTGTTCTATGGAATGTATGATCATTTGTTAGGCTATCTTTCAAAAAAATTGTAATACTCTATTTTGTGCCTATTCTATTTTTGTTCACCATGCACACAATTCTCAGCCTCCTGCCTAATTAATTAAATAATTAAAAATGTATGTGATAATCGATATCTGACACTATCCATCATTACCCATCACTTTTATAAGTCTCATCACACCATGGATGAGAGTTTCCTCCATCATGAAGGAATGAAAATTTTGGCATTTTTCTAGGCTATGGAGAAATTATTTGTTAGCAACCTGAGGTCAAACCTAGGGTATGTAAAGTAAAACATACCACAAACAAATGATTCTGTTGTCAGGACCTAAATCATGGTGTTAAGGATTCTCAAACGTGATATACAAGACTGGTGGTATGAGAATCTTGATTCATTTATCTTATAGCAAGCTCATCTAATACAAAATAAATTAAAGTGGAAGAAGGAAATCTTATTTGCAAAACTTGCAAGCGACCAATATGAAATTTTCTAGTGCAAGTTTCATGAGTTATATAATTTTTTGAGAAGTAGATCAAGATTGGAACTAGAAACCTCGTTCGAATTCATAGAACCTGGACTATAGATGATTTAGCTTCTTTGCACTGACTTGATACTGAATTGACCGGAGTTATTGACTTTTGGGTTCAAGCGACTCTAGAGGATTATATTATTGAATTTACGGTAGAGAATCAGCAGTCCTTCTTCAAATTTTAAATAGTATGTAAGTACGATTTGCGGGGTAAGTTGCTGAAAGAAATATCTCTTTGGATCAAGATCCTCGTGGAAGAAGAAAACCTACTACTATTCTATGAGACTAACATGGAAATGTAAAACCATAAGTAATACGGGTAGGATTTAAGAGAGAGATGTTGCTCAGTTGCAGAAGATTAAGGGAATTTTTGATGGATGAGTACAAGTTGTGAAAGGCACGGGATTTTAAGGCACTCATAAGGGCATGGTGTTGTTTTGAGGGGTCTTAACCCAGGTTCAGTTTTAAGGTTTACCAAGAAAACCCTGTACTAATGGCCCTTTTGGAAATGGCCTACTTGCGTAGGTAAAGGTATCACCCGAAGTAGTATGGAAGGGTGTTGGAACCATTTTTATACACCTTGAGAGAGAGAAAGTTAATTAAAATGGGTCCCTTCAGCCCTAATAGACCTACGCTTGAGAAGCCCTAAAACAGGAACCCTTAATATTATATCGGCATAGTAACTTAAGTGAAGCTCATCAATCATCAGATAAAAAGTTAACAGAAGTAAGGTGACCAATCGTAACTAGATCTATGCATTCATTCCGTCTTACAATATTGCATCCACGTGCACATTCATAAATCAGCAGTATTTAACAAACATATATTATCACTAAAATAACATAAAGTGCATCCAATAACCGCAACACAAAAGCACTTAGATATCACAAAACAGTCTTTCTCATTCATTTATAATAGATCCAACTTATAGATGCTATTTACCAACCTACGCACACAACCAGTGTGGTCCGCACATAGTAGGACTCAGGGTCTCTGTGCACACAGCCAGCAGGAGCCCTTACCTAGACAATCAACAAAAAACTTAGCCTACCTCTAGACTTGATTTATCCATCTATTTATAACATATTAGCCTACGCTAGTATATGGTCCATAAAGTGTGGTTTGTGGACTCTTGGTCTACCCTTTGACCCATTACAATTCATTGGTGGCTTTGACCCTCCCCAAAGTCCATGCATTAGACTAATTATTACAAAATATTACAAAATTGTTCCAAAATTTCCGCTAGGGGACCCTGCTCCAACAAGCCCCCAACACAATCATGTGACTCGTATTGAGTCACAGCAGCAGTGGGGTCTTTATCTTCTCCTATATTTGTTGGACAGCAATGGAAAAAGGGAGCAGGACGCCTTCACTCTACATGGCTACAACCTATGCGATATTGAACAAATTTTGTGAATTCGGTCCTTCAGTAACTGCGGTGATGCTCTCTAGGGTCTGGTTCAACTGATTTACTCCCACATCTAAGTCCTTCGAAACTTTGAGATCTTCAATGGCCCATGGTTTCAAGTGGTCGACATGGACCTACTTCTTGTGGTGGAGCCCCTCAATTTCATCTCTAAGTGCATGAATTGTTCGAAGATGTGCTAAGAATTATGCGGTGACAAGGGTGGACATGGTAGCTTCCATTTGTTTAAAATATTGCTCCTTCTGGCACAACTCTTGATTGAATTGGCGAACGTGGGGATCGTGCTGCACCTTGGACCATAACCCTATAGAATTTTATAACAATTCTTCATCCTTGGTGATCTGTTTTGTAATGCTACTTGTAGCTTCTTTGACCAGCATAGCTCGTTGGGTGCATACCTCAGGAGGGGTCTCGAGCTGTAGCTTGGCTTGTAGTGTAGCTATTTGTTGCTCCAAGTTTTCTTTAAGAGCCTACACTTCAGTACTGGATGCCTTCAAGGTAGCTATGAAGCCTTCAACCTTGGCATGTGGCGCAGCGGAGGCAAGAATCACTTCTGGCATATCCTCACAGAGCCATTCTATCAAATGCTCTAATTCATCCTACTGTGCAACTACTATGATGTGTGCTGCCTGAGCTTGGGTGGTTTTAGAAGCTTTGGTCATAATGGTTTTCTCGACCTCATTTAGTTTTTTTTGCGCCTGAATTTCTCTGTGCTAGAGCTCACCATAGAGGAAGACGTAGAGGGAATGAAGCTACTCACCTGTCAGTATCACAACATCAAGGTCGACTAGAGAACAAGCACGGACTTGCTTGCACAGGATCAGAGGTACTACAGTGAATTTTGTGCTCAGGAAGGGGCAGATTTGACTCTCTATCATGGTGGAAAAAGTTTTAACTATGGCTAGCTAGCTCGCTCGATTCTACCTTGCCTGATTCACGCTCACCTGAAGCATATCTTCTTTTAACTAACGGGCATGCAACCCAGACTGCAAGGCTTCCACCGCAACCTTCTGTTGATCTTCCAGGGTAGCCCATCGGTCTTTGGAAGCAATAGTGATAGCATCTGTAGTATTCTCAAATTCTTCTTCTGTCAAGGTGACCTCTGCCACCCCGTTGGTCTTAGTGGCCTTGCACTTCTTCCTCTACCTTTTGGGAGGCTCACTTGTGCACTTTGTTCCATGTGGGAACTCCACGCCCTCCCCACCAAGCCCTTCAACTCCCTAATCCCACTGAGACTCCTGCTCTGCCCCCTTGGTGGCATCCTTGGGGGTATCCTTGGTCGTGGTTTTCTTCGTAGAGCGCACCTAAGTTTCCTTCGCTGTACTTGGTGGGACAGTGTCCTTTGGGGTTGCGTCCTTGCCAGAGGTGCCAGTTGTAATTGGGGCAGATGATTTGAATCCAAGCTTCCATGTCGGTGGCCAAGATGCAACAAGTTAATTGATATTTGCTTCCGTGGCCATATATGAAGGTTATAACATGTTTGATCTTTTCGAGCCCGAATTCGTACATTGTGCATGGTGACATGGAATTCAACAATGCCTTTGTTTTTTTCATAGATCGCGGGCAACAAGCACAACCTGGAATGAATTGTTGCTGCCAGCACACAATCGAACAAAACCCAAAACACCTTGTTCTCCTTCATGCACTTTGGATCCTTCTAATCCCAAAGGTTCACATACTGCGCACCTTCACACACATCTAGCTCAAGCTTTGAGAGCACTGCATCATCAAGTGTCTCCCATGCAACCAAGGCAATCAACATCAACAAAAAAGGAATAGAAAAATGCCTTTCCCTATTCCTGCACCTCAGGCACATTGTCTAAACATTCTTCGCAGAGGTATTGTGACCAGTTGTAACAGACCCCTTTCTCACATCATCTGGCTAGTTAAATCACGTAGGCAGGGACGGCCGATGCTCGACACTTGTGCATCATTTTGCAGGTGAGCAATAGAGTACCCATGCACATGCCCGGGCCAGCTATGGTTTCTACAAGGGAACCCCTCTTATCGTGATCAACTTTATGCTTCTCCCATACTTCACCGACAACCTTCTGATCATATTTATTGTTGAAGACCTTCATGGCATGGGGCCCTTGCATGGGTATGCTAGTGATGTGGTGAATTAACGTGGCATCAATCGGGATGCAGCCTTGGATCTACAAGCACCCATTGTGGATCAGCACCAGCAGCTAGCGCGCAACCAGGCTGGTGATGGTATATCGACCAAAGTGGGGGATGCACAACGAATTCAATATCCCTGAGGCTTCTAATCCACGTGTCCATAGCATCGGCTCCACCTTTGGCATGTTATCATACAACACCCTCTCAAGATATAATTATGGGGCTAGGTCTGGAAAGGCGTCCACATTCGCTAAATCATGATCATCAAATTTAATGGAGGGGAGGCTTCCGAACATGTCACCGATCAAGGGTACCTCCTCCGAGACTAGCAACATTTGCTAGTATTCTTGGAAAACATCATCATTCTTGGGGGTGTGCACCATCGATTTTATTGGCTTGATATATGCTAGCAACCAGGAGAATGGGGCCACCAGTAGAGCTTCCTTGGAGCTGTCATAGGGTGCTTCGATGGATTGGGCAAGCATGCCTTAGGCACATGCCGAGGGGAATGCACAATCCGAGGGGATGTGCACAGCTTTACTGCATCCCACTTCATGGATTTCTCCTTTCCTTTCTCGTTTCCTTTCTCGTTTCCCTTCTCCTTCCCCTTTCCCTTTCCCTTGGCCGATGTATACATGACCTTTTCCACACTGGGGGTTACCTCAAACACATCTTAGGGTCAAATTTCAATGGAGGCCGTAACAAGTGATAACTCGATGGAGTTACAAGAAATCATTCTTGCTCGAAAGATAAATTCAAAGTTGCTACTGTTAGAGGGGGTAGCTCGCCCAGACATACAGATGGAAAATTCACACAACACACAGAGTTCACTGTAAAGCACAAGGCGCAAGAATTTCAAAAAGAAAAGGAATCGATTATGACCTGTGCTGCTATTTTTATAGCCTCTTATGAGTAAAAATGGTCGGGTTAGTCTTAAATGCAACTTTCCATCAAGGAAACGGTAACACTCCTCTCAAATTGCTGCATTAATTGCTAAGTGCCTGCTCCATTCAATGGTAAATTCACATTTTCACCTAGTTTTACTATTCCAACAACTAGTTTTTCTAGCTACACACTACCTATGTGCCTCCGTCGCACCCTTTCGCGTCGTCTTTCCTACGCAATACCCCTACGCTCCCATCGGAACCCCCTTCGCTTCTCTTTCCTTCTGTGCACAACATTACTAAGACAAATACTCTAGCCATATAGTCATTTGGTAGGCGCCATATTATCCCTATAATGTTTCAGACGGCTTCCGTTAACGTACCCAGGTTGGTATTATTCATGCAGCATAGCCAACCAGACCACACCACCATCCGTAATATCTTTCATTATGTAGGTCCAAACCAATGCTTATGGAACTTTCCTGGGTGGCGCACAAACTAGATGTCATAAAGTAGCACCAATTCATCTTCCTTGAATACCTTTTGTCGGATATGTCAATCATGCCAGGCTTTTTTCCAAGCCTTCTGAACCTGCTGGTAAAAATTAGAAATGAACCAATCCTCTTCCAAGGCAACCAGCTGCGCCAAGCGTTCCTCCATGATGTCAGGTTCTTCCATGTTTGTAAAAATTGCAATGTGCAGGCTGGGGATGATGTATTCCATGGGCATGATGGCCTCCTTCTCATGGACCATCCTAAAAGGAATTTTTCCAGTTAGTTTCTTGCATGTGGTCCTATAGGCCTAGAGAACTGAGGGGATGTGCACGTACCAATCACTTTGTGATCAGGAGCTCAAGTCCAAACCATGGAAAAAAAAATTAAAAATGAAAATGTTTAAAATTGGTTGAAACCAATATGGTTTCATAGGTCTCGTCTTCCTGATTCCAGCGCCATAAACGGTTCGAAAAATGGACACAGTATGAAGAAGTTATTTCACTTTTAGTGGAGTGGGTCCGGCGGAGCACGGAGGGGCCAGCCCTCCTCCCATGGAACCTCATCATATGACCAGTGTGGGAGCTTAATGATTAAGAGCGCTTAAGGAGCTTAATCTCAAGTTTAATATTTACTTAAGCTTTAGTTAAGTGGAGTTTAATATGGCAGAGATTCTGGAGGCGCTCCCAAATTTAGGTGGACTTCCACTTTTAGTGGAGTTAACTGGCAGTTGCCCCACATTTAGTGGAGGAAATTGGGGAAAAGTTGTTTTGGTCATAACTTTCTCATTAATCAACCTTTTGGAATGAATTTTTTTTTATTTCATATGTTCTCAAAATTTTGGACTTAATGGCGTAGGTTTCAGAGCCATTGGAGCTCATTTTCAGCATGTTTAGCTTCGGAGAAGCTTTTTGAGCCACTAGGGCCATTTTGGGTTTTGAGTTTGGTTGAGTTGTGGTTAACCTTTTTTGGTGAACCAAAATTCATTTTCAACTATTTCCTGCATTATAGAGCCATTGGAATAGGTCTTAGCTATGTTTGAAGACTTTGAGAGGCCGAAAACCTTTAGGAAAGTTTTCAGGGCCACCATGGTCATTTTGGGGTTTGAGCTATTTTGAGTTGTGGTTATCAGTTTGAGGTGAACCAAAGCTCTATTTCAGATAATTTCAACCTTATGAAGCCATTGGAAGTGGTTTCAAAGGAATTTGAGGACTTCTACAGCCTGAAAAGTTGCAGAGAAGTTCAAAGCACGAGGAGGACATTGATGAAGAAATCACTGTTTATGGTAATCTTTCACTGTTTAGTGAATTTGAAAAGGCATTATTAGCTTTTTCTTGCCTTATGAATCAGTTTATATATTCATATTTTTCTATTGAGATACTTATAATCTTGTATTTCATTTGAGAGCTTTTAATACAAGAGTACAAGCCCATTTTTGGAAGCTTTATCCAGGAGATGTAGCCCAAGAGTTGGGGTGAACTCCTATATTATATTGCTGTTGTGTTTTGATATTATATTGCTGAATATTTTTTCTAATAACCATGTTAAGTTTCAGCAAAAACAATTACACTTAAGATACATAAACAATGAAAATACATGCACCATTTGCAAGCTAAATTTCCGCATAATGTCAAGTTTAAAGCAAGATCATTTTAATTAAATCTGAGTGTTTACTTCTATTATTTCTTTAGGCAGATTCTATAAGAGGGCCAGGTAGCCTCTGAATTCATCCTTTCTTTGAAAGGTGAAATATCCGGTAAATGCCCCTACAGTATATCTCTGTATTAGAAATATGAAGTCCTCACATTTTCAGATTTAAACTTAGAGTATTTTTGCACTCATTTACATAATTGAAAATGGATACCTTGCACCCTTTTCAAGTACCTTCCATTTTCAAATCAGATGGTATCAGAGCTTAGGTTAATCTTGGTTGTGCTTAGGTTGAGCATTGGAAGAGAATTTTATTTTGTGAAAAAGGTTTTAAAATAGTGTAAGAGATTTACTGTTTTATTGGTTGCAAAATGGTTGCATGTATGAATTTTCTTGAGTTGGAAGGATAACTATTGTTAGCTGAGTCTTGGAAAGGATTGAAGACTATTTTCCTTACCCAATTTACCTCAAGATTATCTTTGGAAAACAAACTCCAATAGTTTGTGTTTTATGGCTGCTTGAATGAGAAGGGGTCTTTACTGACATTTGGCTAAAAGCTTGTCGTTTGATTGAAAGCTTTGAGGACTTTTCTTTGGAAGTTCCTTTTGGTTGTTTGAACATTCACATAATATAAACTTCTTCTACAAGTGAAGTTTCCTCCTTCACAAGATTCTTCAATGATGACATGAAGAATGAGTTCTTTAAGGTGAAGGACATGGTGCAGATTCTCCTTGAGGATCAAAGGGAAAGTGTTCAACTTCGTGCACAATTTCTAGCTATGCAGGAAGAGAAAGAAGCCATTCTTCAAAGATTGCATGATATGGAGTTGCAGCTTATTCAAGCTCAAGAAGATTTGTCCAAGAAAATACCTCATCTTCAGGATGTAAATCATGAGGTAAATCATTCTGATTTGTCTTCAGTTTCCTCTATTGAAAAGTGTGTTGGTTCTTTTGAAAGGCATACAAGGGGTATTGGGTCCAAATTGATGTTGAAAATGAGCTATCAAGAAGGAAAAGGTTTGGGCAAGCATGCACAAGGAATTTTTGAGCCTATTTGTGTTGTGGAGCATCCCAATAATATTGGTCTTGGCTATGAGTAGCTTAATGGCGAAGCTTTGAGCACATGCATTCAAGAATGTGATGCAAATTTGAAGAGAACATTTCTCCCAAGTTATCAATTACATCAATGTCATGATGGCAATCTTCCTTACCATTGTTTGAAGCCATCATTGTAGAAAGTAGAAGGTAAACATGTCGCTTATGGTGAGCATGAAATTGTAAGCAGTTTTCAAGACAAGAACAGTGATGAAAGTCTGAAAAGGGAAGTTGTCTCCTCTACTAGTTCATCGTCTTTCGAACACAAAAAGGATGGAAATTCCATGCAGCAAAAGAGGTATAATTATTCACATGATCAATTTGATTATGTTTCAGAAAAGAATAATAATTATGCTTGTTCGAATGAAAGAAAATTTTGTTGCACATTTTGTGGTGGAGTTAACCATGTTGCTTCAAGATGCTGGTTGAAAAAGAAAGCACACAGGAAGCAGAAAAGGCAAAGAGAACTTTCTCAGAAAGTGCTTAAGAGTTGCACATTTTGTCAAAGGAAGGGACATGATGTCTCTCATTGTTGGTCCTTGCATCCAACAAATCGTCCAAAGCACATGTAGCTAGATGAAAAAAAGCTTGGTGTAAGTGGATCTATGGAGTCCATTATCAATGTGGAAATGAAAGATTCACATGAAGAATTGCGGTTGCAACAAAAGACGCCATGGAGTTGGCTTGGTAGGAAGTGGATTAAATTCTTAATGCAGTAAGTCATACTCATTTTGTACATGCAAATTTCAGTTTGGTATGCATGTATTTCAGTTGAAAATTTGATGCAAGATTGCATGTAAAAGCAGTTTTAGTTGAAGGAATTTCTTTGTTGTTGCAAAATTTCGCCATGGAGGTGTAAAAGATGAGTATGATACTCACTTATGTTGCAGCAATGTCTTTTGGTTCAGCTCTTAATCACCCACATGTTTTCGGGATGATGTACTTGTTGGTATTTGAAAAGAAGAGTTGAAGTTGCACATGTACATAGAGGTTGTATGTGTAATTAGCGAACTGTATATAGTTCATTGTACATGATACATACACATATGTTTGTCAAGATGTATCTTGTTGTTTATCGACTTGTGTCAATTCTGTCATACATGTTTATAGACTTGTGTCGGTTGTTTGCACATTTTTTTTTACAGATTTTGTGTGTCATTTGTATAGCACATTTCATTGTCAACTGGTTGTTGATGTCGTATGTTGCACAAGATGCCTTTGGTGTCGTTTGGTGCAGAGAACGAAGTGTCAGTGCAAAGAAGTGCAAGATTCCATGAGTTGGAAAGGCATGCAAGCAAATAGGGTGAAAAGTTCAGCAAGTTTCATTGCTGGTTTTAGTATGGCAGATTGGTATGGCGAGAAAACTTGGTCGAGATTTGGCGCAAGTACATGGCTCATTCAGCAAAATTCGCCATGTGAACAGTTGGAAATTCAGGAAAATTTTTGGAGGCTAAAGAGATGAGGATGTCGTTATTCTCTCATTTTCTGTACTATAGTTCAGTTTCAGAATTTCAGTGAGCTTTTGGGGTCCAAAATCCTCTCATTTGGGAGGTGTGATCAGGAGCTCAAGTCCAAGCCATGGAAAAAAACTCAAAATTGAAAATGTTTAAAATTGGTTGAAACCAAGATGGTTTCATAGGTCTCGTCTTCCTAATTCCATTTCCATAAACGGTTCAAAAAATGGACACCGTATGAAGAAGTTATTGCACTTTTAGTGGAGTGGGTCTGGCGGAGCACGGAGGGGCCAGCCCCCCTCCCATGGAACCTCATCATATGACTAGTGTGGGAGCTTAATGATTAAGAGCGCTTAAGGATCCTAATCTCAAGTTTAATATTTAATTAAGCTTTAGTTAAGTGGAGTTTAATATGGCAGAGATTCTGGAGGCGCTGCCAAATTTAGGTGGACTTCCACTTTTAGTGGAGTTAACTGGCAGTTGCCCCACATTTAGTGGAGGAAATTGGGGCAAAGTTGTTTTGGTGATAACTTTCTCATTACTCAACCTTTTGGAACGAATTTTTTTTTGATTTCATATTTTCTCAGAATTTTGGACTTAATGGCGTAGGTTTTAGAGCCATTGGAGCTCCTTTTCACCCTATTTAGCTTCGGAGGAGCTTTTTGAGCCACTAGGGCCATTTTGGGTTTTGAGTTTGGTTGAGTTGTGGTTAACCTTTTTTGGTGAACCAAAAGTAATTTTCAACTATTTAATGCATTCCAGAGCCATTGGAATAGGTCTTAGCTCTGTTTGAAACTTTCAGAGGCCAAAAACCTTTAGGAGAGTTTTTAGGGCCACCATGGTCATTTTGGGGTTTGAGATGTTTTGAGTTGTGGTTATCAGTTTGAGGTGAAAAAAAGATTTATTTAAGATAATTTTGACCTTATGAAGCCATTGGAAGTGGTTTCAAAGGAATTTGAGGACTTATACAGCCCGAAAAGTTGCATAGAAGTTCAAAGCACCAGCAGGACATTGATGAAGAAATCACTTTTTATGGTAATCTTTCACTGTTTAGTGAATTTGAAAAGACATTATTAGCTTTTTCTTGCCTTATAAATCAGTTTATATATTCATATTTATCTATTGAGACACTTATAATCTTGTATTGCATTTGAGAGCTTTTAATACAAGAGGACAAGCCCATTTTGGGAGGCTTGATCCAGGAGATGTAGCCCAAGAGTTGGGGTGAACTCCTATATTATATTGCTGTTGTGTTTTGATATTATATTGCTGGATATTTTTGCTGATACCCATGTTAAGTTTCAGAAAAAACAATTACACTTAAGATACATAAACAGTGAAAAGACATACACCATTTGCAAGCTAAATTTCCGCATAACGTCAAGTTTAAAGAAAAATCATTTTAATTAAATCTGAGTTTTTACTTCTATTATTTCTTTAGGAAGAGTCTGTAAGAGGGCCAGGTAGCCTCTGGATTCATCCTTTCTTTGAAAGATGAAATCTCCAGTAAATGCCCCTACATTCTATCTCTGTATTAGAAATATGAAGTTCTCGCATTTTCAGATTTAAACTTAGAGTATTTTTGCACTCATTTACAGAATTGAAAATGGATACCTTGCACCATTTTCAAGTACCTTCCATTTTGAGATCACTTTGATCAGCATTCTAGACCTTAGTTAGCTCATGTTCCAAAATTTTGTTGAAGGCCTCTACTATCCCATTCGCCTGTGGGTGGTATGGGGTACTCTTTGCATTGTGGATCTGAAATTTTTCTATCAAAGCTTCAATAGTTTCATTAAAAAAATATGTACCTCTATCACTCATTAAGATCTTCAGGCAACCAAACCTAGTCAAAATGTGCTCAAAGATGAAGTGCGCAGCGGTATATGCAATGCAATCCTTTACAACCTTCTCTTTCGCCCATATGGTTACATAATCCGTTGTAGTAATGATGTAACATGCACCTGTCTTCTTCCCTGGAGGATTGATGGATCCTACAAAGTCTATGGCCCATTTTTTGAATGCTTACAAGGCCAGCTATGGTTGCAAAGGGCATATCATCTCTGCGTGAAGGTTTCCCTATCCATTGGCATGCGTCACAGGATCAATAGTATGTGTGGGTGTCACTATGCAATGTGGGCCACCACAACCTAGCCCTCAACACCTTCTGTGCAGTTGTTTTTCCTGCATAGTGACCTTTTGCTAACCCTCCATGGGCTTCAACCAATATAGCTTGTCTTTCGTGTTCTAATACATACCTCCACAACACCTCATCTTCTCCCATCTTGTATAATTAACCAACACTTATGGTAAAATCAGCTGCACAGGCTACCAACTCCTTTTTCTGTTGTATTGAATAGTCTGCAGGTGTCATTCCCGTGGTTAAGAAGTTAATAATGTCTGCAAAGTGCTCGTCAACTACCTTGATAGCAAAAGGTTTCACATCAGGTAACCCTTCATCTATATTAGTTGGCTCTTCCCCGCACTCAATCTAAGATAAGTGATCAGGTCCAACATTCAATCTCTCGGGCTTCAAAATGATTTCAAAATCATACTCCTAGAATAGAAGTAACTACTTATAAATATTCCCCCCCAACACAGGCTTATTGACTAGGTATTTTAAAGTTGAATGATCAGTGAACATCTTGAAGTTTCCTCCCAATAGATAGTGCATATATTTTTGCAGGGTGTTATGTAGGTAAATCGTCTTTGCAGATAGATACGATCCCTCTAGCCCTAGAGTGGTTCTAGTAACAAAAGGACAAACTAGAGTGTAGGCTCCTAATTACTAAATTAAATAGAGGCGATAGATCAACCTACCTAGAGTCCAACACTGTCATCGTGGCTATTGTAGTGGTGGCCTCTCGATCCTTATCTCGGCAAGTCATGATCCTTTTGCAGCAATGCTTGGATACCTGCATAAGATCAACAAAAAAGAGCAGCATATGAAACAACAATCTCATTCATAATTACTAACCAGTCAAGGAGGGTTAAGCATATTGCATCAAATAAAACACATCAACAGAAAATGGGAACCAGACAATAGTTATACATATGTATTAATGGAAGAAAGAGTTACAACCAATCCTTGACGTCACAACCTCCTTCAGTGGGGTTCCATTGAAGCATGTCTCGATGAATGTCAGGGAATTTGGATGGGATGAAGGCACAATCCTAAGCTCTCTCAATAAGGGACTCCTATGTTCTATCTTGAATATAAATCTCTCCAACATTTCTACTATAATATCTTCAGTTCAAATAACTTCATCAATGGAGGATGGCTATATTTATAGAGGGAGAGGAGGAGTTTGGGATCCCTACTATGGTGGAAGGGATGCCTTATCCCATGGGAGTTTTCCCAAAAATGTGGAAACAAGAGGCCAAAGGAGGAAGGTCATGGTTATTTAGTCAAACCACTCCCTATGGTTCATCTACGAAGTTTTTATGATCGAAACTTCGCCTCTATTTTTTTTTTAAATTCCATAAAAAGATTAGCGTGGGTCCAACATTAGGACAGAGTGTCGATTGGTGCCAGTCTCAATGTAAATATCTACTATTAGCATGGGTTAGACACTGAGAGAAAGCACCGACCTTGAAAACCAGGTTTTTATAAGGATCTTCTAGAAAATTTGTAAAGAGAGATGAATTGGCAGACAAAGTGTGGTTTAGGGGTATGTATTCCATGCTTGGAAAGAACACAAGGGTCATTGTATGGGTCCTCCAGGATCAAGGAACGAGGAGTACAGGGACGGTGACAAATTACTATGTAACACAGGGCATACACCATTTCCATCCTTTCTCTTCCAATGGTAGAATAGGTACGCTTTGCGCTAGAAAGTTTCCTGCTAGCGAACACAACCGGGTGATCGATGTCTCCTTCTTCGAGCTACGCTAAGATAGCTCCTAGGGCTATCCCTGATGCATCGACATGTACATGAAAGAACTTTTCCCAACCTGTAAATATGAGGATAGGCACAATTACCATCTTCTCCTTTATTATCTCAAAACTCTTCTGACACTCCTCATCCCAAAAAAAATATACATCCTTCTTGAGTAGCTTCTCCATTGGCGCAGTGATCAGGGCATACCCTTGAATAAAATTCATGTAGTAACCGGTGTGCCCTAATATGGAGCGCAGCTGTTTCTCAATGGTGGGGACTGCTAAATTGATGATAACTTCAATTTCAGTTGGGTCAACCATCAATCCCTACTGACATACAACGTGCCCCAACAAAATCCCGAATGGCATGCAGAATATGAATTTCTTGATTTTTAGTGAAATCTGGTGTTTCCTGTGTTAGCCATCCATAATTTTGATTTTATCTAAAGATGACTAAATTTGACAAACCTAGATTTCTAGAACAAAATTGCAAAAAAAAAAAACATTATGAGTTCTAGAAATCTCACTGCTTTCATCTTTCCAAGTCTATTAGTTCACCAAAATCTTCATCTATTTTTCCTAAAAAAGGTTATCCTGTTGTTCCTTAGCAGGGTTTTTCCTTAGCATTGATGTTCCCTAAACTGTTGTTCCTTAAAACAGTGTTGTTCCCTAAGTGTTGTTCCTTAAGTGTTGTTCCCTAAAGTGTTGTTCCCTAATAGAGTTGTTCCTTAAAGTGTTTTTCCCTTCAAAATATTGTTGTTCCCTTAGAATAAATCCACCAAGTTAAGCCTGCTACTTCCAAAAGACCCATCATGGGCTCATGCTATTCATTTTTTCTTGTCTGGTCACCTTTGGCCTCAAGCACACTGTTATTTTACTTCCCAACCCCTCCACTACTACCTAAGGTCACCAACAAATCACTATCTTATGTCTCCCAAATGCATCAAGCAATGATGATCCCAAAACTATCTCTATAGGCTCTTTAGATAAATCAAGTACATTGGATTTTGGATCCTCAATACATCAGTTTGTCCAAAACTCTGTTTTACACCTAATAAGCCCAAGTCAAGTTTTCAAGTAGAGACCAAGTCCAAAGAGCCTCCCACTAGGTCATTTATGGTTTTATAGGTTGTAGGGTTGTTTTGATGATCTAAGTCACTATTTATCATATGCCAAAAAGGTAAAATCAAAGAGGATGAAGATCAGCAAGTGGTTGTCCAAAGGAGATCAGAAAATCTTCCAAAGAAGGCCTCTTTGGCCAAGCACAAAGTCTGCAAAGGAAAAATGCCCATTTTGAAGTTTCTGCAAGGGGTGTCAAGGTGGATATCAGCAAAGAACTAGGTAAGGTAAGAGGCGAACTCATCACTAAAGACACCTACAACAAAGGAGAGGCAGCATGCCTATTTTTCTAGGGTTTTCAGGGGAATTTTTCTTCGTTTCATGACCTCCATGATTAAATAATAAAAAATGCTTATATATTGATGCTCTTACACCTCCTCCTATCCTTAAAATACCTCCATAAACACTTCCCATCACTCATATCCCTCAGAATTGTCTTTTTTCTACAAGACCTAGTCTATTGCCTCAAATTGACACTTTTTAAAACTAGGTCTGTGTTTTGAACTTTTGGACCCCTTCCCCTCACTCAATTCCTAAAATTCCACTTTCCCCTACTCCCTAAAATATATCCCTATCCCCAAAAAGTTCCCCAAGAATTTATACAACCCTTAACCCCTTCATTCCCCTCCCTCTGCAAGGCAATCCTAAATCCTCACACCAAACCCTAATTTACTCTTCCAAATAAGCTAGGGCTTGACATCAAAGGGAGGCACAAGAGCAAAGGATTCATTTTATAGATCATGTAAGAAATAATAAGTCTATACCAGCTCATAAAAATCATGCTTCCATCATTTTCCAAGAATTCATTCCAAGAGACAAGCCATGTGTCATGCCCAGGGCCAGTTTTTCTTCAAAATGTGTTTCGGACCAAACAGAGATGAAATTGAAAATAGTGAGAGATTTTTTTGTCCATAATAGGACCAAGAAAAAAAAACTCCTTGATTTTTTACATAGGTATCATGGTTTGGAATAAATGTCAAAAATACAGGTGTCATAGGAGAATTCCTGCATAGCTAGAGTAACCTTGGGAAAATCTCATTTTCTCACAGATTTAGTATCCAAATGAATTGCTTCATGAGAAAAATAAAAACTAGACTTGAAGATCTTTCCAGTGAGCTATCATGAGCTCAATTTTTAATTGAGGAAGGCATCCAAAAGTGGCCTGCAACATCACTCTGCATTTCTGCAACAACATTCACTATTTTTTACAAGTGTTGGGACAGTCCATTTTTGGACATCCAAATGAGTAAAAAATGAAACAAATCAAGTATATTTGGAAATTATACATTAGTAGCTTTCCAACGAGCCATCCTGAGCCCAATTCTGACACTAGGAAGGCTTCCAAAACCCTACTGCAAAAATGCCTATTTCTGCGCTACGCGCCTATAGATGGACACTACGCGCCTACAGTCTGCTCATGTGTTATTTTCTTAAGGACGCTGCGCCCCTATAGATTGATGCTACACACCTATAGGAAATGCATAGAACCATCTAGAAAGCTACGGAAAAGGACAAAATTAGCCAAATTTTACCCAGAAGTTGCATTTTGCTATGAAAATTAGTTTTAATAGGTTTTCTTCATCAATTGACATATCCTCATCATTTTTCTTAAGTCATAAAAGTGCCAATTAGTCCTCACACCCCTTGCTTCACCCTCCACTAATCATGTTCCACTTTCCTCCCATGAGTCACCCTCCCAAACCAAAATATTTTTCATGGATATAAGTGAACAAGAAAAACATAGTCACAGTGAAGATGGAAGTAATGATGACAAAGAACGAAGCAGTCCTCATGAAGGAGGTAAACACACTAATGATGGTCAAGGAAATTCACAAAAGGATGAAAAAAACACAAATGAAGGAGGAGACAATCCTCAAGGGAAAAGTGAGGAAAACAATGAAGATAGTGGAAACATGCAAAAAGCAGATGAAGGCAGTCCTGATGAATACAACCCACAACAAACTCAAAACAGTGAAAAAGATAGTCATGACAAGAATAGTGAATTTGGTAGCAGCGTACATGAAAAATAAAAAAACAATAATAATGAAAGGGATAGCCCTCAAGAGGAAGAGCACCACAACAGTAAGGAAAACAATAATAAGGGTGAAGGTGGCAATCTACATGAAGAAGAAAAACACAGTGAGCATGAAAATAGCCCTCAAAGACATGTGCTTGCTACCTCTCCTAGGAAAGGGGCCATGAATTTTTCCTCAAAAGGTGGCAAAGCCTAAAATCACCAAGTCTACAAAGAACAAAACCATTCAAGCTGTGACTAGTAATGTCACTAGAGCGCTCAGGAGTAGAGGTGAATTGCCCAAGCCAAGTTCAAAACTACCGAAAGGAGGCGCCGGGTGAAAAAAGGGGAAAAAGACATATCTAGGCTTGGAATCTTGGCTTCAGCTTCCTTGCATGCTTCTAGAAACCCATAAGGGGTTTTCCCACCAAAATTGAACAAAATTTTAACATGATCTTGTTTTTTGTGATTTTTAGGCCTAATTGCACATTTTTCTAGGCGCTGCCATATTTTCTAGGAGCATCCTCAGCTCATGAAAGTTATTTTGTTGTATGTATTAAATTTAAGGGAGTATACTCAGAAATGTTTAGAAAAAATGAAGCTATTTTGGTCCCTCAAAAAGGCCAAAAACAGTCATTTTTCAACATTCTGCCCCTTATATCAGCAGGTGCTATGCTCCTAGGTTTTTTCACTCATTCCACTTTTTGATATAATTCTCAGCATTAGTTTGGAAAAATCTCAAGTAGTTCCAAAAATTAGACATCCATGGCTTTCCAAAGAGCCATCGCGGGCCTTGTTTCGACATAGGGAAGTCCCTCAAAAATCCTCTGGAAAAAAAAAAATTTCTTGGTGCTATGCTCCTGTAGGATATTGCTGAAAAGCTAGTTTTATGAAGGTGGCCATCCAAATGTACGTTAAGCTATTTTTAACTCTATGTAAGAGCTTAAAACTCAATTTTATTACTATTTTTAGCTTAAATAGATATTTTTTGAAGATATTTTTTTATTTGTATTAGGCCAATGGCCTTCTAGTTGCTTTAGGGGGGTTTCCTCCTCTTTGGCCTATATAATCCAAGAGAATTCATTGTAACCAAAGGCTGAAACTGATGTTATAGAGAGAAAATACATAGCATTATGAGCTTTGAAGAAATACGTTGTCTCATGAAGTGGATGATCTCTTTCTTGACTTGGATGGTGGAGAAGGATTCTTTGTAGGATTCCATGGCTTGGTGAATGGTATTGTGTTCCTTATCTATTATGTTTCCTTAGTTTATCATTCACGCTTTCATTCTTCTTTCTTACTGTAGGTCAGTAAAGAATAGATTTGAGACATGCCCATGGAGGCACCTCAAGTTTCCTGATTCATTACAACTTCTATGTTTTTCTTCTTTCTTGGTTATGTCAAAGAATTCTTAATTGCTCTTTGGTACCCTGAGAATTTGTTATCAGTTTCATTAATGGTTATTATGTATGATGTCTAGTATGATTCATGGTATGCCCTTCTTACTCATAGCTAATCAAAACTCCATCTTTGAAATCTCTCTCTGAAGTATTGGTTGTCTAGTTAAGTCAAAGAGGTCTTGTTTCGATCTTGCCCTTTGCCCATGCTCTGCAGTCTTATTTCAAAGTTCCCGATAGCTCAAAATATGATGTTTAGGAGTTACCTCTTCATAGATTGAGTTGTTTGTTTGACTTATTTGTTTTCCCAAAAGTCTGAAGGTGATTTTCCCAAATTTAGAGGGTCTTATACTTCTATGCATTTCCTGATTGTTTATTTTCTACATCTATCAGTTTGAGTTTCATTTATAGTGATTAATGGTTAGCCCTACCACATGAATGTTTTTTGTAAAAATATTTATGCTTAAAATCCATTTGTATTTCAAAAACTTGATGTCCATCTCATTTCACTTACATCTAAAGAATCCATTTATCTCGACCAAATCGGCCCTGCAAAATAACTTGTCCACCATTTGAGACATTCTTGACCTTTTTGACCCCATAGCCTAGTTGATTTGAAGAAATTTTGATCTATTTATCCATTAATCAGTTCCCCCTCAAAAAACCTAAAACAAAACATACTTAAAAACTAGCCTAAAATAAAATACATAAAATGCAAACAAGTTTACATCCTTTGCATAATAGAGAGAGCCCTCTCTGAGTCTAGGAAGGCTAGGTCCTAGGGCTCCAAAGTTGGTTTGATGTTACCCTGTCACTTGGCTTGCCAATCTGCCAAATCGTGGGACCCTAACATAATGGTGATCGCGGTGGGACTTTTCTGAGTTAGTGACAATCTAAGTACACCTTAGGACTACAGAAATCCCTTGTCTTCAAAGAATATCTAGTGAATCAGCCACCTCATCGCCACACTAACATAATGGCGATCACAGTGGGACTTTTCAGAGTTCATATTAATCTGAATATCTTTCAAGACTCATGGAAAACCCCTGCAAACTGAGCATGTTATCCTATTGATCCATCCCATTTCTCTCTAACATAATGGCGATCATGGTGGGACGTTCTGAGTTAGTGACAAACGAAGTATTCCTTAGATCTCAAAAAAATCACAAACATCCTTAGATTGGTATTTAGTTGTTGATGGTGGACAACAAGAACATCCTTAAAACAGTAAACATCATCCACCTGGTGAATCCACTAGTCTTCAGTAGCCCTGTTGACCCCACTAGCTCTCATAGACTCCCCTGGGAATGCATTAAGCAATCCCAATCATTTTGATGGTGGACAGCAAAGTTGAAACCCTCCACCTGGCGACTCCACACCTCTCAATAGACCTAAAGACTCCACTAGTAGAGAACTATAGACTGGTTGAAAATATTTAGTGACCATTTCTGATTTACAAGCATGGATCCAAGAATACAACGAAGATATGCACCAATGAGTAGGGATCATATCCCTCGATTCCCACACAAAATACCTGAAATAAATTGGTTAAAAAAACTACCTATATTTCAAGATGAAAAATTTGATGACCCCTTGTTACATCTCATCAATTTTCATATAAATGTATGGAGGTTAAAGGTTGAATGGCATGAGGACTGCCTCATGAAAATGTTTATGGAAACATTAAAAGGCAAGGCAAGAAATTGGTATGAATGGCTAGAACCTGGCATCTTGTTTTCTTTGAAGGATTTCCACAAGGTATTCTATAAACACTATATAGGGTATTATCCATCTCTATCATTAGCTGAAAATTGTTGTGATCAATTTCAGGATATCATACAACACCTTATAGATAGTGATGATTTAGATAATTTGTATCATGAAGATCTCTTAGCAGCAATTCATGAATTTAATTCTCAAGATAACTACCATGACAACCTAGGTGAGTTAGTTGAGGAAGAAATCAATCAAGGTATAGAAGAAAACCCAAAAGTTATCCCTGAAGGCACAAGTGATGACTCACCATCTCTTCTAGGTGAGGCTCAAGAAAAAATTCAGCCTCAAAATCAACCTTCACAAGAAAAAGAGAACTGTCATACTTCTATCCAAAGAAAGAGAAAAATGCCTCCTATTTTAACTGAAAAGGAAATAAATCAGATATTAAACATGAAACCACCCTCTAAGCCTTCATGTGAACAAAAATTTTATGTTATTTCTCCTACCAATCCCATCTACCATAAATTAGAAAGTGAACTTGTAGGTCAACTCAAAGAAGAACAAAATGATAATCCAATATGTTTGATTGGTGATGTTACTCACTTTGATAATTTTCCAAAGTTTGATCAGTATAATGATGATGTCTTCCAAACAGAAACTAACTTTTCATAGAAATCAATAGTTGGTTTGTGGGAAGAAGATCAGTATCATTAGTTTGAAAAAAGTAATCAGCCAATACAAGTTACCTATGACACTGATGAGGAAAGCCTTGAAATTTTAGAAGTAAGTGAGGAGTCTCTGACTCTTTGCTCTACCTCACTTCATTCCTTCAGAAATAATTTTCATATGATTGGAAATCAGCAGTATTTCAGTTTTGATGATGAGGTTGGGAAAGATAATCAATTTCTTGAACTAGTTGTTAATGAAAAGCCTTTTCCTGAAAGGGATGAGGAAATAATTTGGGACACAGAATCCTCCTCAGCTTCAGAATTGCAGCCACCAAGTCCCATTGAATTTCAAATTGTAGATGAAGACTTGGAAAATGATAATCACATAAGAGTTGTTGAAATGCCTTCACAAGAAGACTTACTGCCAAGGAGTCCTCCTACTCATCAACATGATGGCCTCTTCACAGAATTTAGCCCATTCATTCAGAATACATCAGATTTTCTAGAGTACAACATTGCAATCTATGATGAGTCTACCAGCTCAGATGATCATGAGGAAGAGGATGTGTTTCTTTCCCAAAGGAGTCCTAAGCTCAGCCAAGTGAATGAAGAAGTAGTCCTGGATCAAGCTTATCTCCCAAATCCTCTAAGCCAAGTATTTTTTCAAGATCCCTTTGCTGATTTGTTAGGGGCACTTGAAGAAGGAGTAAAACATGTCAAGATCAGTTTGATGCAGAATTTCAAGGACATTTTAGGCACTACTATTCGAAAACAAGTAAGGTGGAAGTGGCATTTTTATTTTTTCAGCACTCTCAAAGAGCTAAAACAAAATCCCTCATGGAATCATCTGCTTGATTGGCTATGTTGGAAAAGAGATTTCACCAAATGAATGTATATTCTGTATAGTTTATATTAGGATAGATAGATAGATTTGAAAAATAAGCTCAGCCTTGTGAGCGTCTTTTTAGTTCTAGATTGTTTGGTAAAAATGAAAAAAAAACACAAAAACAAAGAAAGGTAGAAAAAGAGGGCAGATTTGAAAAGTGGTACAGCCACATAACCAAAAAATAGTGATGCTGAAAGTGTGCAAGCCAAAATTTCACTACTTGTGCCAAAAAGTTCTTGTTCAGTCATCTAGCCTAATCATGGCTGAACATGTTTTCAATTTGTTGTTGATAAGTTAGTGAAAAATATGCTGGTCAACTCATGTGAACTTGACTTGTCAAAAGAAATAGATTAGGAATGAAAAGATACTGGTTCCACATGCTCAAAACAAAACCAAAGAGGAAGATGAGGATGCATAACAAATAATAGATCACAACCCTTATCTTTCTATTTTACTTTTATGCAAAATATTTTTTGTGTGCAGCTTGTTCTTATGCCACAAATCATGATAAGTCAGATTGCCTAATCTTGATTTAAAACCATGCTTTCAATTTCATGTTTATAGCTTAGAGAATGAAGTTTTTCAAATAGCTTAATCTTGAAAAATGATTAGACTAGGTAGAGAATAAGAGAGTTCATTAGCCTAATCTAAACTATTGGAAGAAATAAGGGTACAATTAGATAGTTTGATTTTTGTTTTCAAAAAATAAAAATGTCAAGGGTTTGCCAGTTCAAATGCACCCAAGGAAAAAAAAAATGTTAGGACAAGTAAGGTTGGGTAGGTGGAGATGTTGTTTTGAATAAATTACATGTTGCAGGTTGATAAAGGTTTTCCTTTTCAAAGAAATATCAGCAAGAAAAGAATAAATCTGCCCAATAGATGAGGCACTAAGCTACTAAAAGCCAGAGATCTATGAATTGAGGTTATGGACACCTAAAAGGACAGTTGTCCTCCCCAAATGGAGCCACTGTTAGTCATCCATAATTTTGATTTCATCCAAAGATGAATAAATTTGACAAACCCAGATTTCTAGAACAAAATTAAAAAAAAAAAAAACATCATGAGTTCTAGAAATCTCATTGCTTTCATCTTTCCGAGTCTGTCAGTTCACCAAAATCTTCATCTATTTTTCCTAAAAAAAGTTATCCTATTGTTCCTTCGCAGGGTTTTTCCTTAGCATTTCTATTCCCTAAATTGTTGTTCCTTAGCAGGGTTGTTCCTTACAATTGTTGTTCCCTAAACTGCTATTCCTTAGCAGTTTTGTTCCTTAAAACAGTGTTGTTCCCTAAGTGTTGTTACTTAAGTGTTGTTCCCTAAAGTGTTGTTCCCTAACAATGTTGTTCGTTAAAGTGTTGTTCCATTCAAAATACTGTTGTTCCCTTAGAATAAATCCATCAAGTTAAGCCCGCTACTCCCAAAAGACCCATCATGGGCTCATGCTATTCATTTTTTCTTGTCTGGTCACCTTTGGCCTCAAGCACAATGTTCTTTTACTTCCTAACCCCTCCACTGCTACCTAAGGTCACCAACCAATCAACTCTCTTATGTCTCCCAAATGCATCAAGCAATGATGATCCAAAAACTATCTCTGTAGGATCCTTAGATAAATCAAGTACATTGGATTTTGGATCTTCAATACATCAGTTTGTCCAAAACTTTTTTTTACACCTAATAAGCCCAAGTCAAGTTTTCAAGTAGAGACCAAGTCCAAAGAGCCTCCCACTAGGTCATTTAGGGTTTTATAGGTTGTAGGGTTGTTTTGATGATCTAACTCTCTATTTTTCATATGCCAAAAAGGTAAAATCAAAGAGGATGAAGATCAACAAGTGGTTGTCCAAAGGAGATCAGAAAATCTTCCAAGGAAGGTCTCTTTGGCCAAGCACAAAGTCTGCAAAGGAGAAACTTCCATTTTGAAATTTCTGCAAGGGGTTTCAAGGTGGCTATCAGCAGAGAAATAGGTAAGGTAAGAGGCCAACTCATCACTAAAGACACCTACAGCAAAGGAGAGACAACATGCATATTTTTCTAGGGTTTTCAAGGGAATTTTTCTTGGTTTCATGACCTCCATGATTAAATCATCAACAAGACTTATATATTGATGCTCTTACACCTCCTCCTATCCTTAAAATACCTCCATAAACACTTCCCATCACTCCTATCCCTCAGAATCATCATTTTTCTACAAGACCTAGTCTACTGCTACGAATTGACACTTTTTAAGACTAGGCCTGTGTTTTGAACTTTTGGACCCCTTCCCCTCACTCAATTCCTAAAATTCCACTTTACCCAATTCCCTAACATCTATCCCTATCCCCCAAAATTTCCCCAAGAATTTATACAACCCTTAACTCCTTCATTCCCCTCCCTCTGCAAGGCAGTCCAAAATCATCGCACCAAACCCTAATTTCCTCTTCCAACTAAGCTAGGGTTTGACATGAAAGGGAGGCACAAGAGTGAAGGATTCATTTGATAGATCATTTAAGAAATAATTAGTCTATAGCAGCTCCTGAAAATCATGCCTCCATCATTTTCGAAGAATTCATTCCAAGAGACAAGCCATGTGTCACGCCCAGGGCCAATTTTGTTTCAAAATGTGTTTCTGACCAAAAAGAGATGAAATTGACAAAAGTGAGAGAGGTTTTTGTCCATAATAGGACCAAGAAGAGAAACCTCCTTTAGTTTTTACACAGGTATCATGGTTTGGGAGAAGGCCATTTGAAGTCAAATAAAAAATATACTTGAAAATATTTCCAATGAGCTGTCATGAGCACAATTTGGAATTGAGGAAGGCATCCAAAAGTGGCCTGCAACATCACTCTGCATTTCTGCAGCAACATTCACCATTTTTTACCAGTGTTGGGACAGTCAGTTTTTGGACATCCAAATGAACACCAAATGAAACAACTCAAGTATATTTGGAAATTACACATCTGTAGCTTTCCAACGAGCCATCCCAGGCCCAATTCCGACACCGGGAAGGCTTCCAAAACCCTACTGCAAAAAGGCCTATTTCTATGTACACGCCTGTAGATGGACGCTATGCGCCTACAGTCTGCTCATGTGTGATTTTCTTAAGGATGCTATGCCCCTGTAGATGGATGCTACATGCCTGTAGGAAATGCACAGTACCATCCAAAAAGTTGCAGAAAGGGACAAAATTAGCCAAATTTTACCCAGAAGTTGCATTTTGCTATGAGAATTAGTTTTAAGAGGTTTTCTTCATCAATTGACATCTCCTCATCATTTTTTTTAAGTCATAAAAGTTCCAATTAGTCCTCAAAACCCTGGATTCACCCTCCACTGATCATGTTTCACTTTCCTCCAATGAGTCACCCTCACAAACCAAAATATTTTTCATGGATAAAAGTGAACAAGAAAAACATAGTCACAGTGAAGATGGAAGTAATGATGACAAAGAATGAAGTAGTCCTCATGAAGGAGGTAAACACACTAATGATGGTCAAGGAAATTCACAAAAGGATGAAAAAATCACAAATGAAGGAGGAGATAGTCCTCAAGGGAAAAGTGAGGAAAACAATGAAGATAGTGGCAACATGCAAAAAGCAGATGAAGGCAGTCCTAATGAATACAACCCACAACAAACTCAATATAGTGAAAAATACAGTCATGACACGAATAGTGAAGTTGGTAGCAGCCTACATGAAAAATACCAAAACAATAATAATGAAAGGAATAGCCCTCAAGAGGAAAAGCACCACAACAGTAAGGAAAACAGTGATAGGGATGAAGGTGGCAATCTACATGAAGAAGAGAAACATAGTGAGCATGAAAATCACCCTCAAAGACATGTGCTTGTTGCCTCTCCTAGGCAAGGAGCCATGAATTTTTCCTCAAAAGGTGGAAAAGCCTAAAATCATCAAGTCTACAAAGAAGAAAACCATTCATGTTGTGACTAGTAATGTCACTAGAGCGCTCAGGAGTAGAGGCGAATTGCCCAAGCCAAGTTCAAAACTGCCCAAAGGAGGCACTGGGTGAAAAAAGGGGAAAAATAAATATCTAGGCTTGGAATCTTGGCTTCAGCTTCCTTGCATGCTTCTAGAAACCCATAAGGGGCTTTCTCACGAAAATTGAGCAAAATTTTGACATGCTCTTGTTTTTTGTGATTTTTAGGCCTAATTGCACATTTTTCTAGGGGCTGCCATATTTGCTAGCAGCATCCTTAGCTCATGAAATTTATTTTGTTGGATGTATTAAATTTAAGGGAGTAAACTTAGAAATTTTCAGAAAAAATGAAGTTGTTTTGGTCCCTCAAAAAGGCCAAAAACAGTCATTTTTCAACATTCTGCCCCTTATATCAGTAGGTGCTATGCTCCTAGGTTTTTTCACTCATTCCAGTTTTTGACAGACTTCCCAGCATTAATTTGGAAAAATATCAAGTAGTTATAGAAAGTAGACATCCAGGGATTTCTAACCAGCCATCACGGGCCTTGTTTCGACATCAGGAAGTCGCTCAAAAATCCTCTGGAAAACATACTTTTTTCTAGTGCTACGCTCCTGTAGGATATTGTTGAAAAGGCAGTTTTCTGAAGGTGGCCATCCAAATGTGCATTAAGCTATTTTTAACTCTATGTCAGAGATTAAAAGTCAATTTTATTACTATTTTTAGATTAAATAGATATTTTTTGAAGATATTTTGTGCCTTGGGCTTTGCAAAGCCTCAAGGACAAAATCAGATATTTGTATTAGGCCAATGGCCTTCTAGTTGCTCTAGGTGGTTTCCTCCTCTTTCGCCTATATAATCCAAGAAGATTCATTGTAACCAGAGGCTGAACTTGATGTTATAGATAGAAAATACATAACATTATGAGCTTTGAAGAAATACTTTGTCTGATGAAGTGGATGATCTCTTGCTTGACTGGGATGGTGGAGGAGGATTGTTTGTAGGATTCCATGGCTTGGTGAATGGTATTGTGTTCCTTATCTGTTATGTTTCCTTAGTTTATCATACATGTTTTCATGCTTCTTTATTGATGTAGGTCAGTAAAGAATAGATTTGAGACATGCCCATGGAGGCACCTCAAGTTTCCTGATTCATTATAGCTTCTAAGTTTTTCTTCTTTCTTGGTTATGTCAAAGAATTCTTAATTGCTCTTTGGTACCCTAAGAATTTGTTATCAGTTTCATTAATGGTTATTATGTATGCTGTCTAGTATGATTCATGGTACACCTTGCTTACTCATAGCTAATCAAAAATCCATCTCTGAAATCTCTCTCTGAAGTACTGGTTCTCTAGTTAAGTCAAAGAGGCCTTGTCTCGATCTTGCCCTTTTCCCATGCTCTGCAGTCTTACTTCAAAGTTCCCGATAGCTAAAAATATGATGTTTAGGAGTTCCCTCTTCATAGATTGAGTTTTTTGTTTGAATTATTTGTTTTCCAAAAATTCTGAAGGTGATTTTCCCAAAGTTAGATGGTCTTATACTTCTATGCATCACTTGATTGTTTATTTTCTGCATCTATCAGTTTGAGTTTCATTTATAGTGATTAATGGTTAGCCCTACCACATGAATGTTTGCTGTAAAATTATTTATGATTAAAATAAATTTGTCTTTCACAAACTTAAAGTCCATCTCATTTCACTTACATCCAAAGAATCCATTTATCTCGACCAAATCAGTCCTGCAAAATAACTTGTCCACCATTTGAGATAGTCTTGACCTTTTCGACCCCATAGCCCAGTTGATATGAAGAACTTTTGATCTATTTATCCTTTGATCAGTTCCCCCTCAGAAAACCTAAAACAAAACATACTTAACAACTAGCCTAAAATCAAATACATAAAAAGCAAACAATTTTACATCCTTTGCATAATAGAGAGATCCCTCTCTGAGTCCATGAAGGCTAGGTCCTAGGGCTCCAAAGTTGGTTTGATGTTACCCTGTCACTTGGCTTGCCAATATGCCAAATCATGGGACCCTAACATCCTGTAAGCATCCAACATCATGCGTAGGTTCGACACATGCTTCTTTACTAATCTAAAAACTATCCAATCATCAAAATAGACCTCCAAAAACTTGTGAATTATCTCTTTGAATACTGTTACGACTACGCGCAAGAAAATGGCAGGGGCATTCCTCAACCCAAAAGGCATGACAGTGTACTAGAAATACCCCCACTCAGTTGCGAAGTTTGTCTTGTTATTGTCTTTAGGTGTTATTCTTATCTGATGGAACCCTAAAAAACCATCAGTGAACGAGTATTGTTCCCGACCTCCTACATTATCCAAAATTTCATCAGAGAATAGCGTAGGGAAAGGATCATGTACAGAGGCATCATTCAACTTGGGTAGGTCTACGAAAATCCTTATCTCTCCTTTAGTATTCTTCTCTTGGAACACCATAGGGCTTACCCAATCCAATTTTTACGTCGGCTCAATGATACCTGCGGCCACCATCTTATCTATTTCCTCCTTGAATTTTTTTTTTATATTTAGGGTTCAGTCGATAGGGTCGTTGTTTGACAGGGCGCGCATCTGGCTTCAAGGTGATCCTTATAACACCGATATCCTTGACGATCCCTTTTAGCTCAGAGAAATTTGTAGGGAACATGTCCTGATATTCGATCAGTAGCTCCATGATCTTTCCAACCATATCATCATCCCAGTAACCCCCAATTATAGCCATCTTGGGCTGCTCTTCCATGCCAATGTTGACTTCCTTTAGTTTTAATGGTTTGGTTACATCCACTGCCTGGAATGGATGTCCTGCAACTTCACACTCTCCTTCCATCTCTGGGATAGTGATATTTCAGGGGTCCTCATCACAGTCTTCTGCTAACAAATTTTGGTAGTTGACAATGTCCTCCATCTACACATCCCAAGCTGGCCCAACACATTATCTCCTATATAAAGACTCATCAAAGACCAGAGCATCTATATCTTGCAGGGCTTCATCTATTTTCTCCATCCCTCCTACTAACCCAAACGTCACCATAAAATCCTCTTTCATTGTACCGCAGTGGTGAGTGCGTTGATGAAACTTTGCATCTAAATACCAAGTAGCGGGGATTGGTCCCAAAGAATGAATAAACATATGGACCCATTCATTCCAAGTATTTTCGTTCTAGACCTCCATCCACATAGCTAGGTGCTTGTGCAAGTCCCCACAACCAGAGAAGATTTCCATGGGTGGGTTAACTAGAGGTTAAAATCAGAGGATCATTATTTTTCGGCATTCCTCCTAGTCGTGGAAAGCCTCCTTATGATTTCCCCACCACCACGCAGGGGTCACGCACATAGCCAAGTCAAGTGCACAAAACCTCCATTCTTCAGTGACATCTACTTCGAATGCTTTAAGAAAATCCTTAACACTACCAAAACCATAAAAGTAGGGCAATTCACTTACCTCTAAAAAGATGCATCAGAAGCTCTTTTTGATCTTAAGGCACCACATTGCAGATACGTCATGCAACTGGTTCTGCCAATTTTCTATCTCACCATCTAAGTCTGAGAGGCATTCATTGTCTTTCTCCCAACACAACATTCCATCAATTGTGGGGTTGATCCAATCATCATCCCAGGTAGTCAGTTTGTATATGTGAACAACATCCTCCTAATCGTGCACCAGCTCTGTATATATTTCTCCTTCTGCTAGATCCAGGGGGACTATTACCCGTGTACCCTCGTTCTCAAAGACCATACTTCTTCTTTTCAGATTGATGATACTCTCCATGTCAATGGCCTAGTCCAGAATTAGGAGCGCAGGATAAGGGTTCACGTCATCCAAAATCTGGATTACTTCAAAATTTGCATAGACTTTAACTCCTGCAATGTCTACCATAACATTCGGCAGCCTACTTAGTGGAATGATCTTCTACTAGTTAGCCATCTGTAACTAAATAGTGGACCACTCCAGCTTGGGTTCTCCCACCCTTTTCTAGGTTTGCTTGGGTAGGACATTGGCATCTGATGCTAAGTCGAGGATGACTTGATCCATTTCATAATCTCCAATCTTTGTAGTCATATGCAACTCCCGACCAGTCCTTATTTTGTTCTTATAAATCCTGTTTATAGTTTTAACCTTCGTTGGTGGGGCAACCTTTTCTACGTAGCTATTTATTAATTCCTGGAGATTCTTCGCTGTCTTTCGATTGTTCAGCAACTTCATACACACTTGAATGAATGACTTAACCACTTCATATGCTTTCGTATCTACCGAATTCCTCTAGGTAGATGCTTCGTCCTTGGCCATCTCCTTTTGAACTTCAATGAAGGCTTCTTTATCCTTTTTTAGATCTAGGCTTTCCTTTTTATTAGCAACTTTACTAATCAGTGGTTCAACAGTAGCTTTTTTCTCAGCTCCTCTGATGGCAATGCCATTGCACGTAATTACATTGATACTTGGCCCATCATCTCGTGGTTTCGCCTCTACCCATTGTACGTTCTGCGTCAATGTATTTTGTTTCTCCTGCATCTTGGCTATTAGTACCTGACAGTCTTCAATCACATGGTCAAAATTTTTGCAATATCTGCAGGATTTGCACGTAGAGTTCAGGAAATCTCTTGCATAATGTCCCACATCCCCATAGTTGTAGTATATTAGTTGCCCTCATCCTCGTCCTGTGCCTCCACCTCTCCCTCCTCCCCATCCTCTTGCAGGGGATCCTCCTCACCTAGAGGGAGATACTAGCAACAAAGGGTCAGCCTGTAATATGTAAATATTTCCCCTATCTATCATCAGGTCGAATGTTTGGCAGTTGTGCTCGTCATGACCCACTGACGAGCAGAATCTGCACCATTGTTGCTTAAGTTTTAGGACATAGGCACCTAGTCACGGGCAGCGATTTGTATCATGTCTCCCCGCTACTCGACAGTCAGTGAACCATGGCGTGGGGGTATTTGGTCCAGAAATATCTCTAGGGTTCATTGGACTTGGTCCCCTAGCCTACATATAGTCTGACGACAGACGGCATTGATACTTAGTGTGGCTTGACACCCTGCAGCATATTCACCATACATCCGTGCTAGCTTCTTTTCCCCAATATCTTTTCAAATTCTGAATTTCTAAGTGCATTGCCTCTAGCTAGTTCTGAATCTGTAGTGCCGCAAATTGAGTATCGTCCCTTGGTGCAGCTTCCAGCTTCATGGAAATATCCATGGCTTCTTCTTGGGAGTCGATCTTCTACTATCCCATAGGTCCACGCAAATGTGGTAACAACACGGTGATAAACCACTCCTTGTGCTATTTTACCTCATAGAAAAATTCTCCATCACTGATGACTTTCTTTAACCGCTGGTTAGATTCCCAGATGGACTTTTTAGGTCCCTAATTAAAATATTTCAATTTGACCACGCATTTAGAGTAGGACTTAGGCTTCTGGAAGTTCTACTTTAGGGCATCCTTAATGTCCTGTATTGAAGGTTTCACATGCCGACCAATGTATCACATGAACCAATCCAGGGCCCTCCCTTTAAAGGCTTTGGATAGCTGCACTCTCTTGACAACATCAGTATTAATATTCTGCGTAGTCCATACCGACTCTACTACAAACCAGAATCGATCGATATCCTCGTCCTCTCCACCCTTAAAGGTTGGTAACTTCATGTGAAAAACCATATCGTCGGCAGGTGGTGGCAGAGTGATCTGAAAATGGAAGCTGATATGAAAATGGAAGTATTTTTAAATGTTGTAAATGCTGTGCAAAGTATCCATTTCCATTTAATTAAATGTGGGCAAAATTCTCCTTGTATCTCAAGTTAAAAAAAGTGTATTTTGTAACTATTTTTGAGTTTGTGTGAGGGAATGTTAATTAATTTTGTTGTCTAACATATTAAATCCGAAATTCACAGAAAAATAACTTCAGCATAACATGACTCAGATATTTGGTGAGAAGTTCACCCCTCCTAGGCTACGTCTGCTGGACCAAGCCTCCCAAATTGGCTTGTCCTCTTGTATTAAAATGCTCCAAAATGCTAATAAAAGTTTAAAAGTTCCTCAATATGAAAATATAGCTATAAATAAAGAATCAGAAGACATGAAAATGCTAAAAATTCCTTTCCATATTCACTAAACAGTGAAAAATTACCAATTACAATGCCTTCTTCAACAAGGCCCTGATGTCTCTTTGTACTCCTCTGAAGTTTTTCGGTTTGTATAAGTCCTCAAACAGTTCTGAAACCTCTTCCATTAGGTTCATAAGGTAGAAAATAGTCAAAAATGGTTTTTTTTTCACCTCAAACAGTAAGGTACAACTCAATACAGCTCCATTTCCCCATTGGCCTTGATGGCTCTCCAAAATTCCCTGAATATTTTCGGGCTTTGAAAGTCTTCAAAAAGTTTTGAAACCTCTTCCATTAGGTTCATAAGGTGGAAAATAGCTGAAAATGGTTTCTTTTTCACCTCAAAAAATGAGGTACAACTCAATACAGCTCCATTTCCCCAATGGCCCTAGTGGCTCTCCAAGCTTCCCTAAAGCAAAAATGGTTGTGGAACACCTATAATCCCTCTAGAACCTATCCCAAACACTCCATAATGCTGAAGAAAGCCAAACTTGAACAAAATTTCATCCAATTTGGCTCAATATTGGAGAAGCTATGACAGAAACAAACTTATGCCCAATGTCATGTAAAAATCCCACTAAATGTGGGCTAACTGCAAATAAGCTCGATAAAGTTGGAAAGATTCTAAATTAGGTGGAACCCACCACAGAAATGGTAGTAACTACTGGTGGTTGGTGTTAATTGTAAAAATGTGGTCACATTAAGTTTTAAACCTATCGAAACTGTCGGCATTAAACTTCACATAAAACTGTTACAACATATGTGTAGTGGCGCTGGCCACATGCCCCGGTCATCCCGCATGGTTAACCGCCTAACAGCCCACGGATAATTTTTTAAACCCATGGTATTTGTGTGGAGGTCCCATGGTATCCAGGCTAGCCCTAAGGGACTAGCCCCTTATTCCTCTGTCGCTTTCAATTATATGAAACAAAACAAAGGCTTTTCACCTACGTGTTAAGAAACATTGTTGTGGTCTAACGGTAAGACGTTGCGCCATAACTCGGAGGTATCCAGTTAAAATCCATTAACTTGCAAAATTTTAATATGACATGCCTCCTCCTTGGCCTGGGGCCACGTGGTAGCCTCTGGGCCTACCACGTGGAAGCCCGTGATTGGCCACAAAACTCCAAAGTCAAACCAACTTCGAATAAGATACTGCCACTTTTCACTATAGGATTGGCCCAGATGGAATATTCTCAAAAATATTCTAGGGAATATTCTAAGGAATATTCCAAGAATATTCCTTGGAATATTCTTTTTTTTAATTTTTCAAAATTTGAAAGTCAAACCTGGTCAACTCAATTTTTGGAGTTTACTGAAAACTTCAAACTTGCATAACTTTCACATACGATGTCGGATTTGAGTGTCGTTCATGGTGCCAGGATCATATTTTTGATTCCTATCTCTTCGTTCAGGCTGAAAGTGATTTTGAACACTTTCAATTTTGAGCTTTTTCCATAGCTCGGACTTGAGCTCCTGATCATGGAGGTGGGGTAGGAGAATTCTTACCTTTGCATGGGTTTGACAGTGGCGTAGCTGGGGGACTAGTCTCTGCGTGTGAAACCCCACCCTAGTTGAAGTTAGGCGAATCCCTTAGAGTACTGTATACCTATTTATCCCCTTCTTGATTAACCCGGTATTATTTACCGCTTCGTTTCATGCTTCCACTCTGGTCGGAGGTCATTCACTCGATGTGACTGCACAGTACACCTTTTTCACACAATATTATCTTAATCATCAATGACAATGTTTGCAAGAACTTACCTCTAAACCCTTTGAATAACATTCACTAAGCTTCAGAATAGGACACAAACTGATCAATCGCACACTCAGTTACAAATCCTCCCAAAACACTATCAACCCAGTGATCTATATTTTGGGTGATCTTGTTATCCACCTTCTCCGATTGTTGGATCAATTCAGGGGTCCATTTTGTGACTTGAACGTCTTTCCAACAGGTCTGGAACTCCACCAACCTTTCCCGCCACTCCTGTAGTTCATGTGTGAAGGTTACAAAGAATATTTCATGCACCTCTGTGAAAATGTACTTGTCCTTCCACTCTTCGGAAGCCATATTATTACTTCTATTCTCTTTTAGGGAAAACTCTTGAATCTACTTTTCAACCCAGTCCTCAAGTTTAAGCTTCAATGGCTACCAATGACCCCATGGCATTACCCGATCTCTCTCTCAAAATGCTTCCAGTCTCGGCAACAGAACCATTTTTTGGTTTGAGGGGTCTTGTGATCTAGGTGGATATTGGTCACTACCCACCTACTCCACTTGGGACCCCACCATTATCTCTTTCAATCTTTCAGTTTCGGCACAACTTATTATTTTTAGCAGTTTTTTGGGTCCTGAACTTCCGAAGCTGTTTTGAGTCCCTAAACGATGTTTTTTGGGAAAATCGGGAGAAACATGGGTCTATGGACCAATGTTTCTCACATAAAATGTTGTATTCATCGGTTATATATTTATAACAATGTATGTTGCGTGTCAAACGAAGATTGTATGCCAAATTTACGTCCCCGAGAAGTTGAAACACCAATTTACCCAAACGGGGCCCATAGTTTTGGTGCTTCATCTCCTAGGGTTATGGTTTTGGATGTTTATGTTTTTCCATTGTTTCTAAATAATAAATAGACCCTCGAGCCTTATTGTAACACAGTTGAGAGGACTGTAGCCACCACATATCTTCTCAAAGATAAGATACCAGCGCCCCAGCTAGTTTATTTCCATTCTATCTATAAGAAAATTTCAGTTCTTTGATACTAAAGAAATGAAGTGTTATTTCCATTTCATATTTGCATTTATTTTTTGTTGTAGCCTCTACAACACCCTCCAAAAATCCACCCTCTAAAATTTTTTTGGAGCCCCCAGAGCATCGAAAAAGCTAAGTTAAAATCTGTAAAAGTTAAGATACGATGAGTCGCAAAATAGTTCTCTTCCCCAAATCTATGACCTAGAGACCCCGCGACCTCTCAGGTCACTAAGTCACTAAGTCGCAGATCTCCTAGATTTTTCAAGATCGTGACCCCGCAACCTTGCGACCCCACGACCCCCCCAGGTCGCGAGGTTGCACCTCCCTTAAAACAGAGAACATTGCAACCTAGCGACCTCATTAATGGCTTGCACGCGTGACCCTTTTATAAATAGGAGGGTCTCTAAGTCGCATTATGTTCATGTGGCGGAGAGAAAAAAATGCTTCTGACAGGCCGACTCGAGCGCGATTTTCCTGGGTAAGTTTTCGTTTCCTCCTGTTGTTTCCTTTTTTTACTTTTTTGCCCTGTTACCTCTGTCTTAGCCTTTAAAGCCATCCATCATTCCTCCTCTTGACTCTTTAAGACTGGAGACGCCCTAACTTCCCCAACACTCCCTTTCCTTGTACAATCCTGTAACCATAATTCACCCAGCCTCCTTGATATGTGTTTTTCTCCTGAAACTGCTTCCCCTCCTTTGTTTTGATGGCCCACTTAGCCTTGCATTATTTAAAGTTAAAAGGAACTCTATTGCAATAATGCAATGGATCACGTCACGTGCTAAAAAACCTGGCCAGCCCTAGTGTGACTTTCGACTCGTGCGACCCTGCAACCCCAGTCGCTGAGTCGCTAGGTCGTAGTCGCCCTCCAAACTGTTGTTTGCGACCCTTGCAACCCTACGAATTTGGTCACTGAGTCGCTAGGTCGTAGCTTCCCTCCAAATTGTTGTTCGCGACCCTTGTGACCCAGCGACCCGGTCGTAAGTCGCAGAGTCGCACTCTTCGCCAACTACCAGGCATTTGCGACTGAGCGACCGAGCGACCTGGTCGCAAGGTCACGAGGTCGCAAGGTCGCTTCCTCCTGAAAGCTTAAACCTCGCGACCCTTGTGACCCAGTCGCAGGTCGTTAACTCACCCCTTCCTATGTTTTCAGTTCGGAAAATTTAATAAACTGTGCCTAGGCTTTTATGATTATGGCATCTTTCTTATCATGGGATTCTTTCATGAACACGACAGGTGAATTCGAAGCAGACTTAGAGTGTGTCCCCATCTCTTCAGACTTAATCGACATGGGACCTCCGGTGGCCCACAGAAAAAACAAGAGCCCAGAAATAGAAGACATAGAAATGGATATACCAATGTCCCCACCCCCGATCTACAGGGACACCTCGTGTACATTTTCCAAAGGAGATAGCATGAGGTGGTATCAAGTATACCAGGAATTTTCTTGGCCAGAATTCCCAGAAGACCTCCCTGACCGACAAGTATACATACAAGTTAAAAGGTCGAAGCTCCACCCTGTAGGTGCCCACCCTACTATATTCTCATGCGCGGAGGTCATTAAGTGGATCATACAAAACATCAACCCCAAAAAATGGGTAATTCGGGACTATGCAGATAAAGCATTTATGACTCTTAAGGGTTTGGATGTTGAGTTTTACTACACACTGCCAGAACAAGAGTAGGTCTTCACAGAAGAATGGGTCACCACCCATGCAGTAGCCATAGCAGATACCCTGAGAAGATGGTGGGAGGAGCCCAAAAATTTCAAAGTCAAGAAGGATCAGGAATATCTAGTGGTGGGTCTCAGGAAAGTATATAAGCTGGTGACAGTTATGATTTGCAGGATATACAGTCGTCCCGATGCCACCACTTTCAGTGGTACGTGGGTATCCCTGATGGAGTATGTCACTATGCATGACACTTGTTTCAACTCTGCCAACATGTTGATGGTGTCTCTCTAGACAGACATATCCTCAGCACTAGCACCAGAGGAGGGATATTCCTATGAATTCTACATGGCTTCCTACTTGTTGGATGTTGTTTGTTCCTAGTGCCACTTTGAGGGATGGGCCCACAACTGGGATCTAGAGCAGGCACACCCAGTTCACTTAGAGATGAAAGTATTTTGGGACTCCAGGTATAACCAAGACATAGAGCCAATCTCGAAAATCTTCATCCCGGCACTCTACAGGAAACTGTTCGGTCAAGACACTCTATGAATGTCCTGGCGAGCCATGGAGACGTTAGTCAAGGTGGCACATTGGTTCCCACTCATAGAATGTACCTTTATTCAAGTCTTTGGTTCATTCAAGACTCCCCATGCTATGCCCCGATATGTTATAGATAAAATTCTCCTTCAGGACGGTTGTTTTCAGATAACTTCCATCTTCTCTAAAGTCCTGACTAAAGGTAAGAAGAAGCCGTGGCCTACACTGCCTCTCACCATCAGTGCTTACACAGTCAAGGATTTTAGAGAGGTAGAGGCAGAGGCAGAAGAACTGAGAGGTTTTCACCTAGGGCCATTGGATCACCAGACATATGATCCAAAGAGGATACTCCCTGATCATTGTAAGCAGGCTAAGTTCAAATGGAGCTACCAACATACTGAATGCCCATATGAGGATGAGAAAATAAATTGGTATAACGCAAATATGGAACTTTCCCTAGGGGCATGGTCTGATCAGGAAGATCCAAATGATCATACATTGGAGGAAAGAATCCGTGAATTAGGAGGTGCTTCTTCTTCTCACGCCAGGAATCCTCGAACCAGCACCGGTCACAACACCACTTCCCAACAGAAAGAGAAAGAGGAAAAATATCAGCACGAAACTGAAAAGAAGACAAAAGAGGATGAAGAAAATCATAAAAGGAACCTGAAGGCAGAGCAAAAGAAGAAGCAGGCAGAAGAGGCCCAAAAAATAAAGGAAGAGCAGGAGGCTGAGGCTGAGGCGGAATGACATCTCAAAATGGAATTAGATCAAGTGGAGGCTGAACGCAAGAAGAAAGAAGAATAGGAAGTAGGGGTAGAGGCAGAGCGCAAGCAGAAATTAGAACAGGAAAAAGCAAAAGCGGAGCGCAAGCGGAAAGAAGAACAGGAGAAGGCAAAAGCACAGCAGTTTCAGAAAGAAGAGGAAGAAAGGAAAAGAAAAGAAGAGGAAGATTGAAGATCAAAGAACATCGAGACATCTCCTCCAATCACAAAATCACAAATTGAGCTGCAACACATCGAAGTGCCTGTAGTCAATACACGTTTTGCACTCTCCGGGTCAAGCTCTTACGAAGGGCAAGAAGAAGAAGTATTTAACCTTACAAGGCTCACATATCATCAGTTCTCCTTGAAGATCCGACAGGAGAAAAGGAGGTGTTTGGCACGAAACCCTTCTGCCCCAATCACAACCATGATAGAGAAAGATATAGTCTTGGATACTAGGACTAACCTAGTAATGATAGCATCGGTCGGCATTGCGTTTTCCGTAGCCACGGAGGAAAATGTAAGCCGAATGAGTAAAGAGATCCTCTCTCTACAAAATAGGTTACAAGAGTCTGAGCAAAGGGAGGAAAAGGCAGAGCAAGAAAAGACAACGTTAAAGGAGGGAATTCAACAGCTTCAAGACAAAATTTCTCATGTTAACGAAGTACCGCTCATCGTCTGGGGAGAGTTGGAAGTATTGGAGGTCACCATGAAGCAGGTTTATGGGGAAATGTTCACTATAAAACAAACGGTTGCTCCCCTACTGAGAGCCCAAGTAGAGACTAAGCAGAGGAGCGAGCAACTGAAGGAGGCCTCCACCGCTTTAGACAGGATGATAGAATGGACAGGTCGGTACCCACAGGCTCTGGAGAACTTTCCCAAGAAAGACTATATCCACACTTAGGATGCCAAGGTCTAGATTCGGATTAAAATGCAGTCCAAGGATAAGCTCTCCAAGGACCTAGAAAAGGTAATGGCCGCATACGAGCATTTTATTAGCGGCATCAACTCAATGCTTGCACTACTCCACATTCCATCACTGGGTGCATTGATTGAGGAAAAGAAATGGGGACAGGTGGATCAGGATATTCAAACATTTATGCAACCTATCAGATAGGCCGCTGCCACTCCTGATCTTGTAGCATCACAGGAGAACTTGGGTAAATTCATTGTTACACTAGTTTGGATCTACAATAAAATGGCCTCTTTAGCCAACCAAGTCATGCTCAAAATTGATACTCTGATTCCAAATTCCTTGGAGTGCCTGCATCAGTTAAGGGAAGAAGTTCCCTTGATTTCCCCAGTAGCGGCAGATTATCGTGTGTGGTAGAAATTTCTCAGAGAGCAACAAGTTGATGCCCCTAACCTCACGATCGCGTGCACATTCTCATGATCATATGGCAGTAGGTCACAGGTCACACTTGGCCGCTGGGTCGTAGGTTGCACTATCTAGTTGAGTTGCAAGTCGCATCCTCCATTCAGGTCGCGAGGTAGCCCAACGGTCAGGAAAGCAAAGATTTTGGTAGCCCAAAGGGAAAATTTTGGTCTATAAAAACTTCCTTCGAGAAGATTGTAAGATCATTTTTTTTTGGACTTAAGGAGTTAGAGAGCATTGTATAGAAGGACTACACACTTTTGAATATGAATACAAATACTTGTTAAATTCCTTTTGGATTTGATGTGGTTTGATGTGTGAACACTATGAGTATTTTGTTTTTAGTTTCTAACATCTTTTGATTAATGAAACTGTGTTTCCAATTACGTCATTGATGCATTATAGTTTTCTAAATATGTGTTAATGGTGCTAATTTTATTTTTCTTTATCAATAAATGTTAATAACTTTTTTTACTGACATTTATATTTTCATCAAAACCATTTAATGAAGTGAAGGGTGTTCTACCATAAAGAATTGTTTCTTCTATGGTTATAGCAACGTACAAGCATGACCCTAATGATATGTTGTTGACAGCATTTCCTTTTGTCCCCATGCTTCATTATTCATCTTGCTATGAATAGTGTTATATATTCATTTAAATCATCAATCATGTATCTAATATCATCTTAATAAGCATGTGTTCGTAATTTCATAAAGTTCTACTGAGACCCAAGGAAAGGAGAATTAAGTGGTAGCCGGACCCACACCCTGGATGGGATCCCTATTCAAAATGGTTTAGAGTCTAGTTGGGACTTTTACCAGGGAGATCCCCTACTGTTGGCTGGACAGATTTTCCTGTCAACAGAATTGGTGCTAGAAGTAGGGCCGAATGGCAGCCTCCCAACACACTAATAATATTCTGTTACAAACTCCCCAAGGGGAGGTCATAAACGATGACACCGGTCCTCCCCCTTTGAAAGATGTCCAAGGGGAGGAAACTCCTTATTACAAGGTCACCAGGGAGCAGTTAAGAGTTCTGCGCCCATTTTCCCATAACCTCATTAGGGATCTTCAATTCACTTCAGTCATGAGTTTCCTCACCCATACTAGGACCCCTTCTGCTAACCTCACTCGCAACGGTGCCCTTGTAAATTCCCTGCTTCAGTTGATAAATTTGATGGTTGAAGACCTCACAATGGATGTTGAGAATAATGAACCTATTTTGGAGCCCCAAGGAGCTTAAGAAGAAGAACCTGATGTGAATGAACCCCATCCTGACCCTCAGCCTAACCAAACCCAAAATAACAACAATCAAGTCTGCCGCCCACCAGGAGGAGGCGAGGGAAATAGAGGCCGAGGGAATAGAGGTTGGGGAGATAGAGGTTGTGACCAAGGTCACCATGCCGCCCACCACCGTCAAAACCAAAATAGGCCCCCTATCTACAATTGGGGATATCTTAGAAATATGGCCAACCACAAGGGACGTCAATATGAGCACTCTCACCATGAAGGGGAAGCATTCGTGTCGGGTGCTGGAAGTGAATCTGAATTAGAAATCAAGCACTAAGAGCAAGCCAAGTGGGTGAAACCACTCGCTTGGATGGCCCAATCCCCATTAGATCTCCTAGGCCACCCTCCACGACATGCCTAGGCACCCTGAAAAGCACCTCCCCAAGTTTGATCCCGATAAAGGCACACTGGCCGAAGACCACATAAGTAACTTCTACCTTTCACTGCAAACTATGAGAGTTCAAAAAGATGATGTTGCCTGCCATCTTTTTCCGCACACCCTTGAGAATAAAGCGGCCACCTGGTATCTCTCTCTCCCAAGTGCCTCTATAACGTCATGGGACCAATTTCGTCGCATTTTCTTACAAAATTTTTCGGAGGAAAAAACCCCCTCCATGCTCCTCACGGAGTTAAGTACCATCAAATGCCAAAAGAAAGAGAAGGTCAGAGATTTTAATCAGCATTTTGCTACCATACTGAACAAATTTCCCCCCAACTTGGCGTTGGATGACTCCATCACCATAATCTACTACATAAAGGCTCTTCCCAGAGACATTGTTCTCTTCGTAAAGCGCAAGGCTAGGGCTACCCTTGCAGCAAATTAAGTGGCTGCCCTTGCCGTATAAAATGACATTATTTCAATAGGGGTCATCGATCATGAAGGACGAGATGATCACAAACCCACCTCGAAGAAGAATCATTCTTCCACACTCAAAACCGCAGATAAGGACAAAGACACTTTTGACTTCGAGAGTATAGAAAAGACCCTTAAGCTGTTAACCAATGAAGTCTCTAATCTAAAGAGAAAGGGCATTGAATCCACTACTGGCATCAAGATGAAAAAACCCTTTTTTCAGAAATAATACCCCCACCACCAGCCGACCTCTATCAAAAGCAAACGCTGTTCTCAATGTGGAAGAAATCGGAAAATATAATTTTTGTTCTTTCCACCAGGCAGCCCACTCTAAGAAGACATGCCCTAAATGGATTGGCAGCATGACTGGAGTATTAAATCAACTCTTGGATGATCAAACCCCAGGGGACGCAGGAGAGGATGATGTCTCTGACAATGATGAAAATCTACCCCTTGATGAAGAACCAGGATCTGTCGTCCTTGCGTTTGATGTGATCCACAGGGAAAGCACCCATAACATCAATGATATCAACGTGGTCGATGACCCTAAGGTCAAGCCCATGTGAAACTATAGCCTAAGAATCAAAGGACCAGTTCTCGAACAGTCCTTCGAAGAGAAGAAGAGGGCCTTCTTAAGGAAAATATTACCCCCAACGAATGAACACCAAGTTGTTACCCTTGAGAAGTCCACTCCTAACAACACCCGAGTAAACCAGAAGAGAAAGCTGCCGATAGGGTCACCCAAAACCCCCACCGAGACTAGCCCACATTCTAATTATAGTTACAACATTGTTGAAGACATGAAAAAAACTAGAGCCAACATATCCCTTTATGAGCTGGCCCGCATCACCAACGAACGATAGCTTATTCTCAAAGCCTTCACCAATGCCTCGACAACCAAACCTGTAAGAAACACATCTGCCCAAGCTAGTCCGGGCTTCCAGTCTATTGTGAATGCAGTAAATGCAAACTCCAGGGGATATGCTCCCCCCTTTGTTCTATCGTTTGAAATTTTTAACTTCAACATCCATAACTGCCTGGTTGATTATGGCGCATCCACAAATGTCATGCCCTTGTTTGTTTGTAAAAAGCTGAAAATTCACCTAGAGAAAACTAATGCTTGGATTATTCAGCTTGACAAATCACAAGTGCCCACTATAGCTAAATAATTTCATCATCTGCCTGTCCTCTGACTCCAGATTCCACCAGTGTATAGACATTTTAGTCGTAGACATCCCGGAAACCTACGGTCTCTTTCTAAGCAGGGACTGGTCCAGCAAGCTACAAGGGTACTTTGCTACCGATTGGTCTCACCTGTGGCTTCCATACAAAGTTTGAAACAACAAAATTAGAGTGGAAAGTGAACCTTATATGAAACATACTGTGATTGACTTGGACGCTACCAATGAACCTATCAGCTTTGCCCGAGAGGAGCTCGACATATCTTTCTTAGAGGCCATCTTCGGATGTTACCACCCCCCTCAGTCCCCAGTAAGCCTAGAAGTCCAATTAGAGCTAACGCTCATTACGGAAGACCAAACTGTTCCCATCATACACCAAGCTAAAATCTCTCCCCAACCCACAGCTCCATAGGAACTAGAAGATGATGTATGGACCTTGTATTATGATGGTTCCAAGACGCATGATGGAGCTGGTGCGGGCTACATCTTGTTGGATCCCCAAAAGAATAAGTTTTTGATTTCATGCCGGCTATAATTCCAGTGCACCAAAAATACCACCGAATATGAAGCCTTAGTCCTTGGACTTAGAAAGGCGTTGGACCTAAAGGTAAGATGCTTAAAGGTTATCAGATATTCTGAGATCATCACTCGTTAGGTACGCATTACCATCCATTGCTTGTCTTCGAACTTAAAATATTATGAACAAGAGGTATGGCATCTAATTTCTGCTTTTGATGCGTTTGGTATTAAATCTATGCTTAGAATGCATAATGCGGCAACTGATACTCTGGCTAACGCTACTGCTAGGTTCAACCCTTTAAGAGATGGTTTTTCTATTAAAATAGTGTATAAACCATCTGTTCCAAATAACATCACTAATTTTCGCGTCTTTGATCATGACCAATAGATACTGGAATTCATGCTCAACACTGAGGTGTTCAAAGACACAGTGATAGAAGAATCAGACCATGATCAAGCCTTGCAGGAATAACATGATGAACGCAAGGAAAATCCCATGCCCAAGGGAATAGTGTCGCTTGAAAATTTGTTCGATCTGCAGAACCACTTCCGCAGTCCCCCAAATACAAACCTCGGGAAATATTGCTTCGATCAGATTAAGCAAGCTTTCACCCAACTATTCTGGAAATACCGAGACGTTTTCGCCTGGATGTATGATGAACTGCGTATGTATGACACTCGAATTATTTAGCATGTGATCCCTATGAAGGAAGGAGTGAAGCCCTTCTAGAAAAAGTTAAGAAAAGTGCATCCTACACTGGAGCCAATGATTCAGAAAGAACTTAAGAAAATTTTGGATGCATGCATCATCTTCAAAGTTCAGAACTCCACTTGGGTATCAAATCTGGTCCCGGTACGAAAAAAATCCGGTGAGATCCATTTGTGCATGGATTTTCAAAATCTGAATAGGGCCTCAGACAAAGATAACTACCCAGTGCCCCCTATGGAAGAGATATTGCAAGCCGTATCTGGATCCGAAATTTTCTCCTTGTTGGATGGGTTTTTTGGGTATAACCAAGTGCTAGTAGCTGAACCCGACAGATTAAAAACTACATTCCAGACTAAGTGGGGGAATTTCGCTTTCAGGTGCATGCCCTTCGGATTGATAAATGCTGGGGTAACTTTCCAACAGGCCATGGATATAGCTTTCCTTGGTCTAATAAGACAAAGCATGGTGGTATATTTGGACGACATCACCATGTTTTCGAAACACCGGGGCGATCATTTACGCCACCTCAGGAAGATTTTCGAAAGACGCAGGAAGTATGGGATCTCACTCAACCCAAAGAAAATTTTTTTCACCGTGTCAGAGGGGAATTTTTTGGGCCACATCATAACCAAGCATGGTATTGTTGTAGATCCCGAGCGAGCGAAGGTCTTTGCCCAAATCCCACCTCCGAGTGGCAAAAGGGCCATGCAATCTTTCCTTGGGAAAATCAACTTTGTACGGAAATTCATATCAGATTTTGCCCAAATAGTTAGGCCTTTGCATGGGATGATCAAGAAGAATGCGATTTTCAAATGGAACCCACCGGAGGAGGAGGCTTTCAACAAAATCAAGCAGGCCATTGCAGAAGGACCATCTCTCCAAAGTCTAGACTTCAGTAAAAGTTTCATCTTGTATACCTTCGCGTCGGATTCATCACTTGCGGCTGTCCTCACACAGAAAGATGCTAACAATGACGAATGACCCATATCATTCATGAGCACTAGGTTTCAAGGCGCTGAAATAAATTACCCTGAGATTGACAAGCAAGCTTACGCAGTGTACAAAGCGGTCAAGCATTTTCGGCCATATATCATGAAAAACCATGTCACAGTGTTCATTCCCCACCCACTTGTTCATTTTCTTTTCATGCAAAAAGAGCTGGGTGAGAGACAAGGAAAATGGATGGCATGTCTTCAAGAGTATGACCTGGAGTTGAAATTAGCACATACTGTCAATGGACAAGGACTCTGCCAAATGGCCGCGGAGGCTACAAGCTCCCACGAAGTTGAAGAAGAATTCTGGGAACAAGAAAACGACATGTATCAGAGTGACCATGCACCTCAGCAGAGGAACCTTTCTTGGTACTCTAACATTTTGGAATATTTGGCCCACGGCGTAATGGATCCTGTCTTGATTGCTTGGCAGAAACGTGCAATAAGGCTAAAAGCTGCCTCCTACCAATTAATACAAGGAAAAATTTTCAAGAAACATTACGATGGAGTTCTACTACGCTGCCTGGAACGCGATGAAGCATAGAGCGTCCTGACAGAACTACACGATGGACCAGCCAGAGGAAATTTTGCAAGCGATACCACTGCCCAAAAAATAATTTTTGTAGGTTACTATTGGCCAACCCTCTTCAAGGATGCTCATGCATATGTCCGTAAGTGTACCCAATGTTAGAAGTTCACCAATCGGGAAGCACGGACAACCGCTCCATTACAATTAGTGGTAGTAGAGGAACCTTTTCAACAGTGGGGGTTGGACGTGATTGGAGAAATCTTACCGCACTCCTCCAAGCAACACCGGTATATCCTCACCACTACTGACTATTTCACCAGTTGGGTTGAAGTGATATGATTACGCCAAATCAAGGATCAAGAGGTAATAGAGTTTTTCACTCATTCTATCATAACCAGGTTTGGCATTCCAACTTCACTTGTTTTTGACAATGCAACTTATTTTTCATTATTCAAGTTGTATTATTTTGCTTTGGAAAATGGTATTGTACTTAAACACTCTGAAAATTATTACCCCATTACCCCCAAGGAAACGGGTTAGCCGAGTCGACTAATAAAACCTTATCTGCATCATCAAAAATACTCTGTTGTCCCACCAGTGAAACTGGCATAATGCCCTCCTTAACGCCCTTTGGGCTGATCGGGTCACACCTAAATCCTCGCTTGGCACCTCCCCATATTTTCCTATATATGGAAAAGAGGTTGTCCTTCCTCCCCACCTATCTCTCCCTGCCCTCGAGTTGTCCCAAGAAAGCCATGGCACCCCATGCCCTGCCTTGCAGACCCGAATCAACACATTACTAAGACTGGAGGAGGAGAGGCAAAAAACCTGGGAAAAATTCGCCATCCACCAAAGCTAGATTAAGAGATGGTTTGATAAAAAATCAGCCAAGAGTAAATTTTTCGAAGTAGGGGACCTTGTTCTTAAATGGGATAAAGCTCACAAAGAGAAAGGGAAACATTCCAAATTCCAAGCTCTTTGGACAGGTCCATTCTAGATTAAGGAGAAGCTAGGTACTCACACGTTTAGACTACAAACCCTAGAGGGAAGAATCAAGGTACTCCCGGTAAACGAGCATGACCTCAAGCATTACTTCACTTAATAGCCCTTAGAGGGCCATCCCACCCTGTACCATATTTTATTGTTTTCTGTTTTAGTCTTCGTTTTGTAGGCGTCCTTCTAAAAGAAAAACTTCAATAAGGTGGAAGGCATTGTAGAAGCCATGCAATTGGCATACTGCACCAAGATCTGTGCTGATGATAGGTCTTTCCTGAAAATCACAAAAGATGGCAAGATATTTCCTATGACTAACACCCAAAGGTAATGCATGACCTAGTCCGAGCTACTAAGCGCGAGTAACTCACCTAGAAAGCTTGAAAGGGTGTCTGTGAAAATAAAGTTGGTTAAAGCGAAAAATACACTGAAAGGGAACAGAGCTAACTTTGGGTGACGTAAGGATATCTGGGAAAACCCAAAGTCCTCATACAGACCAGGAGCAACCTCTTCTGCAAGTAAAATAAGTCAGAATCCCTCATCTGCCTAGGAAAAATTGCCTCTCTCAAATATGTGCCATGAGCACATCTAAATAAGTGCCTTGGGCACATCTAAAATAAGTACAGTAGCATAGCAATAAAGCATAAAGGATTGAGAAAGGCTTCCTGCGTAGAGAGGCGATTCGACGACTCCGCTGGGGTACTGACCAGGCTCGCTAGCAGCGGAGCAACGTCCGTGACTCCTAGGCAGTGACTCCACCGAGACCGCGAGGTTCGTAGGCAGCGAAGCAACACAATGAGGACAAAATAATTATATCAGATCCTATAAATCCCTGAAGTGCTCCAACCCTTTTGGCCTGGAAACCAAAAGAAAAAAAAAGAGAACTCGGTCAACCAGCACCTAAACAGGCAAGTAGGTAAAGCTACCTCGTGTTGGCGATCTGTAATTTATTAGCAATATTGGCAAAGTCCAATTACAGAAACAACATCGTTTCAACCAACTTTGGGATTCTAGGATCTAGCCCTCCTGAATCCGGAGAGGGATCTCTCCAATGAGTGCAAATATGGATTTGTCTTTGAGGTTTGGGGTAATGATATTAGGCTAGTTATGAAGGCCAAGGGTTTTTTTTTTTTTTGGATGGTTGAGCATGATTACTGTTCAAGGTGGAAAGTTTTTAGTGCAAAAAGTTTCAAAGGTGAGAAGTTGCAGGCAATCAGAGTAAGCTTCGGTCAAAAAGGTAGAAAATTGCAGGTTTTCGTCCATTGGGCTATGGAGTCATAATAGGGTTTAATTGGAACAGTAAGAGGTAAGAGTGGTCCATGGGGCAAGTCATCTATGTCTAAGGATCTCTTTGAAGATTGATTTATGGAATGGAATGATACAATAAGAAAGAGAAATAAACAGATGCAGAAACAAGAGTAGCCCAAGATCTGATAAGTACTTTTAAACTAGTCAGCCTTTGACATGGACTCAAGAAAGACATAAAAGTAAACTAGGATCTGGTAATTACTTTGAAACTAGCCAGCCTTTGATACACTTTCAATAGAAAACATCTTAAAACAGAGGGAAACTTGAAGGCAACTTTTGGATTAGAAACTAGCGGGCCGGGATCACCACAAATCCTCTCCTAGCTCTTCTTTACTTGGTTACTTTCAAGACAAATACAAAGATAACAACAGAATGGCCTAATATCTGGTAAGTACTTTGAAACTAGCCAGCTTTTGACACATTCAAAGGGAAACAATCAGATAGTCTGTGGGATCATACTAGGACTAGGGCTCACCATATCTTCCTCAGTTCATCTTCACTAAACATAAACTGAAAATAACATCTAAGAATAACATTCAGCTAAGACAATAAGACAAGGGAACGCTAGCATTCCTATGCTTAAATTGAATTAAATCATTCCTAAATAACACAGATAGAGGAAAACATTCAGATAAATATTTTCAGTCAGAGAAGGTTACTGATATACAGTAGGTCCTAACTCTATGCATGCTGTTCTTTATAAGAGAATATGAAACACAGATGAAAACAGAAACAAAATAACAGGTTACAATAAGGAAAACATCACCGTCAACATAGACTAGGATCCCATAAATCAGCTTGTATTGATGCTCCAAACCAGTTACAGCTTCAAGTCCAGTGCTTTAGGTTAGCAACCATCTACACATCTCAGCCTAACCTATCTATCACCTGCAGAGCTCCAAGAGCCAGTGAATACTATGTACAATTAGAAGTTTTTGCTCAAATGTATATCAAAGTTCTACAACCAACCCCTCACTCATCTTCTACTGTAGTATATATAGAAGAATGAGGAGGTGAGATCTGATAAAAGATCTCAATTACAATTAATACAGAGTTAATGTCTTCTTGGCCCTTGGGGGGGCTCAATGAAGAAACTGTACAGGTGTTTCACTGTATTAATTGATTTACACTTATAAATTAAGCTCGGTGGGAGCTTTATTGAACTTTGAGGCTCTGTGTGACGCTAGGGTTACTCTGTAGATATCTTTTTCATTAAGTTTCATTGCAGAAGTAACTTTTCCGGCTGTGCTGAGGCGAAATCTGATCTTCTTCAATAACTTTGGCCCCTGATTGAGTACTTTGAGGAATAGGTGGCGCTATGGTAGCTGGGAGGAATCGATTTTCCTCAGATTGTGGTGGTGGGAGTATTCCTGCTTGATAAAACACTTTAGGTTTTCTATAAATTGTGTTTTATTTTGGGATTAGGCTTTTGATAAGCATCTTAGACGTAATCCCCACAAATATTTCCTTTAATCCTCTGTTCTGGTGCGTTTTTGTCTTCGACGCTGATACTCTTTGTTTGTGCCCGATTTGCTATGTTCTTTGTTGTTGTGCAGGGTTTCACAGGGTTCATAAGGCATCCATGCCTTAGGAAACACTGAGGAAATGTGCATTTCTACCCTGTGAATGATTTCCTTTGACGAATCGAAGACGGGAGGATTGACACCCTCTGCCTCTGAATCTTCTTCAAAAATTGCGAGAAAATGATAAAAACCCTGCAAAATACGAAAACTATTAAGAAATCCTGCTTTTATAGGTTGACTGCATCAGAGGGCATGTGGAAGGAGCGGGGCGGTCGGGATTAATCAGGGAGATCATAGAATGGGCGGAAGAAAAATTAAATCCGAGCCATCGATCGTGCAGAGATCGACGGTCGAGATTGAACAAGGCGGTCAGAGGAGGAGGATGAATCTGAACCGTCGATCGCGCAGAGATCGACGGTCGGGATTGGGCAATGGAAAGTCAGATGGAGAGATCGGGCGATGAATTGTGAGCCATCGATCTGCAAATCATATCGACGGCGGAGATTGATTTCCCGCTATACGATGGCCCGACTATCGTGCGCGCACCTTCATTAACCATCGAGCAACTTCGGCGAGCGATCATTATTGGATCAGTGGGCCCAGATCATACGGTCCACAGCGATATCACTGGGCATCCAGGTCCAAACGATAACACGCGATGGATGAATTTAATACACGGTGGATGGCGGTTTTACAAATAGTACATGGGACGCGTGTCAAGTGATGTATGGAATCGCCGGCCATTGGGCAAAAACCGCCCTTTGCCAAAGAGTGGTGCGATAAAAACCATGCGGTTTTTGGAAAACGACGCATGACTGGGGGGTCCACAGGGAGGTGCGCTCCGCACCGTCGGATCTTATGGATTGAATTGACGGTCGAGATCGCTCCATAATTTTCCCGGGTGGAAAAATTAAATAAAATGAATTTCGACGGTTTAAATAAATATCAAAGGTTTTTGAATTGTTTGTGAAGAAATATTTATTTAAACTGGATACGCACCCGACTGGCTTAGCGCGCGGTCACGGTGCCAGGGTGTATGGGTGGAGAGGCTAGAGACTTAGCCCAAGGGGGCTTAAGTCAAAAAAATGTATTTTTATGATTTTAAACGTTTTTTCAAAGGAAATGAGGGTTCCGATAAGGCCAAGAATGAGTCTTAAACCTTTTAAAGGGGATTTTGATGAGGGGAAAAGGAAGAAATGCGAAAATGAGGGATTTTTGTGGGAAATAAGGGGAGAGAAAGATGAGGTTAATTTGGGAAGAAGGGAAAGGAGAAAATGGTGTTTGCAGCAATATTTTGGCTTTGGAAATCAGCAGGATTTCAAACTTTTTCAAGATGGGAACAGTAGTGAAGGTTTGAACAGAGACATGAGGCCTTCAAAAAGTCTTCAAGAGTCAACAGTTTTTAGTGAGAAAAAATTGTTCCTTGAAGGCTCAAAAATAGATTTAGCCACCTTTTGAGATAATAAAATTTTACAGGTGGCTAACAGTGGCTCCACTTGGGGATGGTGCCTTCTTGAAGGCATCAAGAACTTTCAGACCTGCATTCTCTGGGAGGCTGACCATGTGCTTGATCCTTTAATGTTCTCTGGGAGGCTGATCAGTGGCCTAATCCATTGGGCTACTCTTCCTGTGCTGGGATGATCTTTCTCTGAAAAACATATTTAGCAACCATGAAAAATAATAGATCTTCATCAATACAAACTTCTACCTACCCAATCCTACAGATCTAACATTTTTTCTTCAATAGAGTGCACTTGGATTGGAAAACTCTTTTCACAACATTTTATTCTTTTGAAACCAATAAATATAATCTATTTCTACTCCTTATTTCTCCCTGAACTCAGATTAAATAGTTGAATTCAGATGCTTCTCTACCTATTCTACTATCTGTTGGGATTAAACTTTCCAACAAAATTTCATTCTCTAAATTTCTAAAACATAAATTTAAAAACAGTCAAGTCAAGATTAAGTTGTTTGACTTGCTGCGATCTATGGCATAAAGACAAGCTGCACATAGACATTTATTTTTCAGAAAAAATAAATAAAAAATGGAAGGCTTAAGATCTGAAATTTGATAACACTACCTTCCTCTTTTCTATAGCTCTGATTTGATTCTTATTGAGTTGTCTTTCCTTTTTCTCCGGTTTAGATTTTGAGCTAATTACAACCAGATTTTTTTACATCTCTTTGACTCAAAAAAATAGAACAGATTTGAGTCATTTCTCTTTGCAACCTTAGGTTCAGATTTTGATCACGTTCAAACCTTTAATTTCTATCCTAAACTATCTACTGATAAGCCAAGATTAGACAGTTTGGCATATCAAATTCACTATCCTATCAGCAGAAAATTTAAAGCTAATTAGTCAAGATTAAACAGTTTTACTAACTAGAAGTGTGTTTTTCAAGAGTGGCATTTGAGCTTGCACACTTTCAGAATTTGATTCTCTTTTTGGTATGGGGCGATACCTTTCTTGTTTTCAAAATCTGCCCTCTTTTCTTTCTTTTCTTTGTTTTTGTATTTTTGTTTTTCACAACTTTGAATGCAATGGTGGATGAAATATTTATAATGGAAAAGATAAAAAAGGCTTCAAAACATAACATGAATCAAGAGAAGTAATGCTTAAGCATCCTACCATTGACAGGACCCCCAAACAATTCTGCTCCATTCAACTCCTGCAAAAAAAATGCGTTGTTACCAGCAGTTGAATGAATAGAGTATGGGCCAACCCATAGGTTGTCAAAATTTCCATGCTTGCCGTTCTCTTCCCTTCTTGAGTCCCACTTTAAAACTTTGTCCCCAATCTTGAAATTTCTAGCCTTTGTTCTTCTGTCAAAAAGCTTCTTAATGCTATCTTGTTTCTGCAATGCTTTGTTATACACTTCCTCCCTGGTTTGCTGAAGATGAATGGTCTAATTTATTCTTCTGATCATGTCATTATCTTCAGTCTGCAACTCTTAAATCAACTTGACCACTGGTACACCAAGGCTGTTTGGAAAAATTGCATCAGTACCATACACAAGCTGAAAGGGTGACATACCAATGGATTTCTTCAAAGTCAATCTGTCAGCCCAAAGTGCATGAATCAGCTTTGTGTGCCAAGACTTCTTGTTGTCCTCCAACAGTTTCTTGATTATGTTCACTAAGCTTTTGTTTGAGGATTCTGCAAGTCCATTACCTTGAGGGTAATAGGCCATGGAATGCCCCAATGTTATCTGATATCTGTGACAGAACTCAACCATCTTCTTTGATCCAAATGCTGCTGCATTATCAGTGATGATCTTGGTAGGACAGCAAAATCTGGAGAGAATATTAATCTCCATAAATTTTATGATAACTGAATCATTGGCCTGCCTACAAGGAATGGCTTCTATCCACTTAGTGAAATAGTTTGTGGCAGTGAGAATCCATCTGTACTGGGAAGAAGATGGTGGATGGATTTCTCCTAAAAATTCAAGTCCCCATTGTTGAAATGGGGCTTCAACAGTGATTGGATGCAGAGGGAGGGGTAGAAATTTTATTTTTCCTTCAAAAATTTGACACTTATGATAGGCTACGATCATCTTGTGTACATCATGGAAAAGAGTAGGCCAATAGAAACCAGCCCTCAAAATTTTGTTGGCTGTTGTCTTCCAGTACAAATGACCTCCACACTCTCCTTCATGGAACTGGTACTTAACCTTCTCTGCATCAAACTCGTAAGTTATTTAAGTAATAAACCACTGCATTCTTCCAATAAGTATATTTATCTATGTTTAAATAGTTTTAAGGGAAGTTTTCTCAATTTTAGGAACTCAATAAGCTTTTTTAATAAACCAGGAGTCATTCAAATTAAGCAAAACAGGAAGACACAAGATACCAAGAGGAATTCATAAAAATATTTTCAATAATAAAAGTTGAGATTTCTCACTGTCTCAAAGCATTAATCATATGAATATCAAGAACTTCACACCTGATCTCACCATTAATCTAGTTTTTAGACTCACTTTGTTGTTTTTAGTGGGTTTTATCTCTAAATCATACTCAAGGATGATAGCAATCCACTTACCTCTCTTACCATCTGGGTCTTGTGTTAGAATGTCTTTAACAACTGAGTTTGGGACAAAGGAAATGATGTGTGAGTGAAGGATGTACACTCTGAAGTCTTTCAATGCTTTAACCAAAGCAAATGCTTGCTTCTCCATAATGTTGTACTTCAAAGGGGCATCCCTCAATGCCTTGCTAAAGAATGCAATAGGCTGCTCTTGTCCTTGTGGGTTTTTCTATAAAAGGACGACAGCTATGGTATGTTCTAATGCAAATGAGAAAATACAAAAATCTTTTGAAAAATCAGGACTTATCAGAACCGGTGTTTTGGTCAACTCTCTCTTCACCAGTACAAAGGATTTCTTTGCTTCCAAGGTCCATTTTACCCCTTGCTCATTTTTCAGCATGTTTGTGATATTCCTAAGGAGCTCAGCTAAAGTAGGGATGAACCTTCTCAAAAAGTTGATCTTCCCAATGAAAGATTACAACTCCTTGATGTTTCGAGGATGAGAGATTTGCAATATGGCCTCAATCCTCTTTGGATCTCTCTTTATACCCTCTTCTGAAATAATGTGTCCAATAAGTTTACCTTCTTGGAGACCGAATAGTGTTTTCTTAAGGTTTAAAGATATTCCAAACCTTCTGCACTTCTTGAAAAATTTTCTTAAATGTTCTAAGTGTTATTCATCTGTTTTTGAAAACACAGTGACAACATCAAGATAGATAATGATGAAGAAGCCCAATTCTTCCGAGAATGCTATGTCCATGGCTCTACGGAAAGTTTCTCCAGCATTCATTAGACCAAAGGGCATTTTCACATACATGAAAGTGCCCCATGGTGTAGTAAAGGCTGTCTTTAATTGATCAGCAGGGTAAACCAAGATCTGATTGTACCCTGAATAGCCATCCAGCAAAGAGATTCTTCTAGACCCTACCACCCTTTATAAAATATGATCCATCTTGGGTAGAGGGTAGTTGTCTTTTAATGAAGCTTTGCTTAAATCTCTAAAGTCTATACAAAGCCTGATTTCTCCAGTTTTCTTCCTAACAGACACCAGATTAGATACCCATTCAGAATATCTAATAAGGACAATAATACCACCTTCATACATTTTTTTAATCTCCTTCTCAACCAAAGGTAACTGAACAGGGTTTATTCTGCACAGCTTCTGTTTGAATGGTTTTTGGTTTTCTTTAAGGGGAATTTTGTGTTGTATTATTTCAGTGTCATAGGATTTAATATCTTCATAACTCCACGCAAAAACATCAGAAAACTCTTTGAACAGCTCAATGTATTTGAGTTTAATGTGAGTTGGCAAAGTCTTAGACAGTTTAATCATTTTTAGTTTTTCCTCACTGCCTATATTGCACTCCTCCACTTCAGTCTCTACAGGTTCCAGTTTTGGTTTTTTGGCCACATCGTCAAAATCGAACAACTCTTCTAAAGGGGCTAGACCTCTAGGAAAAATTTCATCTTTAGCATGGAGAGTTTCCAATTCCTTTGTTTCGTTCATAAGTTTGCTAGACAATAGGTTAATATTGACAGGCTCAGGAGACGGTTCTTCTTCACCAAGAAAGTTTTCTTCACTGCAGTCTGTTTCATAGTCTGAGTCCGAACTATTTAGTTCGAATTCATTTCTGAATTGCATGAAGTCTTCTAATTGTTTGTCATTATCAAACACCTACCAATACTTCTTATTATCAGGCACTGCTGGTCCAAAATTTATCTCAGTTGTACAGTCTTTGGTTTTAAATGGCGCTAAGCATGTCCTAGCTACAAAGGCTAAATTGTGGGCTACAATGTTTCTCTTCCTTGGGACAAAAATTACTTTGGACTCCTCGAATGTTTTTAAAAGGTCCATGACATCATTCCGGTAGGCTCTAAGTCTGGGATGATTTACGTTATACTCCCCATTTATTTGCCTAATGATCAATTCAGAATCCCCATATACATTGATTCTTCTGGCTCGTAACTTTTTCAAAAGATGTAAGCCTAAGAGAAGGGATTCATATTCTGCTATGTTATTGGAACACTGAAAGTTTAATTTGCATGAAATGCATTCTGTGTGAGTGTTTTTCAGTGTTATTAATCCAGACACTTGCACCAGCATTAGTTCTAGTGAATGACCCATCAAAATACATACTCCAGAGAGGACCTTTCTTGGTTTTATCTTGGTTAGGGTCCTCTTCAATTATCGTGCTTAAGGGTTGTTGTGGAATCTCTGCACTGAGTTGTAGATGTTTTGATTCCCCCTGATTTTCAGTCACTTGAGGGATACTTTCTTGACTCTCAATGTTTAGAAACAAAGGACACATGACTTGTAGTTCAAGACCTACCTTTGGTTTGCTGTCGTTCGAAGGTTCAGCAAACTATTTTGAAAGTTCATTGGTATTTACCTCCTCCTCTCTATAGGCCATTAATTCTGTTAAAATGACCTGTTCACTAAATGTTTCATCATTAAACATGATAAAATAATCGAGGCTTGTATTGATAGAATAGACAGGAGATTTTTGTGGTCTGTCTTGGCTTGTGACTATGTACTGCATATGGGACTCCCTGTAAAGTCTTCTAGTTTGATTGAAAACAGGGATAGTCGCATAGGTCATGTCCATTTGCATAGTCCCCTATAACTTAGCCCCCCAAGATCTTGATAAAAGCATTCCATATTTTGGGGGTACATCAGCCACAACAATATCCATGACTAAGCATTTGGCTGGAATTTGGGCTAAGTTAACACAGAGGTCCTTGATCAATCCTAAACATTTTACTCTGCTAGAATCAAAAGAGTAAAGGTCTTTATAAGGTCTCGTGATTTCTAGACCCAGGCTCTCCATTACAGCTTTAGGAATTAGATTATGAGAAGCTCCTGAGTCATGCATAGCGTTGTGCAAAATCTTGTCATGAACGTTAAAACTTACATAAAAGGGAGGAACAAGTCCCTCTTGATATTTTCCTTCAATCTTTGGACCAAAAATAAGCTCTGATTGGTCATCGTTAAGATTGAATGTGTCATTGTCATCTTCTAAATTTAAAGCCTTCAAAATTTGGGTCCTATATACATGTTGGGCAGCTAATTCAGTCAGGGGAACAGAAATTTTGATCTTTGAGATTTCCTGCTCCAGGCTTAAAGGAATTTGGTTCTTTGGAGCACTTGTCTCAGCCCTATTAGCTGTCACTTTATCAGCAATATCAGGTTGCTGTTTTTTTTTATTTACATTTGATAAAATGGTTTTCACAGGAGTACTAGCTGTAGGGTTAGTACTACTAATGTCTGCACTCTGTTTTTCATTGTCTTGAGTGCTTTTTCCCTTACCTTTATCATAATTTTCAGCCACTGTTTTATCCTTTTGTTTGACAACTTTAGGTTTGGTTGCAGTGCTATTTTGTGAGGGCTTGTCATAGGTTTTGTTGTTGGGGGTTTTTTGACTAGGTTTACTTCTGAGGTCATATTCTCTTGGAGGTTCAGTGATGGCATTTTCCATGTCTTGACAACAATTTTCATTATCATCTCTTTTGTCATCATAGGGTGTATAAAGACCTTGTTTTATATCATAATGAACCTCAAAGTCATCATCATCTACCCCAAATAGGTTAATATCATCTTCCTCTGTTATTTGATCTATTTCCTCAACCTCACTTACATAGTTTTGATGAAAGGGAGGAGAGATTTGTTGATCATCCTCCCTAGGTCTGTTTGGAGGTTGGTTCCTTCTAACATTCTGATTTTGGTTCTGGTTCCTATTTTGAGGAGCACTTTGGTTTTGGCTTGCTTGTGCTCTCTTAATTATGCTCATCTCTTTCATCATTTCTTCCATCATTCTTTCCATATTTTAATTGGAAGTGGAAGGCGTGGATTCCTCTCTGAAAGATACTCTCTTCTCAGCTTTCATCCTTTCTCTTTTTTCCATCAGGATGACTTCTACAGAAAGAGCACCTCTTTGCATATCTTCAAGAGTTGCAAAGTCTCTCTCTCTCAGCTGATAGGTCATTTCAGAGTCAAATCCTTTAGGAAACTTGTTTAAAGCTGAGCCTTGAGGAGGTTTTAGTTCTGGGGAAAATGCATTATACACACTATTGAATCTAGTGCAATACACTTTCCCTAGGGTTTCTATGGAGGTTCTTGTAATCATAAAGGACTTGGAGAGGATTCTTTTTAACTTCCCATTTGTTTCAGAATGTTTGATGGAAGCCTTGTAGGTCATTAATACTATGGGGGGCTAAGCCTTTAAACCATTTTCTTACTTCTCCCCCCAGGCTTTGAGCAAGTAATCTAAGTTTGACAGAATCATCATCAATTTCATTTATGTCAAAATAGTCATTTATCTTATCCACATGTTGTGATGCAGTTGTAGTATTGTTAGCATCATATAACGGAATTTTGGACTGATAGTCTTGTGGAAGGTTGACTAAAGGTGCAAGAAGGACTAAGGGAGCATACCATGTAGCCATGGCAGGAGGTGGGGGTGGATTTACAAGGGGTGGATTAAAAAAAGGGAGAGTGGGTTGGATTGGAGTGGTTTGGACAATGAATGTTGGATGAAGGGATGTGGATGGAACAACAGTAGATTGCTGAGCTGATCATGGATGAGAGGCACCTAAGTTGTGGAGGAAATGTAAATCAGGAGGTGTTGTTTCTCTGCTATCAATATGTTTACTAGTTTCAGGAGAATAAAGTGAAGACTCAGAATCTAGCTGGATTATATCATCAAATGACCTAGTGCTGAATGGATTTACTAAGTCAGCTTGTGATTGTTGTAGAGCTGAGAGATGTTCAAGAACTGATTTAGCTCTCAAGGGTGTTATGAAAACAGTTGATAATTTAATCTAAGGAGACTTCCTAAGGATACTTTCTGGGTTATCAACTACTTCAGGTGGATCAGGGTCAGGATAGGCTCTAGTGTGAACCTTTCTAGGAGCCACTATGCTGTGTTTTTCAGACCCAAATAAATGAGACAAGTTCAACCAGGTATGACAGTCTTTGGGTGGTTAACTAATATGTTTACCTAAATTTCAATCCTACAGTCCTATAACTGAGTTTTAATAATATTATGATGATCAGGGTTCTTTCCAGTGGAGTCTTAAGGTCTTTTTAGGATTATGGAGTCGCCAAGTGGAAGCTTTTAGCTCTTTTCAGAGGTAAAAGGTTTTATGGTCCACCACCATGCTTGTGACATATCCCTTTTCAAGGATATCCCAGAGCACAACAAACTCTAACCAGAGATTGACTGGGAGGGAATTTACCAGATATTTCACCTCTGAAAGAGGATGAGATCCGGAAGCTACTTGGCCCTTTCCAGACTCTGTCTAAGAGTATGGGGTAAAACACAAAAAAGGTAAGTGTCAAGGTAAGAGTAAGTGTTTTACTACCAATCTGAAATATTTTTGGTTTTTTCTGAGTTATTTTTCAGTTGTGTGGTTTCTAAGAATATGCTAACTCTGTTTCAAAACTTAGCCACGGTTATGAGACAAAGACAGTCTACTCTTATGGCTAAGCCAGCTGATTTTTCAAGGTTAGATAAAAGCTTGAGAAGAACCTAGAGTTTTACCTAGTTTGTCACTGATTCAACACAAGTTTCATCATGATTACCATTTGTTGGTAGTGCTTGAAAAGGCTGATTTTTACTCACAAGTTTTATAGAGATGAAAAATGATTCTGGGTTCAGGTCCCTAGCGGAGTCGCCAGAAATGTTGGGGATATGTAATTTATTAGCAATATTGGCAGAGTCTAATTAAAGAAACAACATCGTTTCAACCAACTTTGGGATTCTAGGATCTAGCCCTCCTGAATCTGGAGAGGGATCTCTCCAATGAGTGCAAAGATGGATTTGTATTTGAGGTTTGGGGTAATGATATTAGGCTAGTTATGAAGGCCAAGGGTGTGTTTGTTTTTTGGATGGTTGAGCATGATTACTATTCAAGGTGGAAAGTTCTGAGTGCAAAAATTTTCAAAGGTGAGAAGTTGCAGGAAATCAGAGTAAGCTTCGGTCAAAAAGGTAGAAAATTGCAGGTTTTAGTCCATTGGGCTATGGAGTCATAATAGGGTTTAATTGGAACAGCAAGAGGCAAGAGTGGTCCATGGGGAAAGTCATATATGTCTAAGGATCTCTTTGAAGATTGATTTATGGAATGGAATGATACAATAAGAAAGAGAAATAAACAGATGCAGAAACAAGAGCAGCCCAGGATCTGATAAGTACTTTTAAACTAGTCATCCTTTGACATGGACTCAAGAAAGACATAAAAGTAAACTAGGATCTGGTAAGTACTTTGAAACTAGCCAGCCTTTGATACACTTTCAATAGAAAACATCTTAAAACAGAGGGAAACTTGAAGGAAACTTTTGGATTAGAAACTAGCAGGTCGGGCTCACCACAAATCCTCTCCTAGCTCTTCTTTACTTGGTTACTTTCAAGAAATAGACAAAGATAACAACAGAATGGCCTAAGATTTGGTAAGTAAATTGAAACTAGCTAGCTTTTGACACATTCAAAGGGAAACAATCAGATAGTCTGTGGGATCATACTGGGACCAGGGCTCACCATATCTTCCTCAGTTCATCTTCACTAAACATAAACTGAAAATAACATCTAAGAATAACATTCAGCTAAGACAATAAGACGAGGGAACGCCAGCATTCCTATGCTTAAACTGAATTAAATCATTCCTAAATAACACAGATAGAGGAAAACATTCAGATAAAGATTTTCATTCAGAGAAGGTTACTGATATACAGTAGGTCCTAACTCTATGCATGATGTTCTTTATAAGAGAATATGAAACACAGATGAAAACAGAAACAAAATAACAGTTTACAATAAGGAAAACATCACCGTTAACATAGACCAGGATCCCATAAATTAGCTTGTATTGATGCTCCAAACCAGTTATAGCTTCAAGTCCAGTGCTTTAGCTTAGCAAACATCTACACATCTCAGCCTAACCTATCTATCACTAGAAGAGCTCCAAGAGCCAGTGAATACTATGTACAATCAGAAGTTTTTGCTCAAATGTATATCAAAGTTCTACAACCAACCCCTCACTCATCTTCTACTGTAGTATATATAGAAGAATGAGGAGGTGAGATCTGATAAAAGATCTCAATTAAAATTAATACAGAGTTAATGTCTTCTTGGCCCTTGGGGGGGCTCAATGAAGAAACTGTACAGGTGTTTCACTGTATTAATTGATTTACACTTATAAATTAAGCTCGGTGGGAGCTTTATTGACCTTTAAGGCTCTGTGTGACGCTAGGGTTACTCTGCAGATATCTTTTGCATTAAGTTTCATTGCAGAAGTAACCTTTTCGGCTGTGCTGAGGTGAAGTCTGATCTTCTTCAATAACTTTGGCCCCTGATTGAGTACTTTGAGGAACAGGTGGCACTATGGTAGCTGGGAGGAATCGATTGCCTCAGATTGTGGCGGTGGGAGTATTCTTGCTTGATAAAACATTTTAGGTTTTCTGTAAACTATGTTTTATTTGCGGATTAGGCTTTTGATAAGCATATTAGACGTAATCCCCACAAATCTGTCCTTTAATCCTCTGTTCTGGTGTGTTTTTGTCTTCGACGCTGATACTCTTTGTCTGTGCCCAATTTTCTGTGTTCTTTGCTGTTGTACAGGGCTGCGTAGGGTTCATAAGGCATCCATGCCTGAGGAAGCACTGAGGAAACATGAATTTCTACCCTGTGAATGATTTCCTTTGGCAAATCGAAGACGGGAGGATCAAAACCCTCCGCCTCTGAATCTTCTTCGAAAATTATGAGAAAATGATAAAAACCCTGCAAAATACGAAAAATATTAAGAAATCCTGCTTTTATAGGTTGACTGCATCAGAGGGTGTGTGGAAGGAGCGGGGCCGTTGGATGGCATCATCCAACAGTCAGGATTAATCGGGGAGATCATAGAATGGGCGAAAAAAAAATTAAATCCGAGCCATCGATCGTGTAGAGATCGACGATCGAGATTGAACGAGGCGGTCAAATGAGGAGGATGAATCTGAACCGTCGATCGCGCAGAGATCGACGGTCGAGATTTGGAAATGGAAAGTCATACGGAGAGATCCGGCGATGAATTGTGGGCCGTCGATCTGCAGATCAGATCGACGGCAGAGATTGATTTGCCGCTATACGACAGCCCGACTATCGCGCGCGCACCTTCGTTAGCCATCAAGCAACTCCGGCGAGCGATCACCGTTGGATCAGTGGCCTAGATTGGACGGTCCACAGTGATATCGCTGGGCATCCAGGTCTGAACGATAACGCGCGATGGATGACTTTAATACGTGGTGGATGGCGGTTTTACAAATAGTACATGGGACGTGTGTCAAGCGATGTATGGAATCACCGGCCATTGGGCAAAAGCCGCCCTCCGCCGAAGAGTGGTGCAATAAAAACCACGCAGTTTTGGGAAAATGGCGCACAGCTGGGGGCTCCACAGGGAGGCGCACTCCGCACCGTCGGATCTTATGGATTGAATCGACGGTCGAGATCGCTCCATAATTTGCGCGGGTGAAAAAATTAAATAAAATGAATTTCGATGGTTTAAATAAATATCAAAGGTTTTTGAATGGTTTGCGAAGAAATATTTATTTAAACCGAATAAGCGCCCGACTGGCTCAGTGCACGGTCACAGCGCCAGGGTGTATGGGTGGAGAGGCTAGGGACTTAGCCCAAGGGGGCTTAAGTCAAAACAATGTATTTTTATGATTTTTCAACGTTTTTTCAAAGGAAATGAGGGTTATGATAAGGCCAAGAATGAGTCTTAAACCTTATAAAGGGGATTTTGATGAGGGGAAAAGGAAGAAATCCAAAAAATGAGAGATTTTTGTGGGAAATAAGGGGAGAGAAAGATGAGGTTAATTTGGGAAGAAGGGAAAGGAGAAAATGGTGTTTGCAGCAATATTTTGGCTTTGGAAATCAGCAGGATTTCAAAGTTTTTCAAGATGGGAACAGCAGTGAAGGTTTGAACAGAGACATGAGGCCTTCAAAAAGTCTTCAAGAGCCAACAGTTTTTAGTGAGAAAAAATTGTTCCTTGAAGGCTCAAAAATAGATTTAGCCACCTTTTGAGATAATCAAATTTTACAAGTGGCTAACACCTCGCAAGGTGAGAAAGGAAATATCATGGGAATCTAAAGGTGAAAGGAACATCTTGCTAAGACCCCTCCCTCCCTCCACAAAGGAAAATCATTAGTAGAGGTTCTGGGCCTGACTAGTGAATCGCCATTTGTTGTAGCCTCTACAACACCCTCCAAAATTCCACCCTCTAAAATTTTTTTGGAGCCACCTGATCATCGAAAAAGCTAAGTTAAAATCTGTAAAATTTAAGAGTCACTGAGTCACAAAATGGTTCTCTTCCCCAAATCTACAACCTAGCGACCTCGCGACCTCTCGGGTCGCTAAGTCAGTAAGTCGCAGATCTCCTGGATTTTTCAAGATCGCGACCTCGCAGCCTTGCGACCCCACGACCCCCCCAGGTCGCGAGGTCGCACCTCCCTCAAAACACAGAACATTGTGACCTAGCGACCTCATTAATGGCTCGCACGCGTGACCCTTTTATAAATAGGAGGGTCGCTAGGTCGCATTCTGTTCATGTGGTGGAGAGAAAAAAACGCTTTTGACAGGCCAACTGGAGCGCGATTTTCCCTGGTAAGTTGTTGTTTCCTTTTTTTTACTTTGTTGCCCTGTTACCTCCGCCTTAGCCTTTAAAGCCATCCTTCATTCCTCCTCTTAACTCTTTAATACTGGAGATGCCCTAGCTACCCTAACACTCCCTTTCCTTGCACAATCCTGTAACCACAATTCACCCAGCCTCCTTGATATGTGTTTTTCTCCTGAAACTGCTCCCCTCCTTTGTTTTGATGGCCCACTTAGCCTTGCATTATTTAAATTTAAAAGGAACTCTATTGCAATAATGAAATGGATCACATCGCGTGCTAAAAAACCCGTCCAACCCTAGTGCGACTTCTGACTCGTGCGACTCTCTAACCCCGGTCGCTGAGTCACTAGGTCGCAGCCGCCCTCCAAACTGTTGTTCGCGACCCTTGCGACCCTGCGACCCTGGTCACTGAGTCACTAGGTTGCAGCCACCCTCCAAACTATTGTTCATGACCCTTGCAACCCAGCGACCAGATCACAAGTCGCAGAGTCACACTCTCCGCGAATTGCCAAGCGTTTGCAACCGAGCAACCTCACGACCTGGTCGCAATGTCATGAGGTCACAAGGTTGCTTCCTCCTAAAATCTTAAACCTCGCGACCCTTGCAACCCAACGACCCAGTCGCAGGTCGCTAACTCACCCCTCCCTGTGTTTTTAGTTTGGAAAAGTTAATAAACTGTGCCTAGGCTTTTATCATTATGGCATCTTTCTTATCCTAGGATTCTTTCATGAACATGACAGGTGAATTCGAAGCAGACTTAGAGTGTGTCCCCGTCTCTTTAGAATCGAGCAACATGGGACCTCTGGTGGCCCGCAGAAAAAACAAGAGCCCAGAAATAAAAGACATAGAAATGGATATACCAATGTACCCGCCCCCGATCTACAGGGACACCTTGTGTACATTTTCCAAAGGGGAAAGCATGAGGTCGTATCAAGTATACCAGGAATTTGCTCAGCCAGAATTCCCAGAAGACCTCCCCGACTGACAAGTATACATACAAGTTAAAAGGTCGAAGCTCCACCATGCAGGTTCCCACCCTGCTATATTCCCATGCGCGGAGGTCATTGAGTGGATCATACAAAACATCAACCCCAAAATATGGGTAATTCGGGACTATGAAGGTAAAGCATTTGCGACTCTCAAGGGCTCAGATGCTGAGTTTTACTATGCACTGTCGGAATGAGAGCAGGTCTTCACAGAAGAATGTGCCACCACCCATGTAGTCGCCATAGTAGATACCCTGAGAAGATGGTGGGAGGAGCTCGAAAAGTTCAATGTCAAGAAGGATCAGGAATATCCAGTGGCGGGTCTTAGGAAAGTATATAAGCTCGTGGTAGCTATGATTTTCAAGATATATGGTCATCCCGATGCCACCACTTTCAGCGGCACGTGGGTATCCCTGATGGAGTATGTCACTGTGCACAACACTCATTTCAATTGGGCCAACATGCTGATGGCGTCTCTCCAGAAAAACATATCCTTTGCACTAGCACCAGAGGAGGGATATTCCTCTGAATTTTACATGGCTTCCTACTTGTTGGATGTTGTTTTTTCCCAGTGCCACTTTGAGGGATGGGTCCATAACTGGAATCCAGAGCAGGCATGCCCAGTTCACTTAGAGACGAAAGTATTTTGGGACTCCAAGTATAAGCAAGAGATAGAGCCAATCTCACAAATATTCATCCCGACACTCTACAGGAAACTGTTCGGTCAAGACACTCCATGCATGTCTTGGCAAGCCAGGGAGACGTTGGTCAACGTGGAACATTGGTTCCCACTCATATAATATACCTTTATTTGAATCTTTGGTTCATTCAAGACTCCCCATGCTATGCCCTAATATGTTACAGATAAAATTCTCCTTCAGGAGGTTTGTTTTCAAATGAATTCTGGCTTCTCTAAAGTCCTGACTAAAGGTAAGAAGAAGCCATGGCCTACACTGCCTCTCACCATCGGTGCGTACATGGTCAAGGATTTTAGAGAGGTAGAGGTAGAGGCAGAAGAAATGAGAGGTTTTCACCTAGAGCCATTGGATCACCGGACATATGATCCAGAGAGGATAGTCCCTGATCACTGTAAGCGGGCTAAGTTCAAATGGAGCTACCAACATACTAAATGCCCATATGAGGATGAGAAAAGAAAATATTATAGCACAGATAGGGAGCTTTCCCTAGGGGCGTGGTCCAATTAGGAAGATCCAGATGATCACACGTTGGAGGAAAGAATTCGTGAATTAGGAGGCGCTTCTTCTTCTCACGCCAAGAAGCCTCGAACCAGAACAGGTCACAACACTACTTCCCAACAGAAAGAGAAGGAGGCCAAAGCTCAGTGAAAAACTGAAAAGAAGACAAAAGAGGATGAAGAAAAGCGTAAAAGGAACCTGAAGGCAGAGCAAAAGAAGAAGCAGGCAGAAGAGGCCTGCAAAAGAAAGGAAGAGCAGGAGGCAGAGGCTAAGGTGGAACAATAGCTCAAAAGGGAATTAGATCAAGTGGAGGCCAAACGCAAGAAGAAAGAAGGACAGGAAGCAGTGGTAGAGGTAGAGCGCAAGCAGAAAGAAGCACAGGAAAAAGAAGAAGTGGAGCGCAAGCGGAAAGAAGAACAGGAGAAGGCAGAAGCAGAATGGCTTCAGAAAGAAGAGGAAGAAATGAAAAGAAAAGAAGAGGAAGATCGAAGATCAAAGAACATCGAGACATCTCCTCCAGTCACAGAATAAAAAATTGAGTTGTAGCCCATTGAAGTTCCTATAGTCAATACATGTTGTGCACTCTCTGAGCCGAGCTCTTACGAAGGGCAAGAAGAAGATGTATTTAACCTTACAAGGCTCACATATGATCAGTTCTCCTTCAATATTCGACAAGAGAAAAGGATATGTCTGGCACGAAACCCTTCTATCCCAATCACAACCACGACAGAGAAATATATAGTCCTGGATACTAGGACTAACCTAGTAATTATAGCGTCGACCGGCACTGCGTTTCCCCCAGCCACGGAGGAAAATGTAAGCAGAATGAGTAGAGAGATCCTCTCTCTACAAAATAAATTACAAGAGTTTGAGCAAAGAGAGGCAAGGGAAGAGAAAGAAAAGACAGTGTTAAAGGAGGAAATTCAACAGCTTCTAGAAACAATTTCTCATGTTAACAAAGTACTGCTCACCGTCCGAAGAGAGTTGGAAGTATTGGAGGTCACCATGAAGCAGGTTTATGGGGAAATGTTCACTATAAAACAAACGGTTTCTCCCCTACTAAGAGCCCAAGCAGAGACTAAGCAGAGAAGTGAGAAACTGAGGGAGGCCTCCGCTGCTTTGGACATCATGATAGAATGGACAGGTCGGTACCCACGAGCTCTGGAGAACTTGCCCAAGAAATATTGGATCCACACCCAGGATGCCAAGGTCCAGATTCAGATTAAAATGCAGTGCAAGGAAAAGCTCTCCAAGGACCTAGAAAAGGTAATGGCCGCATATGAGCATTTTATTAACGGCATCAACTCAATGCATGCACTACACCACATTCCATTGATGGTTGTATTTAGTGAGAAAAATACATGGGGACAGGTGGATCAAGAGATTCAAACATTTCTGCAACCTATCAGACAGGCCGCTACCACTCCTGATCTTGCAGCATCACAGGAGAACTTGGGTAAATTAATTGTTACACCAGTTTGGATCTACACTAAACTATCCTCTTTAGCCAACCAAGTCACGCTCAAAAGAGAGACTCTGATTCCAAATGCCTTGGATTGCCTGCATCGGTTAAGGGAAGAAGTTCCCTTGATTTCCCCAGTAGCGGTAGATTATCGTGCATGGCAGAACTTTTTTAGAGAGAAACAAGTTAATGCCCATGACCTCACGATCACGCTCACATTCTCATGATCAGATGGCAGTAGGTCACAGGTCGCACTTGGCAGCTGGGTTGTAGGTCGCACTGTCTATTTGAGTCGCAAGTCACATTTTCCATTTAGGTCACGAGGCAGCCCAATGGTCAGGAAAGCGAAGAGTCTGGTACCCCAAAGGGAAAATTTTGGTCTATAAAAACTTCCTTCGTGAAGATTGTAAGATCCTTTTTTGTTGGGACTTAAGGAGTTAGAGAGCATTGTATAGAAGGTCTACACACTTTTGAATATGAATATAGATACTTGTTAAATTCCTTTTGGATCTGATGTGGTTTGATGTGAGAACACTATGAGTATTTTTTTTTTCAGTTTCTAACATCTTTTGATTAATTAAACTGTGTTTCCAATTACATCATTGATGCGTTATAGTTTTCTAAATATGTGTTAATGGTGCTAAGTTTATTTTTCTTTCTCAATGAATGTTAATAACTTTGTTTACTGACATTTATATTTTCATCAAAACCATTTAAGGAAGTGAAGGGTGTTCTGCCATAAAGAATTGTTTCTTCTGTGGTTAGAACAACGTACAAGCATGACCCTAATGATATGTTGTTGACAGCATTTCCTTTTGGCCCCATGCTTCATTATTCAGCTTGCTATGCATAGTGTTATATATTCATTTAACTCATCA
>CM076578.1:1189480555-1189661077 GCA_034641835.2 Pinus albicaulis | reverse complement strand
GGGATCCCACAGCCTATCATCTCAGATCAAGATAGCAGGTTGATCAACACATTTTGGTCCATCCTCTAGTCAATGCTTCACACCAAGCTCACCAAGTCCACAACTTTCCATCCCCAAACTGATGGCGGGACAGAGGTTGTCAACAGGATGATCATACACATTTTGTGCCTGTACAATTCAAAGCATCCATGCACATGGGATGAGAGCCTCCCCTATGTGAAACATAGTTATAACTAGGCTCTCCACATCTCAATGGCTACAACCCCTTTAAGGTGGGCTTGGGATTGTAGCCACTATGTCCCATTGATGCAGCCATGCCATTTGCGGCTACTCAGGCCGATTCGGCTCATGTCTAGTCTGAAGCTGACAGAGCGAACAACTTCATAAAGTGCATTCAAAACATCCTCCAACAAGTTCATGATATATTGGATAGATCCAATTCTAAGTAAAAGCGACGACATGATCAACATCGGGTGCCACAAAACTTCCAGGTGGGCGACAAAGTGTGGCTACATTTGCAAAAGGAGCGCATCATTGGACCCCACCGCAAGCTTCGCCTACTCCGATATGGGACATAAAACATCAATAAGGCTATAGGGAAAAATTCCTTTGAGCTCAGTATTCCACCATTCCTTGGTCTGCACCCATTATTCAATGTGGACCACCTTCGTCCCTACTTCCCACCTCTACTGGACACCTCTGACATTGCAGAACAACTCACACCAGTAGATTTAACCTAGACTAGATGGAACATGCCACCACAGATCGTATCATGTACATGCAAATCAAGAACACTGGAAAACAGAAGATCCAACTGTATTGGGTTGTTGAAGCTGGCCAACTCCTGCACCAAGGCAAGCATTTCACCAGGGACCAAGTTTAGCAGAAGATTTCTCATCTGATGGAGGAACTCAACACAATGGGGACAATTGCTTCCTAAGGGGGGAGGAATGATCCAAGTTGATATTGGTGGCCACCCTCCTATTCCACTTGGGGCCCCACCATTGTCTCTTTCAATTTTTCAGTTTCGGCACAACTTACGATTTTTAGCATTTTTTCGGGTACTTCTGGAGCTATTTTGAGGCCCTAAATGACACTTTTTGGGAAAACTGGGAGCAACATGGGTCCATGGACTAATTTATCTCACATCAAAATTTGTATTCGTCGGATATATCTTTCTAACGAGATATGGTGCACATCAAATGGAGATCGTATGCCAAATTTACGTCCCCAGGAAGTTGAAACACCAATTTACCCAAACGGGGCCATAGTTTTGGTGCTTCATCTCCTAGTGTTAAGGTTTTGGATGTTTAGGGTGTTTCATTGCTTCTCAATAATAAATAGGCCCTCGAGCCTCATTGTAACACATTTTAGAGGCCTGTAGCCACCGCATCTCTTCTCAGAGATAAGCTACCAGTGCCCTAGCTAGTTTATTTCCATTTTTTCTGTAAGCAAATTTCAATTCTTTGATACTAATGAAATGAAGTGTTGTCTCCGCTGCATCTTTGTATTTATGGTTATATGTGTATTCTGTTGCGTTCCTACATAAATCCAGATCATCTTGACCCAAGTTTGGTTTTAAGGTTTTGTTGAGTCCCGAATTTGCCTCTTGTCCATACACTTTTCCATATCTTTTTCACTCACCTAAACCTCCAAAATTGTCAATATCATGTGCAAAAGGGTATCTAACATGGTTTTTAATTATGTTTGTGTGTTTTCTATTTGATTTATATTTTTTTCATACAGCTGCGGAAACTTGTCACTTTCCGCAGCTGTTGCAACTTTCCGCAGCTATTTTGTGGAAATCGATGTTACAGGTGTCTACGAAGGAAACGAGCCACGTGGGCAGGCTAGGAATGACAAGGACATGGTTCGTGTCCTATTGGTTCAAGTAAATTCGTCAAAGAAAGCCGCGGTCAAAGCCATCCACGTGGAAGTCAACTATGGAGTTCTATGTCGGCTGGACTCTGTTTCGTGGCATTTAAACATCCATACGGCCGTTTCCAAGCTTGCGGATGTTAATTGACATCTGTGCAAAGTTCTGGAGTTGAATTTAAGCGCCCACCTTCCATAGATCCGTTTTCCAACATGGCCATACTCCTATATCCGTGGCCTTAGTGGTCTACGTGTTGGCTGCTATCATAAACTTCAGGAGACAGTTACAGTTTATTGCTTTATATAGAGCGTTTGCATACGCACGTAGAGTTAGTTGATAGTTGTTAGTTGATCATAGTTGTTGAGTTGATGTGCGTACTCTGTTATGTAGTGATTACGATGCCTTGAGCCGTAATACTACCAGTCTGTAATGAATTGCTTTTTAATGTGAAAAACTCTGTTTTCAACTTAATTTGTGTTGAGGATCGTTACCAAAGCTGCGTAGAGGGCCCCTGCTCAGCCGAGGTTCTGTGTATTAATGTATATATTTTTCATTTCATTTTTTTAAGCAGTCATTGTATCATAACCCATTACATGTTCATATTTCATAGTTGTTTCATTTCTGTTCATACATTTCTGTAATTTCCATTGCATTCCTGTCTTTTATGTTTTTATGATTGTTAAAACACTGATCAGTTTTATTGTGCAGGTTTTAGGTAGACAGCCCGGGGCATTTTCATAGTATTTTTGCTAATGATATGAAACTGACATTATTCTGCTGCTAGTTTTCTTTCCACAGTCTTTGTTTAACTTCAGTCTTATCTTGTGCACTTCAGTTTTTCTTATCTGATTCAGTAGTTAAAATTAGACATATTAAGCTACTCATAGTGTCTTCAGCTACCTCCGAAAGCCACAGCTGGACTGATGGTGAGGGGCTGCATGATGAAATGTGTAGTTTAGTATTAGTTTCCTTTCTGCAAAATTAGATATATTAATCTGCTCATAGCGTCTTCAGTTTCCTCCGAAAGCCACAGCTGGACTGATGGTGAGGGGCTGCATGATGAAGTGTGTAGTTTAGTATTAGTTTCTTTTCCGCAAACTTAGATATATTGAATCATGTATGACATCTTCAATTGCCTCCGAAAGCCACAGCTGGACCGATGGCGAGGGATTGAATCATGTGTGTATGGTTTAGTATTAGTTTACTTTCTGCAAATTAAATATCAGTTACACAAGTTGTTTATGATTACTTCCGCAAGTCATAGCCGGTCTAATGATGAAGGGTCAGAAAATGAATTGATGTAATCTGATTTAGATTTATTTCATTGCAATTTTGAATTTCCATAAGCGTAGTTTCTTTTGTGTTCAGTTGGCAGCAAGAATAGTTTAGTTTTCATGTTCACTAGTTTCTTGTTTTGATTCATTAGATTAGTAGCACTTTTCATTTCAGCAGTACACTTTTACTTTCTTTCAAGTCTTGTCATTGTAATTTCAATTTGCTTTTAAAGTTTCAAGATTGGTAAATCATTATAGGGGAAATCACTTCCTTGAACAAATATAACCAAGCTTGCTTTTCACTTTAGAATTTCCATTTTACCTTAGAAAGACCACAAACGACAAAAAGTTAAGAAAGAGGTTATCTTGCACATATAGTGCGCGCACTTCATCAGCTTACGATTCCCGGATTGACAATTAAATGCAGCAATTTAGGACACACTAAATTGACCAAACATTTTGGCGCCGTTGCCGGGGAAGTGTAACTAGGTAGCCAATTTCTTAAAAAAAATATATATATATATAAAATCATAAAAGAAGGGAAAACTTGATAACTTCTTGAAGTATGCTCTCCTCTTGCACCTAGTGTGATCTGGAGGATCAGAAAAGAGAGTTATTGGTTTATTAATTTCTTAAGTATGCTCTCTTCTTGCACCTAGCGTGATCTGGAAGATCAGAAAGAGAATTATTAGCCCAACTTTTTAAAAATAAAAATAAAAAATGACATGCATAGAGCAAGAGATTCTAGGGGAAGGTTTATAGCTAAAGCCAAGAGTTCGATTTTCATAACTCCATCTTCTTCAAGGCATAGACCAAATTCACCACCATCTACCCCTAGCCTTAAGATTTTTGGAAGTCAAAGAACAGCTGAATTAGAGGGTTCTCCTATACCATCTACTAAAACCCACTTAGAAAACAAAGAAACTTTCTCTCATCCTTCCTTGGTAGAAGAACTAGAGGACTATAAGGACTCTAAAGAAACTATCATGGCAGAGGAAGTAATAAATAGAGGTGGAGGTAGAGGAGGAGGAGATAATGAAGATAACAATGGTGAAGGAAATAACGGTAGAAATAGGGACAATTTGCTTGGATTCCCTATAGTTGATGAGGAAACTCATGCAACAATGAAAAATATCTCACCATCTGTTCTCCCTAACTTTTATGGATTACGAAGTGAGGATCCTGAAACATTTCTGTTTGAGTTTGAAGTAGTGTGCCGAACTTATGACTATATGGAAGATTCTCAAAAACTCAAACTATTTCCTTCAACATTGAAGGGATCTGCTTTGAAATGGTTCATGGGATTAGCCACTAAATCTATCAGGACTTGGAATGATATGAAACAAACATTTTTGGATAGATACTTGGACTATTGTATGCCCACCAATCACAAGGATGAGGTATTCAAAATGATGCAAAAAGAAGATGAAAATTTTGAAGACTTAATTGAAAGATTTCAATACAACTTGAAAAGAGCAAAGATGAGCAACTTAGATAATGAAACCTTGAAAGCCCTCCTATTAAAAGCCATTAGAGATGAATGGATAGACATTTTAAACATGATGGGTAAAGGAGACATTTCTAAACTCCCATTTCATGATATAACAGAACTATGTATCCAATTCTCAAGGGGAAGATCTAAAACTGGAAAAGGGCCTAGGGATTCTTCTCTTATTAGGGCTAACAAATCTGCAACTGGATCAGTAAGCAGGGCAGAGATTGGTAATATGCTTGATGAGTTTAAAACTGATATCTTAGGGGGTCTTAGTGAACAACTAGACACCCTTAAAATCCAAAACAAGCAGAAAGCAGAAACAGATGCTTTAGCCATCTTTTGTCCGAAATGTAGAAAGAAACATGCTTTAAGGGAATGTCCCTTTGATGCAAAAGTTGTAGAAACATGTATGATTTGCTCAGAAAATCATGAGATCAAGGATTGTCCTTCAATCCCTGGACTCAAAGCTGTTTTTCAAGAAGATCCAAATTCAATAGAATCTCTCTGTTTTGTCGCAAGGAGACCTTGGCAGGGACAACAATCTCAAGGGTTTAATAACCCCATGAATCTTCAAACCCCACCAAATTGGACTCCTTGGCAACAATCTTGGCCCCAACATCAAAATTCATATCAGCCATGGGTACAAGGGATGCAAAATCCTTATGGGAGATTTGCTCAATTTTATCACTATCCTCCATCTTTTCAAAATCAACAAGCTCTACAATTTCCAAACCAAAATCCACAACAACTTTCATTGCCATTTCCACAACAACAACCTTCTCAACAAAATATAAATCCTCAACTCATGCTCCCATACCAACAGAAGACAAATCAACTTCCAGCTCAGCCATTGCCAAATCCTAACAATAAGAATCCTCAAACTACTTATATGGTAGAAGGACAACAATTTCCTACCTATATGATCGTTCCTCTCAACGATGTACAACTCAGATCTGGTAGAGTTTTAGAAAAACCTTCTATAGACATTCAAGAGCAAGATACCTCTGAGGAGGACTCTCTTCAAGTCAATAAGGGTTCTGAGGAAGAATCTCTTCAAAATTCAAAATTTCAAAAAGAAAAAGAAAAGCTAACATCCACAACTCCTATAGTTGAGCAACCTGTATCTTCATCTACACCTCCTTTTCCGGAAAGACTACAAATTGATAAGGGGGTGGAAAAACAAATCTTGTTGCCTAACTATGACTTTCTAGATGAATTGAAGAATGTTTGTATCAAGATTCCATCGCTACAAGCCATTCGAGAAATTCCTATTCTAGCAAAAACCATAAAGGAGTTGAGTTTCAAAAGACCAGGAAGAAAGCTAAAGGACACAAGAAGAATCCACCGGGTAGGAAAGATTGCAGACATTATGATGGGAAAAATTGCCATGCAGAAGTATGTAGATCCTGGAAGTCCAATTGTCAAGACACATATAAATGGGATAGAAATTCCAAACACATTGATTGACTTAGGGGTTGCTATCAACATTATGAGTAGACAGACTATGGAACAGTTAAAACTTCCTAACCTTCTTTTTACACCTACTTTATTGCAACTTGCAGATCGATCGGTTATTAAACCAGATGGTGTATTAGAAGATATTTCAGTCTCCTTAGATTCTCGGGAATATCCAGTAGACTTTATGATTTTGACTCCCAAAAGTAATCTAGGAGGACATCCAATTATCTTAGGAAGACCTTGGCTGGCCACAGCTGATGCTTTTATTAGTTGTAGATCTGGAGACATATACATTTCTAATGGTAATTCGACAAAGAAATTCAATTTGTATCCTCCCGCAAGAGCAATTACAGAAATAGGAGACAATGAATGGGTCGATGATGAGAACACTATACAACCTGTCTTTACCATTTCTGAAATTAGTGAGGATAGTCAAATTCCGAACACATTAGAAAATTTTGAGATAACTTCAGAATATGACCCCACACAATTTCAGTTGGAATCTGACATAGAATATTTATCATCAAGACAAATGTCTCTTTACTCTATGGAAGAGTTTGGTAATTCTGCTATTGAGATTTTTCCAGAAAAAACATTGAATATCAATAAATATTTGGAGAAGTCACAACAAGAAGAACTAACCAGAATCTTGCAAAAACATTCTACTGCATTTGCATGGGAGTATACTGACATGAAGGGTATTGATCCTAAGACTTGCATCCATCATATCTATATCGAGGAAAACAGTAGACCAATCAGACAACCTCAAAGAAGGATGAATCCAAATCTTAGGGAGATAGTGAAAGAAGAGCTCCAAAAACTTCTCAATGTAAACTTCATTTATCCAATTTCAGATAGCCGATGGGTTTCTCTTTTGGTTATAGTACCTAAAAAGAATGGTAAATGGAGGGTATGCATTGATTACAGGGAATTGAACAAAGAAACTTTGAAGGATCACTTTCCTTTGCCTTTTATCGATCAGGTATTAGATACATTAGCATGTAAAAAGTACTTTTCATTTTTGGATGGTTTTAGTGGCTATAATCAAATTCAGGTAGCACCTGAAGATCAAGATAAGACCACATTTACTTGTCCATGGGGAACTTTTGCCTATCGAGTGCTTCCTTTTGGGTTATGTAATGCACCTGCAACATTCCAAAGAGCAGTACTAGGAATTTTTTCTGATCTAATCCATGATTGTGTAGAGGTTTATATGCATGATTTTACAGTTTATGGTAATTCATTTGAAGAGGCATTAGAAAATTTGGAAAAAGTTCTTATAAGATGTAAAGAAACAAACCTTTCATTAAGCCATGAAAAATGCTTTATGATGTTTACTGAAGGGATTGTTTTAGGACATCATATTCCAGGAGATGGAATTAAGGTTGATAGATCAAAAGTTGAAGTCATCTCCAAGTTGCCTATTCCAAATTGTCAAAGAGATGTTAGAAGTTTTCTAGGATTTACTCGTTACTATAGAAGATTTATAGAAAACTTCACTAAAATAGCATCTCCACTCTTCAAATTGCTTACAAAAGACTGTGAATTTAAATGGGATCCCGATTGTCAATCAGCCTTTGAAACTTTGAAAACAAGAATATCTGAAGCACCTATCTTGAGAGGACCAAATTGGAAACTCCCTTTCCATATTTCTACGGATGCTTCAGATACAGCTCTAGGAGCCGTGTTGGGTCAAAAAGATTTAGTTCCTTATGCCATTTATTATACCAGTAAAAATTTGACTCCCACAGAGTTGAACTATACTGTGACTGAAAAAGAGTTTTTAGTTGTTTTTCATGCAATTAATAAGTTTAGACATTACATAACAGGCTATGAAACTTTTATTCATACTGACCATTCTGCAATTAGATATTTAATGAACAAACCCGTTACTAATGGCAGAGTGACAAGATGGCTTTTACTTTTGCAAGAATTCAATATTACTGTGTTGGATAGACCAGGAAAACAGAATACAGTAGCTGATTTCTTGTCTAGAATTCAAAATACTAAAGAAGATTCTCCTGTAGAAGATAAGTTTCCCGATGAATATTTGTTTGCAGTAACTATTAAGACCCCTTGGTATGCAGATATTGCTAACTATTTGGTTACAGGGAAACTACCTTCACATTTATTTTCAAGAGAAAAACGAAAAATTATTCAGGAGAGTTCAAGATATTCATGGATTTCTAACAAATTGTTTAAAACAGGGCCAGATCTTGTGATCAGAAGATGTGTCAGGGAAGATGAAATGCCTGATATTCTTAAGGCATGTCATGATGAACCATGCGGCAGACACTTTGCGGACAAAAGGACGGCCTATAAAATCCTCTCCTTGGGATATTATTGGCCTTCTCTCTTCAAAGATGCAAAACAATATGTCAAAAGGTGTGATAGCTGCCAAAGAGTAGGGAAACCTACCCTTTCAAATGAAATGCCATCGCAAACACAGGTACTCATTGAACCCTTTGAAAAATGGGCTTTAGATTTCATTGGACCAATTAATCCACCATCGAAGCAAAAGAAGTATATATTGGTTTGCACTGATTATGTTACTAAATGGGTAGAAGCTAAAGCATTAGTATCTGCTACTGAAAATTCAGTTGTTCATTTTCTTTATGAGGATATTTTTACCCGCTTTGGTGTTCCAAGAGAAATTGTAACAGATCAGGGGAGCCAATTCACATCAAATTTGGTGGAGAAGTTGATGGAAGAATACAAAATCAAGCACAGAAAATCTACTCCTTACTATCCACAAGCAAATGGTCAAGTGGAGTCCACAAACAAAGTTCTTGAAAGTATCATCACCAAAACTGTTCATCTACATAGAAGAGATTGGGCAGAAAGGCTTCCAGAAGCCTTGTGGGCCTACAGAACTACATGGAGGAATACAATAGGACATTCTCCCTATGAACTTGTTTATGGGAAAGAAGTCTTGTTTCCCATTGAGTTCCAAGTCAAGACCTTCAAGATAGCAGTTCAGTTGGGAATGGACTTATCAGAATCCCAAAAGCATAGAATGGAGCAATTGAATGAGCTAGATGAGATTAGACAAGAAGCAATTCTAAGAACTGATCTAGTTCAATATCAAAGAACTAAGTGGCATGACAAATATATCAAAGAGAAGAAGTTTCAAGAAGGAGATTGGGCATTGTTATTTGACTCCAAGTTTAAATATTTTCAAGGGAAATTTCAGACTCATTGGCTTGGGCCATATGAGATTGACAAGATCTTTAACAATGGAGCAGTAAGAATCAAGACCATTGATGAGTTTCAAACTCCTCTTATTGTGAATGGCCATAGATTGAAAGTTTATCATAAGCCACTCTCAAAAGAGGGTTTTGTCAAGTTGTTTCAAGAAAGTTCTGCAATCAGGCTGGTACAGAAGAATTCTTCTTCTCCACCAGCCTAGCTTTTGTTTTTCAAGTTAAAAAAAAAAAAAAAGAAAAAAAAAAAAAAGAAGAAAAAAAATGGTATAAGCCTGAAAACCAATCATTGATTGGCAGTCTTATACAGAAAATATGGGGTGAAAATCAGGGACACCTGACACTCTATATTTTCCAAACAAAAAAAATCTGTTTTTCATTTCATTTCATCTCACCACCCACTCCATTTCATTCCACTTCATTTCATTTCATTTCACTTCATTACACTTCATTCCACTTCATTTCACTTCATTACACTTCATTCCACTTCATTTCATCCATTCCATCAATAAAAATCTTTTTATGACCATTTCCACCTGGTCATTTGTCATTTGTTCATTTCTATTTCAGCCAAGTGATAGCTGTGTCAGTTTCCGCAGCTGACATCTGTTTCCACAGCTGACTCCAGTTTCCGCAGCCAGAAGCAGATTCCGCAGCTACTACTACTCTGTTTTCAAAAAGAATGTACAGTTAGTTGTTATTTTCATAAATCATGAAATAAAATGCAGGAGAGGATCAATGGGACATTCAAGACACTAATGAAGATCAATCAGTTGAATACCAAGGGCAAAAGCAAGGATTCCAAAGGTATGAATAAAGTTTATTTCAAATAGTATCGAAAAACACATTTTTATGTAATTTTAAACTATGAGCTCTACCCATAACGCGCAATGATTATATTGACAGTCCGTAACCTTCACGATCTCTATGTTATCCTCTTGCATTTATTCACAAACGGTTTCATCATTGAAATTCCGACTCTCTCTCATGTTCAAATATCCCACCGTAGATAATGATACGTATTTGAGTTGACAAAGGACTCTTACAAGCCGCATAACTTCATAATCATTGATTGAAACGTGTTCATATTTATGACACAGCCACCAAAATTCAAAATGCGGCCGAATGCATTATACTTTGTTAACCTCTTTGTCGTTTCTCTGTCGTGTTTACAAAACCCCACTCTACTCATTCTCACTCTCTGTTTCATTCCATTCCGTTCCTTTTGCTCACTCTCATTCCCGTATATCCACCCACAGTCTTATTCCATTCTGTTTATGGTGCTCATTTCCATTTTGTGATAACATTCCCACAGTATTGTGCTATACTCTGTGTATTCCATCGTTCCATTTCCGCTTAAAACCTCACAGAGGCAAGCCTGTGAAGCACAGAGAAGAAAATGGGAAAATTATTAAGGGCAGAGCCGGAAGGACAGAAATTATAGAGGGATTTCCGCAAGCAAAAGAGATGTTGAGGAAAGCTAAATGGCTGCGTTTTATTCAGAAATTCAGGGGTTACCACAGAGAAGTTACCAAAGCGTTTGCAAGATCATTTGATGGCTCGGAAGCAGAAGTGGGAGACCTCAAGTTTTTAGTCAATGAAGCATCAATAGCAGCAGCCACAGAGCTTCTTCATGAAGGAGAACGTTGGTTCAAAAACAAAAGTATCAGTGATGAGGCATGGAGAACAATCCTCCGAAATCAAGGTATGGATATCACTGTTTTCAAAAGAGGAATCCCTGTGCATACAATAAAAGATGAATGGGCCACTTTACTACTCATTGTTCAGAAATTTATCACATGTGAAGGCCGTTTTGGCTCCATGTACATGTATCATACTAGGATATTGATGAATTTTCTTGAAAACCAAACTCTCAATCTTCCTTATTTCCTATTCAATAGCTTGAAGAAAATGGCTGTGACTGTGCAAAAACACCTAGGAGATGTAGAGCCTCATTTATATCATCATGGGCTTATAAAAATTTTGATTGAAAAGGAGCTAAAAGAAAGAAAAGATATATGGGAACAATTCTTAGTAAGAAACTTCTTTGAAGAACCTCAGGAAATTCCTGAAGGTAATCCAATTAGAAGGAGTAGAAGAAAGAAAATGGATGTTGAAACCCAAGTTGCTCCTACACAGGAAGTTCCCGCAGCTAGCACAGCAAAAAGAAGTAGAAGGAAAAGAACAGTAGATGAAATCCAAGATACTTCTACTACTACTATGAAGAAAAATGATAGGGAAGAGAGATTGGTAAAAAGGAAGAAGAAGGAAATCAAAACTAAGAAGCCAATAATATTAAAAGGGAAAGAAATTATTGAGGCTGTCCATAAAACTTCTTCTGAAGAAGAAGAAGATCACCAAATTCTATCTGAAAGATTAATTTTTCTTCAAAAACAGTCATCTCTATCCAAGAAGGCAAAAACAGGAAAACAAGAACAAAAGGGTAGTGTACAACAGCATGTGAGGAGAAGCAGCAGGCTTAAGGGAAAACTGAGAAAACACAAATTAAAGGTCCTCATTACATTGATTTGGGTGAGGAGACATCTAATAGCTCTTCAACTCGACTATACCATTTCAATTAATTAGTGAACTCCGACTCTTTCACTCCTTAAATTTAAAAATAAAAATGAGTGTACTGATCTTATTCTCGCAAAATATTGATGAAAGTTCTCTCTCAGCTTCAAATTTTGGAAATATAATTCTACCTTTGGTGCAAAGATTTTGTTTGTTTGAGGACAGTCCAATGAAAAAGACACCGGAAGTAGACCCCAAACAGCAGGAGGTCTATGACCATATAGAATCCCTGGAGAAGGCAGCCACAGGTCCAAGTACCTCTTCTACTCAGCCTCATACATTGCAGGATGACTTGGTTCAGTCATTAAAACAGGAGATTTTTGAGCTTGAGCTTTTGAATCGGCATATCAAAAATGAAAATGAAACACTCAAAGAGCAAGGCAAACCGGACAAGATTATCCATGACAATACTATGTTACATTTGGGTATTTGGCAAAAGAAGAATAAGAAGCTAAAAAGGAAATGCCAAAAATTGAGCAGAGCACTTGTGAATATCAAATTCAGGTGCCTCATGAAGAAACCCAGAATGATGGCAGTACCAAAGAAGAAGAGAAGGGGTTTAGATGTGCTGGCTGAAGTATCAAGGCACATGAATTGAACAAAGAGTGTCAAAATTTTGGTTGCATGAGGACATGCAACACCTTCACAGTGGGGGTATGTTGAGTCCCGAATTTGCCTCTTGTCCATACACTTTTCCATATCTTTTTCACTCACCTAAACCTCCAAAATTGTCATTATCATGTGCAAAAGGGTATCTAACATGGTTTTTAATTATGTTTGTGTGTTTTCTATTTGATTTAGATTTTGTTCATACAGCTGCGGAAACTTGTCACTTTCCGCAGCTGCTGCAACTTTCCGCAGCTATTTTGTGGAAATCGATGTTACGGGTGTCTACGAAGGAAACGAGCCACATGGGCAGGCTAGGAATGACAAGGACATGGTTCGTGTCCTATTGGTTCAAGTAAATTCGTCAAAGAAAGCCGCAGTCAAAGCCATCCACGTGGAAGTCAACTATGGAGTTCTATGTCGGCTGGACTCTGTTTCGTGGCATATAAACATCCATACGGCCGTTTCCAAGCTTGCGGAGGTTAATTGACATCTGTGCAAAGTTCTGGAGTTGAATTCAAGCGCCCACCTTCCATAGATCCGTTTCCCAACATGGCCATACTCCTATATCCGTGGCCTTAGTGGTCTACGTGCTGGCTGCTATCATAAACTTCAGGAGACAGTTACAGTTTATTGCTTTATATAGAGCGTTTGCATACGCACGAAGAGTTAGTTGATAGTTGCTGAGTTGATAGCTGTTGAATTGTTAATTGATAGTTGATGTGTGTACTCTGTTATGTAGTGATTACGCTGCCTTGAGCCGTAATACTACCAGTCTGTAATGAACTGCCTTTTAATGTGAAAAACTCTGTTTTCAACTTAATTTGTGTTAAGGATCATTACCAAAGCTGCGTAGAGGGCCCCTGCTCAGCCGAGGTTCTGTGTATTAATGTTTATATTTTTCATTTCATTTCTTTAAACAGTCATTGTATCATAACCTATTACATGTTCATATTTCATAGTTGCTTCATTTCTGTTCATTAATTTCCATTGCATTCTTGTCTTTCATGTTTTTATGATTATTAAATCACTGATCAGTTTTCTTGTGCAGGTTTTAGGTAGACAGCCCGGGGCACTTTCATAGTATTTTGGCTAATGATATGAAACTGACATTATTCTGCTGCTAGTTTTCTTTCCACAGCTTTTGTTTAACTTCAGTCTTGTTTTGTACATTTCAGTTTTGCTTATCTGATTCAGTAGTTAAATATAAATATATTAAGCTACTCATAGTGTCTTCGGTTACCTCCGAAAGCCACAGCTGGACTGATGGTGAGGGGCTGCATGATGAAATGTGTAGTTTAGTATTAGTTTCCTTTCTGCAAAATTAGATATATTAAGCCGCTCATAGCGTCTTCAGTTACCTCCGAAAGCCACAGCTGGACTGATGGTGAGGGGCTGCATGATGAAATGTGTAGTTTAGTATTAGTTCCTTTTCTGCAAATTTAGATATATTAAATCATGTATGACATCTTCAGTTGCCTCCGAAAGCCACAGTTGGACTGATGGCGAGGGATTGAATCATGTGTGTATGGTTTAGTATTAGTTTACTTTCTGCAAATTAAATATCAGTTACACAAGTTGTTTATGATTACTTCCGCAAGTCATAGCTGGTCTAATGATGAAGGGTCAGAAAATGAATTGATGTAATTTGATTTAGATTTATTTCATTGCAATTTTGAATTTCCATAAGCGTAGTTTCTTTTGTGTTCAGTTGGCAGCAAGAATAGTTTAGTTTTCATGTTCACTAGTTTCTTGTTTTGATTCATTAGATTAGCAGCACTTTTCATTTCAGCAGTTTACTTTCTTTTGTCATTATAATTTCAATTTGCTTTTAAAGTTTCAAGATTGGTAAATCATTATAGGGGATATCACTTCCTTGAATAAATATAACCAAGCTTGCTTTTCATTTTAGAATTTCCATTTTACCTTAGAAAGACCACAAACGACAAAAAGTTAAGAAAGAGGTTATCTTGCACATATAGTGCGCCGCACTTCATCAGCTTACGATTCCCGGATTGACAATTAAATGCAGCAATTTAGGACACACTAAATTGACCAAACAGGTTTACCAACAAATCCCTGTACTACTGGCCCTTTCGGCAATGGCCTGCTTGCAGGTCAAGGTATCACCCAAAGTAGTATGGGAGGGTGTTGGAAACAAGTTTCCGCACCCTGAGAGTGAGAAAGTTAATTAAATTGGTTCCCTTTAGCCCTAACAGACCCGCGCTAGAGAAGCCCTATCATGGGAACCCTTAACAGTATATCGGTGTAGTAACTTAAGAAAATCTAATCAATCATCAGATAACAAGTTAACAGAAGTAAGGTGACCAATCATAACCAGATCTATGCATTCATTCCTTCTTACAGTATCGCATCCACATGCACATTCATAAATTAGCAGTATTCAGCAAACATATATAATCACAGAAATAACATAAAGCGCAGACAATAACTATAACACAGAAACACTTACATATCACAAAAACGTCTCTCTCATTCATTCATATTAGATCCAAATTACATACGCAATTGACCAGCCCGCACACATAGCTAGTGGGGACTGCACACATCAGGACTCAGGGTCTCTGCGCACATAGCCAACAGGAGCCCTTACCCAGACAATCGACCCAAAATATCCACAAATTTGTATCAAAACTTAATCCAAAACTTTTCCTACCTCTAGACTCGATTAATCCATCTATTTATAACATATTAGCCTGCGCTACTCTATGGTCCGTAAACCATGATTTGCGGACTCTTGGTCTACCCTTTTACCCATTACAATTCATTAGGGTCTTTGACCCACCCCAAATCCCCTGCACTAGACTAAATATTACAAAATATTACAAAATTGTTCCAAAATTGCCGCTAGGAGACCCTGCTCCAACACATTGATAGTTGATGAGTGGTGGAAAAATAAGTTATGAGAGATTAGAAGTAGGAGAAGAGTGTTTCAGCGGATAGGTGAAGCTTTTAGTAGTATGAGGTTGTGGATGAGAGGAATGGCTAGCCCAAAGTTGTGTACTAGTGACGTAGGAGAAGGATCTCATTGTGGAGAAATAGGAGTAGCTATAGGAGGTGCGATAAGAGACCATAATATAAGAAATAGAGCCCACTACGAGTCATAAGGAATCCATATTACTGAAATACCTAGACAACCAATTGTGATGAGTGACAAAAATACTCTTATAGATGAAGAAATGAATTTCGTAATGTGGTAGTTATGATTTGAAGATGATTTGGTCCCCATCAGTAGCAGTCCATAGAGCAGTAATGCAACTAACTCTCTACCTAACCTCCCTCTAGTATTTTATCAGAATCCTATTCCAAACTATTCAAAACTTTAAAATTTCTGAATTCTTATAATAGATACATAGCCAGTAGCTCTATTGGAGTTGGTATTTCTAGTAGTAGTGTTCCGACGAATTCTCTGGTTTATTCACAACCTAGTTTGCAAGGCTTTGTTTTGTTCCACCAAGTTAGACAGCTATGGAAGGGAATATCGTAGGTTCATTCACTCGATACCCCAAGTTTTTCAGGTCGAAGAGACAGAAGTTGAGAAACATTCGTATTTATGTGAAGCCATATAGAGGGCTATAGAGACCTTGGATGCTACTAAGATCATTGAATTTCAAGAGAATTTGAGGGATCGAGCACTCAAGTGGTTTATTAAGTGGTCTGATTTGAATCCAAATCCAACTCTTGATGTGATTAAATGAGATTTTATTAAATAATTCAAGCTCCATGATACAGACCAAAAAGGTTTAGTAGAGCTATGCTATATTAACCAGTGAGAGGGTGACACCACATGGGAGTGCATGCAACGATTTAAAAACGAAATTGGGAAAATAACTTATTTAATTGATCCTCATCGTCAATGAGATTGATTCATTAAATATTTGTCGCCATTAACTAGAACTTTGTTGGCACAAAAAAATATCGATACTTTACAGGATGGATTGAAACAAGCTATGAATATTGAATAAATTGCGAGATACCCACACAATTATAGGTTAGGTACTACTTCCATTGATCCTACTATCATTGGTTTACATCATCAAATTTCATATTTGTCACACTTACGGGAATGCACCTCGCAATTTTCATGTTTTGCAGAATTAATCCAACGTTAAAAACAATATGTTTTATGAGTTCTGTGGGTCTATGACTCACCATATAGACTAGTGCAGAGCCTTGGATGCTTTGGCTGACTTCCTTGATCACACTGTGTTTTGAGTTAACAAAGCTCCTCGAGGATTTGGAGGTAGTCTAAGAGGTCGGATATGTACAGGAAGAGGCCCTATTCGATGCTATAATTGTGATCAACAAGACCATGTCATGTGTGATTTTCCATTATGAATAAGGCCTCGATGTACTCACTTTTGGGTAAACACTCATGCTACTGAATATTGTACCAAGTTGATTTCTTGTTGGGCAGAGCATAACTGATCAAGGGGCACTAATTTAATCAATGCATAACCTAGAGAGAAAGAACCAGTTCATCATCTGAACATTAATATTGTCACTAGAGGAATAAAGTAGACTAAATTAGATGATGACATATAAGAGAAAACTATTATAATAAGGCCTGCATCTTCAAAGAAGTCTTATGACCCTATGCAACATAAGGAGTACTACAAGGATGATGCATAAATGTTTAGATAACTAGTTTTTTCTTATAGCCAATGAGTAGAGCACCAAGGAAAGGAGAGGTTGAAGAGCCATCACTCTTCATAAGAAATATCTTAGCCTATCATGGAGTGGCTTAAGTTGTTCCTGCACATTATGAGTGATGAACACTTATCTCCTAATTTTCACAAAAAACTTAAAATTGTTCTAAAAAATGAAGAATTTTTAGAAAGGCCTATCTCTGCCAACTTTCCTAATCATCCTTGCAGATGTGTTTTTCATAACAATATGAGAATAGGAAGGGATTTACAAATTGATTCCCAAATTACAGGATTTCAGATTAAAGACTCAATGTTAGATTTTGGATTAGATGTAAATATTTTGTCACGAAATATTGGGAGGATTTTAGGAAACCAAAGTTGGTGTTTTCCCCTCTTCACCTATATATGGTTAACAAATATTTCATTATCCCTATTGGTCATTTGGAAGACACTGAAGTTAATATTACACGAGTGAAGACATGCGAAATTTGAAGTTATTGATATAACGGTGAGAAAGATCTATATCCAGCTTTGTTAGGAATTTATTGGACCTTTGAAAATTATGTTGTTATCGACCTGAAGTGGGAGACCAGGAATTTTTAAGGAGATGGAATTATATTTGTACAACCATTGTATCCTTATCAAGGTCCAAGTTTTTATGGAGCCTATTTATTACGTAGAAGAGCCCAATATTTTGGATCAGTTATATCAGCTTATTGGAAGAAAGAGGGAGGACTATATAAATCCTACAACAGAAGGCTCTCTTTTGTAATATTCCCAATTTTCCATCAATTAACTGGAATATTAGAGTTCTTACTTTTCTCAATTAATTAAGTAAATAAAAGGGTGGAGGAACCCATAAACACCATATATGAATAAAATCCACTTTCTGTTGTATGAGTGTGTGTTAGTAGATAGCAGATCATCATCATGGAGTAGTGGAGCAGCTCATTAATGAAGAAAAAGTGGAGATTATGGATAGATAATGAGTAAGATGATGGAGGTAGTGGAAGAATAAAAGTAATATCATAGGGAATTAATGATGCAGTGATGGAGGAAGTGGTGCATTAAATGCACACATGATGGAGGGAGTGGAGATTAATTGCAGAGATCATGGAGAGACAGCGCAGTCTTCATGGAGACTAGTGGCCACATGTGCAGGGTAGTTATGAGGTGGTCCAAGGCTAGGGAAGGCTCACAACCATATAAGGAAGATGAAGGAAAATACAATCAGTTTGGAATTTGATATTGTATTGTCATTTGACATTTCTTTGCATGCTTCAGCTGTTTAGCTAATTTTGTTGTTTTTTTTAGCACATGGGTGTTCCCGAGTGGGATTCAAACCCTTACCCATGGGGGTATTTGAGTTCCTACTCTAGGAAGGTTATTTTGAGAAACCATTCATCATCTGACATTGGTGCCACATTCAACCCCTCTCTTCTGCATATACATCTTCAAGAATTACGCATTCTTGTCTTAGGGTTTGAGAGGAGGAAGGTAGTTTCTAGCATTTCAGTTAGGAAACTAGTGGAGGGTTCACCCTTTCATCTTGTGGGTCCATTTTAGTCTTACAGGAGCATAATTTTGATATCTTACATCATTACAACAGTTTATACCTCCATGCAATAGCATTTCCTCCAGGAATTGCGCAATCCAACTAGGTGGATCTAGTGAAGGAAGGAAGTTCCAAGTATTTCAACTTGGAATATTGTAAGGGATCATCCCCTCACTTTGAAGATATTATTTCCATCAGCTATGAGCTATATTCCATCACTTATAAATAGGCTAAAAATTCATCTCTCTTGAAAGTGCAGTTCATTCCAGCAGTTGTGCAGTGTATAGTTGTAGCTTGAGCAGAGGAAGGAGGAGCTAAATCTCAAGCTTCTATCTTGGAGATCAAGTGAAGGGACAAACCCTTCATGTATTGAGCTGATTGGGTGTTATTTCAATATTTAGATCATCAGTTCTTCCCCATCTCAACAGTTACCCAGGAGGAGTACATAAGTCAGCTAGCAGGCGTGCAGTTGGCAACCCAGAAAGGGCCGAAAATCCAAAGTTAAAATATACCCAAACCATTTCTGGATTTTCCTTGTTTTTATGATTTGAGTTTGTGGTTAAAATCCCAGATCTTTTTTAGCACTCTGCAAGCCTCCCGCACATGGTTCTTCTTCACAGTAGTAGTAGTTTCCAACAGCCGTAGTAGTAGCAACACAAAATTTCCAGTGCTAGTTTTCATTAGTATAATTCCGCCACTTATTGTTGGCTTGAGTGCATATTCTTTAGAGAACTGTGTACTTTATATTTTCTGTTGTTTATAATTATATGAATCAACTATTTTTGTTCATAGTTATAATTTCTTGATGTAATTTTCAGTTGTAGCATATTTCCGACATTTTCCAAAATTTAGCTATATTCTTGTTTTACTTTATTTGGAATGTTATAGATGTTATATATTCATGTATTTTCCATTTTGGAATATTACAGTGGCATCAGAGCATGATCTTGGCTCAACTTGTGGGCACTTCATGACATCAGAAGAATAAGAAGAAGAAGTAGAAAAATAAGAAGTCTTCAACGGCGTAAGGATTAAGTTTTGCCACACTTCTCTTTAAATATATGAATGATCTCTCCACAGAGACTAAAGAAATGAGAATTCAAAGGCAATGAGAAACCTCAAGGGGGTTTCAGAATGAGTAAGGTCCAAGCACTTCCTATCAACAACATAAACAACCAGCAATGCAAAGAGATTCACAACACTTTTATGTCTCCACTTTCCTTGTAGAAGGATATGAATGGCATGGATATGGGGGATACTTAGAGCATGAGACTCTAAGTAATTATCTTGTAGAGTACAAATCTCAATCAAGAGCATTGAAGGAAAATTTAACTCTCCAACAGTTTATCCAAATAAAAGAAAACCAGAGATCCCACAACAACAATAAAAGAAGAAGGCATATACAGAATAAATTATTCTTGACTACATTCAATGGATAATCCACAAGCACAGTAAAAGCTTGGATGAAGGAGTTAGATCATTTCTTCTAGCTACACCCAATAGTGGAAAGAGAAGATGTTGAGATTGCAGCACTGCACCTTGAGGGTGGAGCAAAGGATTGGTGGTTCGGCCATATAAAAAATGCAAGAGTGACTGCTTATGCAGACTTCACTCAAAGGTTTATTAAGAAGTTTGATAGAACGAAGTTGGAGGTACTTTCCATAGATACGTTTCCCAACATTGATGAGATAGCACATGAAGAACAAAGGGAGGATGTCAGCACTATCACTCTGGAAGAGGAGGAACTTCCACCACCACCAGTTGTACAAGTACTTGCATCAGATGAAGGAGCACTTGCATCTTTGCAAGGTGGTATTGAGCACTTGACATTGAGATTCCCATGTGTTATCACAAAATCTAACCCTGATAGGCTGCTAATCAAATAGAATCTGAGTAACTATTTCAAACCAGACTTTTAGTTGAGGCTTAGCCTCCTCAACTTGAGAGGACTCTCTCACTAGGGTTTAATATTTTGAATTAAGGATTAGATGGCTAACTCTAGGAATAAATTGGATAAAAGTGTATGACTGGTTGAATTACTGATCAACAAACATCTATTGGGTTGTGGAGTCAATGTATGTTTCCACAAAACATCAAAATTAGCTTATCATGGAAGTTTGGGCATTTCAGATTTTTTAGATATATCAGCAAAACAGTAACATAGTGAAAAAAACACAGTTTACAAACATATGCAGGAAGCTAGATAATTTTCCAATGAATTCTAAGTAACATATGTTCATACCACTGCAAATAGGTAGATAAGGAAAGCCATAGGAAGATCAAACATTAAAAACTCTTTCTGAATCCTGAGTAGTAAGCCAATATCTGTATTAAGATAAAAACACATAGTCTGCTATAGTGACATAGTTTGCTTGTTAATGAAAAATTGCCAACCTTTATAAATTCGACCTCATGTCTCTTATAGATTCATCATTACAATCTTGGATTCTCTTATCCATCTTGAACAGAAATTGAATTTCTTAGACTGAAACCTATCTTCTTCTAAAACAGACTCATAATTACATCTGACAATTAATTGTCTCTTCTAGAAGTCCTAATACAAATAGGAGTAAAAATCCTTATTATGTCTAACAACCTTATCTAGAACTTAAATAATATCTCTGATAGTTGTTCCTCCATATCTTCGACCTTGATGATTCCTGCAATATTTTTATGCTATAATGCTGGTTCATGTCTTATTTTCCTACAAAATAGGGGACATGTGTCCTGTAATTTAGCCTTTTCCTTCTTTGATGATCTTCGAACCCTTTTTGCTGGCAATGTTGAATTTTTAAGATAAGTGACATATGTTATTATTTCCATGGAACCATGCCTTTTCACCTATACAGAAAGCTAAGCCTTTGAAAAAGTATAAGGATAGATGGTATGGCTGCGCTACGAAATGTGCAGCTGTTTTTGTAGCATATAATTTGTATCTTTGTAAACATCTCTCAACCATCCACTTTATTTTTCCTTGAGACCTGGACTTTCATTTTTGAACCTTTTCTAACCACCACCAGCAACAGAATTCGGAAACCAAGCTTTTTTACCTCTCAAAACTTTTTCAAAAATGTTCAAGAATGCACTTACAGCAGTTTCGTAGCGCGCTATGAAACTACTGTGTATATCCTTTTTACACAGTCTTTTCATAATATTCATTTTTTAATAGTATTTACAGCCTTTTAATGATTTCCTTGATGTTAATATACCTTAACAATCAAAATAAGTCTGTTAGCCTCCTATACCAATAGGTTTCATCTTTCATGATTGTCTTGATTGAACTATGGAATATGTTCAAACCTTCTTTCTTGAGCAAAGGTGTTCCATATTCTTAAAAAAACCAAAAAATCAAAAAAGTTAAAAAATGTAAAGAGGGTATACCCTAAAAGAAAGATCAAAGGGTAAAAAGAATAAAATGGTCAAAAAAAAAGTGAAAGAAATGAACCCCAAGCAAAAAATAGACCAAGGAAAGTGTGCAAATCCAAATGCCACTGCTATTTCATTTTTGTAATAAAGCAATTGTGTGCAGCTTGTCAAACCTTTGCCACAATTCATGAATAAGTCAAACGGTTTAAACTTGGCTTAGTCATATTTCAATTTCATGTTGTAGATTAGAGAATAAATATCTAGCCAAACAGTTTAATCTTGGCAGATAAGTAGATAGGTAGAGTAAATAAAAGGTGCTCAACAGTTCAATCTGAGCCCTTGGATGCAATAAGGGTAGAATTAGATAGATTTTCCTTGTAAAAAAGAAAAGATTGAAAAGGGTTTGCAAGTCTAAATGCACCCTAATAAAGAAGAGAAAATGATAGTGTTAAGTAGATAGGGTAGGTAGATAGTGTTGCAAAGTGTTACCTGATGAATGATGCTGCTACATGTTTTTGATCCTTTACTTTCATCACAAGTACTAAAGCAGGAAATATACTGGAAAATCACAGCAAGCAAAGTCAAACTCATTAACTTCCCTCATCACTTTCCCCTCAAAAGTTTTACTAATCTCCCCCCAAAATACTAAGGTATTTGGAGATCAAAGGGGCTCAAGGCATTTCCTTGACTTCTGGAGGGACCGGACCCTCGGCCTAATGATCAAAAAGACCTAAGTACTTGAGATAATTCATCATTATAATCATCCATCTTTAACCTTGTCCTAAGTAAAATCCTATTTTTCTTAGGAAACTCATGCAAAATTCCATAAAAATCCCTCAAGATAACTTGCTATTCTAAGTTTAAGTGTTGAAGATAAGATATTGCAATTTACTTCAAAAGTTATCACTTTCTTAGATGTGCAAAAATATTTTGAGTTTCCTTGTCCTTTGCCATATTTACATTTAACTCTATTGTACTAAATCCCTAATAAAATACCTTATCCTAAGTATATAACTCCCTTTTTATAAATAACCCAAAAAACCCCCTATTATAAATTTTAACCAAAGTATTTCATATCCCCGCGCATTTAAAATAAAAACCCATTATATGCCCTTTGGTTAAAATTATCAATATATTATAATCCCGCCCTTATGGTAATTAAATAATGTTATTGGTTACCATATAATAAAATATATATACAAAAAACTTTAAATATGCGATATGTATGTTTAAAACGCAAAAATAGGAATAAAACTTCAGAGAAGTCTTGCGCCACCGTGGATTGTCCACCTGGCAGTCCACCTAACCAAACCCCGCCGCAACCCATTTCTTACAATTCGGGATTAGTTAGTCATCAGGACTAATTAATAACCTTTTATCCGCTTATTAAATATTCCCCGGAGTCATTAAATAACGTTAAAAAGTGTTTTAAAGCCCGACGGGCCCACATCTGAAACCTCCGCTTATTCCCCCATCGCTTCAGCTGTCGGATCAACCCTCCGCAGATCAATGGTCCACGTGAACCCCGCTACCCATCCTTTGTGAGAACGTTAACCAGCGGGGAACGAGCGGTATTTGAAAAGTCCACCATCCACGTGGCAAACGTTCTGTGGAATCGCTCCCCCCGCGATCAATACCACCCTCGACCAACAACGGTGCGGGGACTTACCGCTTACCGCTCACCACTCGACTTTGCATATGTCACCCCGTACGTCGATGACGTCATCCCTCGGAAAAATAAAAAACTCTTTTAACTTGGTAAATAAAGCCATTTTTTCATGTTTTTCCTGTTATTTTCGTTATTCTGAAAACGACAGAGCTCCCGCTGCGATTTTCAAATTTCCATTGCAATTGACCAATTCACTCCAAGATTCTGCTGCGCCCGTGTTGAAGAACAGTCCCGCCATTACCTGTTACCTGTTAAAGAACCAGCTTCCGTCTAAAAGCAGGTATTTATCCTTTTCCGCCCCGACTGCAAATAAAACTCAATGTTCTTTGTTTTTCGCTGAAATAGTGATTAAAAATCGTCACTGAGCCTTTTCCAGAGGTTTTAAAACTGTATAATTGCTCCCTGAACCACCAAATTGTGCCAATTTCCTTCATTTTAGAAATCCCGCCCGGCTTGTAAGGAAAACCAAAAACCTCCATTTTGAATCCACAAGAACCAAAATGGAGGTCCCGGTAGCTCTGAATATCACTCCATTGAATGCTCCTCACCGTGAATTGGACTATTTACCTTTGATAGATGAAGATTTCCAAATTAAAGACCTGCATTTTGATGAAATTCCCCTATTGAGCTATTGTCGCTGCAGAGACGAATACTCAAAGGGGCAAGATCTTATAGGATTGTGGGAATCCAATCTCCCAAGGTATCTCATTCCTTCAGTCCTTATTTTCCCAGAAATCATCCATTACTGTCATTCAAACTATGATCCCACACGGAGGGCTGTAATAGCTCCTGATCAAAGTGTTTTGTTCCCCATCACTCCCCAGGCTATCAATGCCATGTTATACTTTGAGCCAGACCAAGAATTAGCACCATTGTCCATGGAAGGATTGATTGAGAAAACCAGGCAATTAACCCCAGAAAAGCTAAAATTCATGTGTCAGACTTTCATGTTACCTAAGCATCAGCCAAAAGGGTCTCCTCCCTATGGTTTTTACTATTTCAATACATTGGGAAGGCTCATTGTAAATATAATATCTTTTGTCTTGGGATTCAACACCAGTGAATATGTGGATGAGATAACCTTGGCCTTGCTATCCATTTTTACTCCTGAGCATCCTCCTGAGATTAAATATGACTTTGCTTCCTTTATAGCCAACAAGATCCATGATCAATTCCTAAGGCTAGATACTAAAAAAGTTTTTAAGTACTCCTCGGTCATCTATCATCTCATTATCTACTACCAGTCAGAAAGGTTCCCTTTCCCTGTTCAAAAACTTGATGCCAAGGGTAACCCCAGGTCAGTCATATTTTGGTCCCCCATAATTCATTTTTCCTCTGATTCTCCCTATTCCTACACTGAATTCATTGACCAGTTTGTATATCCTGCAACAACTTTGTTAACAGGAATTCCTCCCCCGAGACTCAGTAATGAAATTAGAAAGACCTTGCAACTATCAAAGAGTTATAAGGTTGGGGATTGGTATTTGTATCAAAACCATACAGTCATCAGGATCTATGGATGTGAATTACATCCATTCAGGTTACCCAGATATGTACCAATGAGGATTTTTTCCTTGGAATACTTCAGGCAGATGAACAATTCAGATGTGATCCATTTTTGTAATGTAAAGAAGAAAGCTCAGTTAAGGATCAAAAGCCAATTAGGTCCTTTCATCTGCAATTCTAGGGAGGCTGAGAGAGAGGCAGAAAATCTATTACAGAGAAAGTTCCAAACATCTTTCCGTTGGGTTCCTTATGACCCCTTTGGTTTTATTTGTGAAAAGAGATTAAAGAATAAATCATCTCCTTATATACACCACAAGATTCCTGATCTAGAACAGTATGCAAATCAAAATGAATGGGTTGAAGGAACACTTGTTGAGGAAGAAAGTGAAGCAGACAAAATGAATAAAATTATGAAAGATGTTGAGAAGAACTTTGACCTAGAAACGTGTGGTCAAATGCAGGTACCCTACATTGGCACATATTCAGCAACAACTCTACAGCAAGCACTATAGGAAAGCAGTCCATCAGTAGCAGCAGAACCCAAGGGTAAAGGAAAAGAACCTGTAGTTCAGGTCATTGAAAATTTGGTCATGGTGGAAAAACCACAGACTTCCAAAGCACCTGAACAATCACAGGTTTCTCCCACACAGGAAAAGCACATCCAAGTTCCAGAGTTGCAAACTCCATTAAATGTGGAAATAGGGAAGAAGAGGCAGGCTCCAGATACCACACCTCCAAAAGGGGCCTCACAGGTACATCAAGCTAAAAAACACAAATCAGATCCACCTCCAGATGTAGAAATTATAGATGAAGTATTTGATGATGGAAGGGAAGATAGTCAGCAAACTGGCACAGCAAGTGAAACAAACATAAGCCAGAAAGGGATACAAAATCAATTAAGCACTGAGGTATCCTCCTTCAGACCACCAAAGACAGACACTGGAGATATTAAAAGAACCTTCATTAATATTAAAACAAAAAATGATCCATTGAAAATGAAGGTATATGATCAGTATATGAAGTTGGCTCCCCATAATCAAGAAAGGCTAATGTCAGCGTTTGATCTTTCACAAGGCAAAATGCTGATGAGCCACTTCAAAACAAAGGTGCCAAAGCCCACTTCAGCAGCAGATTACATCAGAACAAACTTTGAAGTTTTGGCAAAAGATATCCATCCCCTGGACCAGATAGAGCTACACAGACAAACTGGGGAAATGGTCTATTCTACTCTCACCAACAAGGCCATGGCAGCTATAACGATGCAGGATTCTTTGAATAACACTACTGCACAATTGAAAATTGAGAAGGCCTCCTCACAGGCCAAATATAATAGAATAAAATCTTTAGAAGAGATCATCATTGGATTGAGTCATAATCCCAAAGACATTAAAGGTATTGAGGCATTGATAAAAAAGAAAGAGGATGATATAGCTGCACTCAGAAAGCAGCTAAAATTACCAGCCTTGAGGCACCCTCAGACCCAAGAAGTTATAAAAGGTAATTCACAGGAAGAAATAATGGAGTTACTCCTAAATATGACTGAGCGACTAAATGAAACAGAGAAGGAATTGGAAAAAGCATTGCAGGAACAGGAAACTATCAGGCAGACTTCAACAACAGGTACTACAACAACAGGGCAGCAGATACAGCCATCTCAAGTGAATACTTCTGGCTTGAGTTCTGAGGACTTAATAAAACAAATGGAGAGTTTGCAACTAAGGGTCACAGAACTCCAAGAAACAAAATTGCAATTAGTAAAATTGGAGGAAAAATATGACACATCTAAAAAGACAGCTGCTGATAACACCAGGGAGATAAAAAGGTTGGAAAAATTGGTTCAGGCTTTGGAAAAAGATCTTTCATTGGAGAAGCCTTTAAACGAAATAAATGACATTATTTGGGGTAACATTATTGAATTAATAAAGGGTATTTGGCCCTCTATTCAAGCTATTTTTGAGCAAAATGAGTTGGTTAAAATAGCCCAAGAAGAAATAAACAGAACCAGAAATGAATTGAGAGGCAGGCCTGAGCAGGCCAATCAGCTCATCCAATTTTTGAATTCCAGAACAAAGAAACAGCTTTCATTGTTAGGAATTGATGATAGGATAGGCACAGTTTTGGAAGTAAAGAGAGTTTTAACCAAGAGGACTTTCATGCAAAATTTGGAAAGGAAGTGCACAGACATTTTGGTTGACATCAACATTTTCAGAGAGAAATTTCAAGCTTTGTTGGATAGTGGGTTACCAAGTCCCATGCTCACAGAAGATCAAATAATAGACTTGGAAACCTATGAGAAGAGAATAAAGGCTCATGCTAAAAATACAGTTGCTTGTTCTACTAGCTCGTCAGAATCGACATTACCAACCGGGAAAAGTATCTATGATAAAGTGAGGAATTTATTTCATCTGGAACATGAAATAAAGTATCTATTTCCGAATGAGCCTACCTTTTATAAACTTACTGAAGCAGATGAAACTTTAAGAAAGCTCAGAAGAACTATGATACCAGATGATCGATGGTGGAAGGAAATGTTGGAAATTCTATAAAAGTTGTTTTCAGGATGAGAATTTATCTTTACTATCAAGTAAATGGTAAAAACCGGAAAACAGATGAAAGAGTATTAGGAAAACAGATGAAAGAGTATCAGGTGAAAAGGTTAAAGAGTATCCGTGGAATAAAGAGTGTCCAACAAGCCAAAGAAATACTGCAAGGGACAGCACAGAGCTCTATTTCAGCACTTACCTCCAGCACATCCACGAAGAAAGGAACATCACATCGGCAGTTGCCCATTATTTTATCCACGAGACCATTTGTCTTTTGTTCGTTTGTAAATTATGCTTTAAGTCAGCCTAGATTATTGGCTAAGATAGTGTAAGATTGTTTAAGATTATTTTGTGTATAAATAAACCCTCAAAGAGAGTGTTGAGGGTGGATTCTATTACTCTGTTGTAACATTGAGATTTTCGGAATAAAAGCTTTTGGGGAAATTTACTTGTGGCTTACTGGATGACGATTTGAAGCACTGGACTTGTTGCAGGATTCATGTGTTGGACTACAGTTCAATAAGTGTTTCTACCCTTTGTCTGAAATTTTATATTAGTTTATAATACCATCTTATCCATTTCTGAATAATTTACATAAAGGATTGAAACAGAATTTGCTTAATTGTACTTTGTTTTCAAATGTGGTTATTCTTAATGTTTTCTTCTAAATTAGTTATAAGCATGAATTCTTAAATGCTCCTGCTTTGCTAATTTAAACATTGTTGATTACTATAATAAAGAATCCTTCATTGCTCTTTGTTTGTAGTCATTTCACTTCTTTCTTTTGAACATGGTGAAAGATTCTTAGTTGCCTTTCATCCCTTCAGGATCATCCCATCCACTTTAAATTTTAAGGATTGTTCTCTGTCTAGCTATCTTGCCCTGTAATACCATCTTGTGTTTAGAATAGAAATCCAGTAAAGCCATCCTTTGACTCCATAGCCCAATGGACTGAAAGTTCTCAACCTTGCCCTTAGTTTGTGGATTCCACCATTTTCCCAAAACAAACTTTGAATCTATAACTAGCCTAAAACCTTTCAAGAACAAAGATAAATCATAAAGAGAGAGCCCTCTCTGGATGCAGATTGGCTAGATTTTGCATCTAAAAGGTTGGTTTGTGGTTACCTCGGGTATACTTTCCTCTTACACAACTTCTAGGAAAACCTGAGTGATAACATAGTGGCGACCATACTGGGGACCTGAATCATTTTATTGTTATTATTGTTTGATTTATAAGCTATAGACAGAGTCTGAAGATCAGCCAGGTAGCCTTTGAAATTGCTTTTGCTCTGCAATTGCAAAAGTAAATAAATGCTGCTTCAGTCTATCTCTGATTTAGCTTATATATTGAATCTTAGTTTCAAAATTTTCAATCAGATTCTCTAGTTTAAACAGATCTTTGAGGAAATCTAAATCACATATCATTATTTCTTAAAGAATTTGTAGAAGTTGTATTTATTTTTCAATTAAAATCCAAAATCCAAAAACACATAGTCTAGGAAAGCTGGCTTCAGAAAGGATTCGACATACTAGGTCAAACCCCGACCCCAATCCACCACCAATATTTGAAAATCCAAATCTGATTCCCAGGATTCTTAGAAGACAAGGAAGTCAAGAAAGTTCTGAAAGAGGAAGTCAGGAGAGTACAGGAAGTTCTAGACCACTTTCTAGATCTGCATCTTGTCCTGTGAAAATTATATATATTGATGACATTCCTTTTGATGCACGATTCGAAACATCTTTGTTTGTGAATTTTTCTGAAACTGAATTATCTAGATTAGTTCCAGATCCATTGTTCTTTGAATATTTGCAATACATATTTGTTTCACATCATCTTGACAGAGAATTACATAACTCTATTCAGACCGAGCAAACCTTTGAAGAAAGTTCAAACATTTCTGTGATTACTGAAGCATCTCCAAGTTCAGTCACTTTTTCTCAAACTTTTCAAACACCTGTTACCCCTTCTACTCCTCCATCTCCCCCTGCCACACCATCAACCCCTATCACCCCACTTTATCTTCCAATGGCCAATCGATATGCCCCTTTACAGTTACCAGCCAACCCTCCAGCGTTACCTCAAGATTATCAAAGTAAGATCACTCCTTTTGATGGATCGGGCACTTACACAGCTCAACAACACACCAAAAGGATGACTGACTACTTTGAGTTTTATGAGATTGATACTGATAATATCCGAATGAGAATTTTCGTTCAGAGCCTTACTGGAGAAGTTAGAACTTGGTTTAGAGCTCTTACCCCGAACAGTATTGCTGATTTAGAAGCTTTGTATAGAGCATTTCTGAACAGATGGGAGAAAAAGAAGGATCCTCTTCAGATCCTTTCAAAATTTGAAAAATTAAGAAGAAGACCAAACGAAACCGTACAAGATTACATCATAAGATTCAATGAATCATATAATGCAGTTCCTCAAAACCTAAGACCCCCACCTAACAACGTGTTGGTTAAATTTCCAGATGGTTTTGACTCCGATATAGCTTATTCCCTTAGGGAAAGAGCTCCTCAAACACTAGAGGAAATGCAAAGCATTGTGGTGAGTGTAGAAGCAAATCTGATAGAAAAACGGGCCAGAGCTAGGGCAGAGAGAAGAATGCCTATGAATGAAGAACCTTCAGCTTTTGAAAAGAAGCTGGATGTAATCATTAAAGGTATGGAAAGATTAGGAGACAGAGTGGAAACCATTGAAAGAAAGTCTTCTACTAACAATCAGAATGTTGCAAGAAACCCGAACTTTAGGAGGAATCTGAATCAAAATAGTGGAAAGAATGTTCCTGATCAGAACATTAGGCCACCCTTTCAAGAAAACTTTGTTGAAGGCTCAACTTCTGAAGAACCTACAGAAGATGTAGAAATAAACAATGTAACAGATGAAAAAGATGAACCAGAGGTTTTCCTATCCCAGGATGATCAAGAGAACCACATCCTTGAAACATTCCAAACTCATTCAGGTGAGACTTTTGATTTTAAGGAAGGCTATGACACAACAATCTATGAAGTCCATAAACAATATAATTTGAGAAGTAGAAGGATTGATGTGCCAGAGAATAACAAACAGAAAACCACAAAACAAAATGTCAAAGGTAAACAAAACATTCCCCCTGTACAAAACAGTCCCCAAGTACAAATTTTGTCTAGAATAACTCCAAACCCTTCGAATCCAATAATTGAAGATGTCTCGGACAACCAACCAAACAACAAACAACAATCCAATACATCTCCTCATGTAGGAAATGTAGAAGAAATGGTAGAAGTTAGTCCTGAAACATCTTCAAAACAAAACTTCATTCATGAAAAAGAGAAAAACATTGAAGACCCAAAAAACAGAGAAAACCCAACTGTGCAAAACACTAAAACTCAAACAGAAAAACCTTTCAATCTAGAGGTTGAAATAGGCAAACTAAAGATAGTTGTTCCTTTATCAGAATTGGCTAAACATGATGTCTATAGGAGTCAGATTACCAAGTCCCTAAACATTAACATTACTGGATTGGATGATTCAGTAAACATTCTTGATGATCAACCCAAACTTCTTTTTGGCCCCGAGGTTAATGGTAAACCAGAAAGTGGAGGAACTCCTCCATTTTATGTAAGCCTGAATGTTCATGACAAGATACTCCATAATGCAATGCTAGATTCTGGAGCATCTCACAATTTTATGCCAAAAGCAGTAATGGAAAGATTAAATCTAGATATTACCAGACCGTACAAAGATTTGTTTTCATTTGATTCTAGTCAGGTAAAATGTTTAGGTTTGATTAAAGATCTGTGTGTTACTTTGGTACAATACCCTGCTAAGTCTGTTTTAATGGACATAGTAGTTGCTGATATTCCACCTAAATATGGTATGTTATTGTCTAGATCGTGGGGTGCTAAGCTTGGAGGGTCTATTCAACTAGACATGTCATATGCAACTATTTCAGTATTTGGTCAGCCTAAAAGATTATATAGAGAAACTTTGATGAAGTACTTAGTGAGTAGCCATGAGAAGCCTGAAAACTTCCCTGTTTATTCTGTACATTCTGATATTGATTCTTTTATTTTATACAATGCTGAGTTAGATCTTCCTACTGAAATAGAAGCTCCAGAATTGGAAACCATAAACAAAACCACTGTTAAAATTGAAGAAATCTCTGAAAACAAAGAAACAACAGATGATCAAGAAATACCTGAAGAAACTAAACAACTAGCTCCTATCAAGAAACGCTTTAAAACAATTGATGAAGATTATGAACATGAAATTCTATGGCATTTAGAGTTTGATGGCTCAGTAAACAGACTAGGGGCAGGAGCTAGAATTTGGTTACATAATGTTGAGAATAATTATGCAGAGGGTCATGCTTATAGGTTTAATTTCAAATGCACTAACAACATGGCAGAGTATGAAGCTCTTTTATTAGGGCTTAAACATGTCAAGAAGTTAGGAGGTATTAGGGTATCAATCATAGGAGACTCTGAACTAATCATCCAACAGATTAAAGGAGAATGTTCAACAAAAGACATGAGACTGAAACAATACCGAGAGACAGTTGTAGAGATTCTCAACACATTTTTACAAGCCCAACTTGCCAAGATTCCCAGGAAACAAAACTTGCATGCTCACAGCTTAGCAATGTTTGCTAGTACATGCAAGTTACCTTTCGACCCTAATCATCAGTTTTCAGCTGAAATTAGGCATAGGCCTGCTATACCAGATAATCTTTTGAATTGGCAAGTATTTGTGAATAACAATCAAATCAATAATTTTTTGACACTTCAAAATGAGTTTTCTAACTGTAATATAGATGAGGATATAACTATTGATGAATCTGATCAAGGAAAAGAACAAAAAATAGAAATTTCAAGAGAAAATGCAATTCATATGCTACATCCGACCACATTCACTAAAAATGACATGCAAAATTTGAAACAAATGGAATCTGATGAAATCATAGAAGATGAGACAGAAATCATCAATTTAAAAGATAACCATTTGCCCAAAGGATTAACTCCTTTGGAAGATCTGTTTGACTCGAATGATATTCCATTTAGACCTAAAATGGAACCTGTAAAGGCTGATATGGAAGAATGCAACTTAGGAACCCCAGAAAATCCCAAAATGGTCAAGTTGTCCAAATCTCTTCCAAAAGATCAGAAGGTTAAATATGTTGAACTATTAAAAGAATTCCAGGATGTTTTTGCCTGGAGTTATGAAGACCTCAAATCTTATGATACATCCATCATTCAACACACTATACCTTTGAAACCAGACCATAAACCTTTTAAACAAAAGCTTAGGAGAATAAATCCTGTTTTATTACCCTCAATTGAAAAGGAAATCAAAAGGATGTTTGAAGCAGGAATTATAGCTCCTATCAGATTCTCAGAATGGGTTTCTAACCTGGTACCAACAAGAAAAAAGATAGGAGAAATTAGACTGTGTGTCGACTTAAGAAATTTGAATAAAGTTTCCTTTAAAAGACAACTATCCTCTGCCGAAAATGGACCATATTCTACAAAGGGTGGTAGGATCTTCGAGAATATCACTACTGGATGGATTTTCAGGATATAACCAGATTCTGGTTCATCCTGATGATCAGGATAAAACAGCATTTACAACACCATGGGGTACGTTTAAATATGTCAAAATGCCATTTGGGCTCAAGAATGCAGGAGCTACATTTCAAAGAGCAATGGATATTGCTTTTGCTAAAGAGATACATGATTTTCTGGTAATTTACCTAGATGATTTGACTGTTTTTTCTAGAACAGATCAGGAACATTTAGATCACTTAAGGCAAGTATTTATAAAGTGCAGAAAATATGGAATTTCTTTAAACCCTAAGAAGTCATTGTTTGGTTTGGAAGAAGGAAATCTCTTAGGACACATTATTTCTAAAGATGGCATTAGGATTGATCCAGAAAGAATTCAAGCAATTTTGCAAATACCCCACCCCAGAAACATAAAAGAGTTGCAAGCATTCATAGGAAAAATAAATTTCTTGAGAAGATTCATTTCTAGTCTAGCAGAGTTACTTAGATTACTAACTAACATGTTGAGGAAATATTCAAGCATTGATTGGACTGTAGAAGCCAAACAATCATTCGAGGAAATTAAAATGGCTTTAACAAGGACACCAGTTCTGACTAGTCCTAAATTTGATAGAGACTTTATTATTTTTTCATTCCCTTCTGAACATACTGTTGCAGCTGTTTTACTTCAAAAATATGACCAAGGGTGTGAAAAGCCAATAGCATTTTTTAGTAAAGCAATGAGGGATGCATCTCTAAAATACAATATTATGGAAAAACAGGCTTTTTCATTGGTAAAAGCAATCAAAGATTTCAGAGTCTACATATTATATTCTCATGTGATAGCTTATGTGCCTAATGCAGTAGTTAAAGATATTTTGACTCAAGATGGCATTGAAGGTAAACGAGGTAAGTGGATAGCTACCATTTTGGAATATGATATTGAGATCAAGCCAACAAAACTTATAAAGGGCCAAGGTTTAGCACAACTCATGACAGAAACCAATTTCCAAGCCTTAGACATCAATGAACTGGATAACGAGCAGGAGATGGCGACTCCTCAGATCAGTCAAGCTTTCTTAGATTCACCCTGGTACACTGATATAATTCATGTTTTATTAAACCTGCAAGCTCTTCCAGGGTTGTCCGAAACCAAAAGAAGATTTTTAAAAATGACATCTTTGAAATATTGTATTTTAGATAGCACTCTATTTTGGAAAAATCATGAAGGAATCTTGTTGAATTGTCTCTTAAAAGATGAAGCTGATAAAGTGCTTAATGAATTTCATGCAGGGGATTGTGGAGGGCATCTCTACTGGAAATCTACTGCAGACAAAATTTTGAGGGCTGGGTTTTACTGGCCAACATTATTTTCTGATGTTAAGAAATTTGTAACAAGTTGTCACAAGTGTCAGATATTTGAGGGTAAAAGAAAGTTGTTACCATTGCCTTTAAAACCAGTTTCCACAGAAATACCTTTTCAACAATGGGGTTTAGATTTTATTGGAGAAATTCATCCCCCTTCTTCAGGGCAACACAGATGGATTTTAACTGCCACAGACTACTTCACCAAATGGATTGAAGCCATCCCATGTAGACAGTCCAATGATTCTGTAATCATAGGGTTTTTAGAAACAAACATACTTTCAAGATTTGGCTGTCCAGAAAAGATTATAACAGACAATGCTGCTGCATTTAAATCAAAGAAAATGATTAGTTTCTGCCATAAATATCATATTACTTTAGGCCATTCAACAGCCTATTACCCCCAGGGTAATGGACTAGCATAATCCTCCAATAAAAGTTTGATCAATATCATTAAGAAATTGTTGGAGGAAAATAAAAAGAACTGGCATAAGAAACTGACCTATGCATTATGGGCAGACAGACTTACAACCAAGAAATCCATTGGGACTAGTCCATATGAGTTAGTTTATGGTCTCGAAGCAAGATTCCCATCATCTTTAGGAATCCCTGTCATGAAATTACTTCAGGAGGCTCAAGTGGAGCCAAATGACATTCAAAGAAGAATTAATCAAACAATCCACCTGCAACAAACCAGAGAAGAGGTATACCAAAGATCACAAGTCTTACAGGAAAAGCTAAAGAAAATGTTTGATAAAAGGACTAAAGCAGAGGATTTTCAATTAGGAGACAAGGTCCTAAGATGGGATTCCAGAAGAGAGGAAAAAGGGAAACATGGAAAGTTTGATTTCTTGTGGAAAGGGCCTTATATCATTCATGCCTTGCAGGGAAACAACACTTACTTTTTGAAGGACTTGGACAATTCAGAAGTTGAAGAAGGACCAGTCAATGGTCGAATGCTCAAGCATTATTTTGATCCCATTTATTAGAGTTTTTAATGTTTCTAACTTGTACATAATATATTGTTTTTTGTTTTGTTTTTGTTAATGCAGTTTGGATTGGATGGTGACTTCTGGAAGTTGAAGCCCGAAGTGAAGGCCCTAAGCTTCAAGAGTTTCACTATCATATGTAAAATAAAGCTACCAGAAAGGAGGAAGGTTTCATACTTTCAGTTTAAAGACATTTTGAGGCATCTGACCTGCTGTTCTTGACTTTTCACAAGGAAAAGCCATCCCCAAGTGGAGCCAGTGTTAGCCTCCTATACCAATAGGTTTCATCTTTCATGATTGTCTTGATTGAACTATGGAATATGTTCAAACCTTCTTTCTTCAGCAAAGGTGTTCCATATTCTTAAAAAACCAAAAAATCAAAAAAGTTAAAAAATGTAAAGAGGGTATACCCTAAAAGAAAGATCAAAGGGTAAAAAGAATAAAATGGTCAAAAAAGTGAAAGAAATGAACCCCAAGCAAAAAAATAGACCAAGGAAAGTGTGCAAATCCAAATGCCACTACTATTTCATTTTTGTAATAAAGCAATTGTGTGCAGCTTGTCAAACCTTTGCCACAATTCATGAATAAGTCAAACGGTTTAAACTTGGCTTAGTCATATTTCAATTTCATGTTGTAGATTAGAGAATAAATATCTAGCCAAACAGTTTAATCTTGGCAGATAAGTAGATAGGTAGAGTAAATAAAAGGTGCTCAACAGTTCAATCTAAGCCCTTGGATGCAATAAGGGTAGAATTAGATAGATTTGCCTTGTAAAAAAGAAAAGATTGAAAAGGGTTTGCAAGTCTAAATGCACCCTAATAAAGAAGAGAAAATGATAGTGTTAAGTAGATAGGGTAGGTAGATGGTGCTGCAAAGTGTTACCTGATGAATGATGCTGCTACATGTTTTTGATCCTTTACTTTCATCACAAGTACTAAAGCAGGAAATATACTGGAAAATCACAGCAAGCAAAGTCAAACTCATTAACTTCCCTCATCACTTTCCCCTCAAAAGTTTTACTAATCTCCCCCCAAAATACTAAGGTATTTGGAGATCAAAGGGGCTCAAGGCATTTCCTTGACTTCTGGAGGGACCGGACCCTCGGCCTAATGATCAAAAAAGAACTAAGTACTTGAGATAATTCATCATTATAATCATCCATCTTTAACCTTGTCCTAAGTAAAATCCTATTTTACTTAGGAAACTCATGCAAAATTCCATAAAAATCCCTCAAGATAACTTGCTATTCTAAGTTTAAGTGTTGAAGATAAGATATTGCAATTTACTTCAGAAGTTATCACTTTCTTGGATGTGCAAAAATATTTTGAGTTTCCTTGTCCTTTGCCATATTTACATTTAACTTTATTGTACTAAATCCCTAATAAAATACCTTATCCTAAGTATATAACTCCCTTTTTATAAATAACCCAAAAAAACCCCCTATTATAAAATTTAACCAAAGTATTTTATATCCTCGCGCATTTAAAATAAAAACCCATTATATGCCCTTTGGTTAAAATTATCAATATATTATAATCCCGCCCTTATGGTAATTAAATAATGATTGTTCGTTACCATATAAATAAAATATATATATAAAAAAACTTTAAACATGCGATATGTGTGTTTAAATACAAAAATATCAATAAAACTTCGGGAAAGTTTCCCTGCCACCATGGTTTGTCCACATGGAATTCCACTTAACCAAACCCCCGCCGCAACCCCTTTCATTATGCACATGGGATTAATTAGTCATCAGGACTAGTTAATAACCTTTCCGCCTATTAAATATCTCCCGGGATGATTAAATTAAACGTTAAATTGATTTAAAACCTGACGGGCCCACACCTGAATCCTCCGCATGTTCCCCTATCTCTTCAGCTGTCGGATCACCCCTTCATAGATCAACGGCCAGTGTTCACCCCGCTGCCCATCCCTTGTCAGCATTTTAACCAGCGGGGGATGGGTGGTTTTTGAATAGTCTACCGTCCACGTGGTGATCATCCTGTGGAATCGCTGCCCTTCCGATATAAACCACCCTCGACCAAAAGCGGTGCGGGCGCTTACCGCTTACCGCTTATCACCCGACTTTGCATACGTCACCCCGTACGTCAATGACGTCACACCTCGAAAAAATAAAAACCCTTTTGACTTGTAAATAAAGCCATTTTTTCATGTTTTTCCTGTTATTTTCGTTATTCTGAAAACGACAGAGCTCCCGCTGCGATTTTCAAATTTCCACTGCAATTGACCAATTCACTCCAAGATTCCGCTGCGCCCGTGTTGAAGAGCAGTCCCGCCATTACCTGTTACCTGTTAAAGAACCAGCTTCCGTCTAAAAGCAGGTATTTATCCTTTTCCGCCCCGACTGCAAATAAAACTCAGTGTTCTTTGTTTTTCGCTGAAATAGTGATTAAAAATCGTCACTGAGTCCTTCCCAGAGGTTTAAAAAACTGTGTAATTTCTCCCTGAACCACCAAATTGTGCTAATTTCCTCCATTTCAGAAATCCCGCCCGGTCTGTAAGGAAAACCAAAAAACCTCCATTTTAAATCCACAAGAACCAAAATGGAGGTCCCGGCAGCTCTGAATATCACTCCATTGAATGCTCCTCACCGTGAATTGGACTATTTACCTTTGATAGATGAAGATTTCCAAATTAAAGACCTGCATTTTGATGAAAGTCCCGTATTGAGCTATTGTCGCTGCAGAGACGAATACTCAAAGGGGCAAGATCTTATAGGATTGTGGGAATCCAATCTCCCAAGGTATCTCATTCCTTCAGTCCTTATTTTCCCAGAAATCATCCATTACTGTCATTCAAACTATGATCCCACACGGAGGGCTGTAATAGCTCCTGATCAAAGTGTTCTGTTCCCCATCACTCCCCAGGCTATCAATGCCATGTTATACTTTGAGCCAGACCAAGAATTAGCACCATTGTCCATGGAAGTATTGATTGAGAAAACCAGGCAATTAACCCCAGAAAAGCTAAAATTCATGTGTCAGACTTTCATGTTACCTGAGCATCAGCCAAAAGGGTCTCCTCCCTATGGTTTTTACTATTTCAATACATTGGGAAGGCTCATTGTAAATATAATATCTTTTGTCTTGGGATTCAACACCAGTGAATATGTGGATGAGATAACCTTGGCCTTGCTATCCATTTTTACTCCTGGGAAACCTCCTGAGATTAAATATGACTTTGCTTCCTTTATAGCCAACAAGATCCATGATCAATTCCTAAGGCTAGATACTGAAAAAGTTTTTAAGTACTCCTCGGTCATCTATCATCTCATTATCTACTACTAGTCAGAAAGGTTCCCTTTCCCTGTTCAAAAACTTGATGCCAAGGGTAACCCCAGGTCAGTCATATTTTGGTCCCCCATAATTCATTTTTCCTCTGATTCTCCCTATTCCTACACTGAATTCATTGACCAGTTTGTATATCCTGCAACAACTTTGTTAACAGGAATTCCTCCCCCGAGACTCAGTAATGAAATTAGAAAGACCTTGCAACTGTCAAAGAGTTATAAGGTTGGGGATTGGTATTTGTATCAAAACCATACAATCATCAGGATCTATGGATGTGAATTACATCCATTCAGGTTACCCAGATATGTACCAATGAGGATTTTTTCCTTGGAATACTTCAGGCAGATGAACAATTCAGATGTGATCCATTTTTGTAATGTAAAGAAGAAAGCTCAGTTAAGGATCAAAAGCCAATTAGGTCCTTTCATCTGCAATTCTAGGGAGGCTGAGAGAGAGGCAGAAAATCTATTACAGAGAAAGTTCCAAACATCTTTCCGTTGGGCTCCTTATGACCCCTTTGGTTTTATTTGTGAAAAGAGATTAAAGAATAAATCATCTCCTTATATACACCACAAGATTCCTGATCTAGAACAGTATGCAAATCAAGATGAATGGGTTGAAGGAACACTTGTTGAGGAAGAAAGTGAAGCAGACAAAATGAATAAAATTATGAAAGATGTTGAGAAGAACTTTGACCTAGAAACGTGTGGTCAAATGCAGGTACCCTACATTGTCACATATTCAGCAACAACTCTACAGCAAGCACTACAGGAAAGCAGTCCATCAGTAGCAGCAGAACCCAAGGGTAAAGGAAAAGAACCTGTAGTTCAGGTCATTGAAACTTTGGTCATGGTGGAAAAACCACAGACTTCCAAAGCACCTGAACAATCACAGGTTTCTCCCACACAGGCAAAGCACATCCAAGTTCCAGAGTTGCAAACTCCATTAAATGTGGAAATAGGGAAGAAGAGGCAGGCTCCAGATACCACACCTCCAAAAGGGGCCTCACAGGTACATCAAGCTAAAAAACACAAATCAGATCCACCTCCAGATGTAGAAATTATAGATGAAGTATTTGATGATGGAAGGGAAGATAGTCAGCAAACTGGCACAGCAAGTGAAACAAACATAAGCCAGAAAGGGATACAAAATCAATTAAGCACTGAGGTATCCTCCTTCAGACCACCAAAGACAGACACTGGAGATATTAAAAGAACCTTCATTAATATTAAAACAAAAAATGATCCATTGAAAATGAAGGTATATGATCAGTATATGAAGTTGGCTCCCCATAATCAAGAAAGGCTAATGTCAGTGTTTGATCTTTCACAAGGCAAAATGCTGATGAGCCACTTCAAAACAAAGGTGCCAAAGCCCACTTCAGTAGCAGATTACATCAGAACAAACTTTGAAGTTTTGGCAAAAGATATCCATCCCCTGGACCAGATAGAGCTACACAGAAAAACTGGGGAAATGGTCTATTCTACTCTCACCAACAAGGCCATGGCAGCTATAACGCTGCAGGATTCTTTGAATAACACTACTGCACAATTGAAAATTGAGAAGGCCTCCTCACAGGCCAAAGATAATAGAATAAAATCTTTAGAAGAGATCATCATTGGATTGGGTCATAATCCCAAAGACATTAAAGGTATTGAGGCATTGATAAAAAGGAAAGAGGATGATATAGCTGCACTCAGAAAGCAGCTAAAATTACCAGCCTTGAGGCACCCTCAGACCCAAGAAGTTATAAAAGGTAATTCACAGGAAGAAATAATGGAGTTACTCCTAAATATGACTGAGCGACTAAATGAAACAGAGAAGGAATTGGAAAAAGCATTGCAGGAACAGGAAACTATCAGGCAGACTTCAACAACAGGTACTACAACAACAGGGCAGCAGATACAACCATCTCAAGTGAATACTTCTGGCTTGAGTTCTGAGGACTTAATAAAACAAATGGAGATTTTGCAACTGAGGGTCACAGAACTCCAAAAAACAAAATTGCAATTAGTAAAATTGGAGGAAAAATATGACACATCTAAAAAGACAGCTGTTGATAACACCAGGGAGATAAAAAGGTTGGAAAAATTGGTTCAGGCTTTGGAAAAAGATCTTTCATTGGAGAAGCCTTTAAACGAAATAAATGACATTCTTTGGGGTAACATTATTGAATTAATAAAGGGTATTTGGCCCTCTATTCAAGCTATTTTTGAGAAAAATGAGTTGGTTAAAATAGCCCAAGAAGAAATAAACAGAACCAGAAATGAATTGAGAGGCAGGCCTGAGCAGGCCAATCAGCTCATCCAATTTTTGAATTCCAGAACAAAGCAACAGCTTGCATTGTTAGGAATTGATGATAGGACAGGCACAGTTTTGAAAGTAAAGAGAGTTTTCACCAAGAGGACTTTCATGCAAAATTTGGAAAGGAAGTGCACAGACATTTTGGTTGACATCAACATTTTCAGAGAGAAATTTCAAGCTTTGTTGGATAGTGGGTTACCAAGTCCCATGCTCACAGAAGATCAAATAATAGACTTGGAAACCTATGAGAAGAGAATAAAGGCTCATGCTAAAAATACAGCTGCTTGTTCTACTAGCTCGTCGGAATCGACATTACCAACCGGGAAAAGTATCTATGATAAAGTGAGGAATTTATTTCATCTGGAACATGAAATAAAGTATCTATTTCCGAATGAGCCTACCTTTTATAAACTTACTGAAGCAGATGAAACTTTAAGAAAGCTCAAAAGAACTATGATACCAGATGATCGATGGTGGAAGGAAATGTTGGAAATTCTATAAAAGTTGTTTTCAGGATGAGAATTTATCTTTACTATCAAGTAAATGGTAAAAACCGGAAAACAGATGAAAGAGTATTAGGAAAACAGATGAAAGAGTATCAGGTGAAAAGGTTAAAGAGTATCCGTGGAATAAAGAGTTTCCAACAAGCCAAAGAAATACTGCAAGGGACAGCACAGAGCTCTATTTCAGCACTTACCTCCAGCACATCCACGAAGAAAGGAACAGCACATCGGCAGTTGCCCATTATTTTATCCACGAGACCATTTGTCTTTTGTTCGTTTGTAAATTATGCTTTAAGTCAGCCTAGATTATTGGCTAAGATAGTGTAATATTGTTTAAGATTATTTTGTGTATAAATAAACCCTCAAAGAGAGTGTTGAGGGTGGATTCTATTACTCTGCTGTAACATTGAGATTTTCGGAATAAAAGCTTTTGGAGAAATTTACTTGTGGCTCACTGGATGACGATTTGAAGCACTGGACTTGTTGCAGGATTCATGTGTTGGACTACAGTTCAATAAGTGTTTCTACCCTTTGTCTGAAATTTTATATTAGTTTATAATACCATCTTATCCATTTCTGAATAATTTACATAAAGGATTGAAACAAAATTTGCTTAATTGTACTCTGTTTTCAAATGTGGTTATTCTTAATGTTTTCTTCTAAATTAGTTATAAGCATGAATTCTTAAATGCTCCTGCTTTGCTAATTTAAACATTGTTGATTACTATAATAAAGAATCCTTCATTGCTCTTTTTTTGTAGTCATTTCACTTCTTTCTTTTGAACATGGTGAAATATTCTTAGCTGCCTTTCATCCCTTCAAGATCATCCTATCCACTTTAAATTTTAAGGATTGTTCTCTGTCTAGCTATCTTGCCCTGTAATACCATCTTGTGTTTAGAATAGAAATCCAGTAAAGCCATCCTTTGACTCCATAGCCCAATGGACTGAAAGTTCTCAACCTTGCCCTTAGTTTGTGAATTCCACCATTTTCCCAAAACAAACTTTGAATCTATAACTAGCCTAAAACCTTCCAAGAACAAAGATAAATCATAAAGAGAGAGCCCTCTCTGGATGCAGATTGGCTAGATTCTGCATCTAAAAGGTTGGTTTGTGGTTACCTCGGGTATACTTTCCTCTTACACAACTTCTAGGAAAACCTGAGTGATAACAAAGTCAACTTTGCAATGTCTTCAAAAAGTGATGTCCTTCCGAAAAACAAAATTGTATTAAGGATTTGTCACTTACTACTCTTGTTCTACCTCTGTTGTAGCTGACCTTCAGACTTTGTCAATTAAATTTCAAGATCTTCAATCTGCATTTTCAGTCTCCTATAGGTAGCCCTCAATTTAAAATTTATCATCCTCATAAATCTTTCCTCTTTGATTGCAGGGACAGTCTAGGTAAAGTATTGAGCTTCACTGCTGACTGTTTCAATTTTGGAAACTCTTTCAACCTCCCACAAAGCTCTTATTCTATTAAATTTTGTCTTCTCAATAGTATGTGTTCTCGCTTTCTTATTAAGCTTAGAAATTTAAATATTAGAAAGTCTCAACTTTTCTTTAATTCCTTCATAACTGCTCTTTTCTCTTTGAGTGTTGAAAACTCTATTTCTATCACCTTCAGGCATTGGTGATGAGAGGTCTATGGGCTCCTCATAAACATTTGAAACTTCCCCTGCTTTATCTAACTCTATATCCAGCCCTTGTAACCTTTTTGATCTACTAGTTAGAGGCCTTCTAGGCTTGAACACAAACTCTGAAATTTCATCATCAAAATCCAACTTTTTGGAAGATTTGATCTTCTTAGATTTCCATTCATCCAATCTTATAAAATATTCCTGAACTAAAGGAGATTCCTCAATATCAATAGCCTATAAAATATCATTCAAACTACCCTTTAAACCTGGATCTTCTTCTGAAACCACTTTTTTTCCCTTTTCCTTTGTTATTTTACTTCTAGTCAATCTTTTATGGGCTGATTTACTGGTTGACTGTTCCTGTATTGTTTCCTTAACTTTAGTTGTTCTCTTTTTTGTAGGTTGAGGGGTTTCTTGAATAATCACTAACATTTTAATATCTGGCTCTTTCACTTTATTTCTACGCTTTAACTTGACAAATATTTTTGATCTTGCATCTGTAGGGTCACTGGTTTCTGATGATGATTTTTCTTTGGCCCTAGGGCTAATACCTGCTCCTTGTGTTTCCACCCCAAATCCACAAAAAAAAAAAATGTAGACCATTCTCTGTTTATCCTCTGAAGCTCATGTAAAACTATCAATTTAACTAGACCATGATGGAAAAGTGAATTTTCACAATATTGAGCTTTCATTTGCACTTTATCTGCCATATTAGCTAAACTTCGAAACAAGAAAAAAAGCAAATCCAAATAAATCATTCCAGTAAAATGCAACAAGAGTTTGAAATGATAAGAATACACTTTATGGTATCTTCCCTCACAGGTGAAGTACCTTTGAATGTTGTAGAGAAGATTAGCATAGGTGTTCTTGATGTAGCTTCTTGGCACTGCTTTAGTTCAATCTATCTCTTCAAACCGTGGCTTCAGAAAATTTTTACAAGGTTCCATCTCAAACCTGAAATTTTTGAACCATCTTTTTTCTCCCCTTGGAATCTCTATAACTGATGATATAATTTCAGGGGAAATTGTCAAGTTTAAGAGACCAACCTTTGTATTCGAACATGTGAAATGAAGAGAAAATCTTTTTTCACTTGATTATGACCTCCCTGCATTTTTTCACAGAACTTCCAACATCCTGTCTTCTTGAAGGCCTCCTCAACTGATTTTTCTTTGGTTAGAGCCTCTATGCTTTCAGGCTCCGTCCTTAAATAGTGGCCTGACCTGTGATTATTTCTTTCCTTTGTCATCCTTTCCTTGAAATTCCTATGTGCTTTTTGAAAACCAGTAACCAATAGCCTCGCTTGACTTCAGAGTAAACTGCCTCGCTTGATAAACTGCCTTGCTTGATTACAGACACTGCCTCGCTTGATGAATGAAAGAGAAGATTTGGTTTCTACTTACCATGAGCTTACCATTTGGAAGGGGGTATGCATCATGTGTTTCTTGCATGAGACAATAAAACCAAAACCAGCCCCTTTCAAATTTGAAAATGACATAAGACAAATGACGTCAAACGAATGTTATGATGGCTATGAATAGTTGCATGTGTGAGAAAATACTCGTGGCTGACACCTAATCATGAATGATTAATGGAATTTTGGTGGATTTGATAACTAACAAGACATGCTATGAATCCCCGATTTCGTAGCATGCTCAATTTAAATTCAGGGTTTTGGGCTACGAAATGAGTAGTTTTTTCGTAGCGCAAAAGAAGTTGTTAACACTGTCTGTGCTATGAAAACGTGGTTTCGTGGCTTAATAATTTTTTTTTGAAAATGGTTTAAAATTTGACTCTCTAAACATGGTATGAGACTGTCAAGGTATGAAATAAGGTTTTTAGACTTTATTTTGTGAATGGAAATGAGACTCTAACCCTATCACTTTACCCCTAAAAACTTAGCATTACTTCACACCTATCTAAAAAAACTTTGACTAGGAACAAAGCAAATTGTCCAAGTTTGGAAAAGTTTTTTATAGTGATAACACCATGCATGATTCAGGAGATGTATGAGGAGGAGGAGGAATATACCAACACTGGTGCAGTAGTAGAGGAGAAGCCATCGCCATCACCAGCAATTGGAGAATCCATTTCATCGATTGGAGGAACTCTTGTAGCTTTGCAAAATGTTCCTAAGTTCCATTTGATCAAAGGTTTGCAAACATTTTCATCCGATATTATTTCAGCACCTCAGTTTGAGATTTGTGGGATCATGCCATCAGGTCAATTTCATAACTAAGGGTTAGAGCACCTTGTTGATTTGGAGTAGCAAACTATCACTTCGCAGAGGACCCATGACTTGTTTAAGGAGGATATGTATAGCCATCCCAGTTGCTCAGTATTGAGCTACACACAACACTTTGTGTTGAAGTGTGGAGTTTCAGAGGATGGGATAAGCATAGTCCTAATCATTAGAATGACAGGCTATGAGTTCAACATTGTGTACGACCATGAGACAACAGATGCACCATCATGGAGATCAACAGCATCGTCACTGAGGATCAGTGATGAGTTTGGGATCCAACTATTCTTGGAGCATTTCGATGACCACTTCACTCATGAAGCATTGGATGGAAAGATGATAGTTGGTAGACATATTATGATGGATGGAGTTTTTCATTATCAGGATGGAGCCTTCTTGATGAGCATATCACAGCTAAAACAAAAGTTTCTACCTACAACATATTCATAATCTTATGGATTCTACTCAGTCATTGATGAGAGGTTCTCATTGAGTAACCTTAAGTAGGATGCACTTCAACATATCATGGAGTGCAAAGATAATCAGATTGGGGAGGATGGTATTCTCCATTGGGTGGATACCAAGTTGGAGCACGATATGGGTGATGATAGTGAGAAAGTGGTTGGTGGGCTACCTATAGATCTATGACACAGGGTAGAAAGAAGCATGGCTATGCTGACTTCTCTTGGGTGAATATGGTTACCACTCGACATTTCAGATTGGCATGTTCCATGCCTTGCACGGTACTGAGGTGATGCAGCAGCAGGAGGAATGGATGCACTGGATAGTTTTGAGAGAGTTTGGATATCACATGACATATCCTATGTCAATGGGTATGTTATTGTTTGGAACATTCCATGGCACTCACATGATGTAGCAGCATGGAGCCTAGTTATTTTGGGCTGATGTGACATTCTATATGTCAATCAATATGTTGTTGCTCCATGGCTTTCATGATGATGATGTGAGGTGGAAACAAGAGTCATTGCTGCTTTGGTTACTCTTGGGAGAGTATGGGCTGACTTTTTTCCATACCTTGCATGATGAGGAGGAGGGATGGCAACAGGAGGCCTTACTTCATTGGCTTATGTTAGGAGATTATGGCCACCATACTTGGTATGATGATGGGGTGGTATGGCAGCAAGAGGCATTATTGCGATGGCTGTTATTGAGAGAATATGGTTCGACATTTCACATGTCAACCCATATGTCTCTGTTTCCTATTTTGTACAATGTTGAGATGATGCATGGAGCAATCACAACCAATAGGGAAAATTATGGGAGCATGGAGAGGTACATCCCACTCCATGTAGCATGGGTTGGGGAGATAGTTCATGAGTTGGGACTTTCCTTTGGGGGGAGGAACCACTTCACTTCATATGTCTCATGCAGAGAAGAGGCTCTAGAACAATAGATGGTTGCCACTTGAAGGTGTAGTGATGAGGAGATGCATATAACTATACAGTTGGAAGCGATTCTAGACATTCTAGAGAGGCAACTATGGAGTTGGGCATTCATTACACATTAGAGAATATGGGGAGACCTTCCATATGAGGATTCCATTTGGAGGGAGGAGGATTGTTGTCACATTCACTTTTGCATTTTCTTGAGGACAAGCAAAATTTCGGCGAGGAAGACTGTAATATTCCCAATTTCCCATTAGCTAATTGGAATATTATATTTCTTACTTTTCTCAATTAATTAAGTAAATAAAAAGGTGGAGGGACCCATAAACACCATAAATGAATAAAATCCACTTTTTGTTGTATGAATGTGGGTTAGTAGATAGTAGATCAACATCATGGAGTAGTGGAGTAGCTCATTAATGAAGAGTGGAGATTATGGATATAGTGGAAGAATAAAAGTAATATCATAGGGCATTAATGATGCAGTGATGGAGGAAGTGGTGCATTAAATGCACACATGATGGAGGGAGTGGAGATTAATGGAGAAGATCATGGAGATCATGGAGAGATGGCACAGTCTTCATGGAGACTAGTGGCCACATGTGCAACATAGTTATGAGGTGGGCCAAGGATAGGGAAGGATCACAACCATTTAAGTGTTGAAGTTTGCAACAAGAAATAGTGAAGGAGGCATCTTGAAACATCATCCTTGATCCTAGTTTGAAAATAATCACCTAAAATAGGTGGGGCCCACACAGACTATTTTTAGGTGTATGTCTATTTTTAGACATGGTGAGCATATTCTATATGTAGCAGGAGGCTATTTGTAGATGGTTGGTCAAATGTGAAAAATAGATGAGATTCTATTTTTAGAATATTGGGCGAAGTCTATTTATAGATCGTCAATCTAAAAATAGATGCATGTCAATTATTATTAGCTCTTAATAATAATCAGACTCTAAATAGCAACTTATTCTCTTGGAGCACTTAGATTCAGTGCACAGATGTGGTATATCAGTGGATTTATGGAATTATGCAATTCCCAAGGGTAACTGGAGGTTCATGCATGGAGGATTCAGTTAGAACTCAAGTGGCAGAGTTATGACAGAGTTGGAAGAGTAGTTTATGGAGTCGTATTCAGTTTAACTCAGTAGACTCAGTTGAGCTAGTTGTATCTAGTCTAACTGGATACACTAGTGAGAGTGGAGTGAATTAATTAGTTAATTAATTCACAAATAATAACTCATTAATCAACTAAACAATACAGCAGTTAACTACAGTGCATGTCAGATCCAGTGGAGACCCAACACAGAGATAGGTGAAAGGGTGAGATAGACTATCTATTGTGACCATAGTGATCCATGGATTGAAACTATATATACATTGGAGTTGCTAATGATAATCACATAGTCAAGGAGAGTGGGATTACATCGAATTGGTCTTTGTAATCAGCTTGGATTTCGTAGTGGAGGCAAGCTATCAGGAGGCAAAAATCAGTGCATGGATTTGTAGATTTCTTCATGATAGTGTGTGACGATTGTATTGTGCTGAGAGCTTGATGTAATAAGATTTGTATTATATTGTTACATGATCTCCATGATACATAATATATGATATTTGGGGTTTTCAACTTCAGGCTTTCCCGTTAAACAACTGTGTTATGTGCGATTGTTTTAATGCTTCACATGTGTTTGCAATTAATTTTCCACAAAATATTAACAGTGGAATGATTCTGTATTTTGCAAGAAGTTAAATATTGTGAGATCAGGGGAATCTAGATGTATGCATGCTTAATGTATATTAATTTCTACATTAAGGAATATAAAGGCATCAAAGAAAATCAGTCTGGAATTTCGTATTGTATTGTCGTTTGAAATTTATTTGCACGCTTCAGTTATTTAGCTACGTTTATTAGGTTGTTTAGCACACGGGTGTTCCCGAGTGGGAATACCACCCTTACCCATGGGGGACTTCGAGTACCTACTCTGGAAAGGTTAATTTGAGTAGCCTTTCATCATCTGGCATTGGTGCCACATTCAACCCCTCTCTTCTAGCATTTCAGCTAGGAAACTAGTGGAGGGTTCATCCTTTCATCTTATGATTCCATTTTAGTGTTCCAGGAGCAGAATTTTGATATCCATCATCAGGCCAATAGTTTATACCTCTATGCAGCAGCAATTCCTCCAGGAATTGCATAGTCCGGCCAGGTAGATCTAGTGGAGGAAGGAATTTTCAAGTATTTCATCTTGGAATCCTATGAGGGATCATCTCCTCATTTTGGAGAGATTATTTCCATCAGATGTGAGATATACTCCATCACCTAGTAGCAGGCTAGAACTTCAACCCTCTTGACAACGCAGTTCATTCCAGCAATTGTGCAGTGTGCAGCTGCATCTTGAGCAGAGGAAGGAGGAGCTAGATCTCAATCTTCTAGCTTGGATATCAAGTAAAGGGACCAACCCTTCATGTGTTGAGCTGGTTGGGTGCTATTGAAGCAGTTATATCATCAGTTCAGCCCCATCTTAGTAGTTACCCAGTAGGAGTGCATACTTTAGCCAGCAAGGGTGCAATTAGCAACCCAAAAAGGGCTGAAATATTAAAATCTGGCCAAACCATTTCTGGGTTTTTCTGGTTTTTTTGAATAGATTTTGTGGTTAAAATTCTAGATATTTTTGAGAATTCCATTAGCCTCCCACACAAGTTTCTTCTTCACAGCAGCAGTAGTTTCCAACAGGAGCAACAGTAGCAGCACAACATTTCGAGTGCTAGTTTTCATTAGTGTATTTCAGCCACTTCTTGTTGGCTTGAGTGCATCTTATTTAGAGTACTGTGTACTTTATATTTGCTGTTGTTTATAATGATATGACTCAGTTGTTTCTTCTCATATTTATAATTTCTTGATGTAATTTTTAGTTGCAGCATATTTCCAACATTTTCCAGATTTTAGCTATATTCCCATTTTACTTTATTTGGAATGTTGTAGATGTTCTATATTCATGTCTTTCCATTTTGGAATATTACCCCTTTGTTGGAGGAGTGTTCAACACACATAATTTTGTCCAGATATTGTGTTGATTGATTGGAAACAAGGAGACCATGAGATGCACTCTAGATGTTGCATAATTGCTCTATATGCCCATTGGACCAGTATTGAGGTAAGAGATTACCTTAATTTAAATGGTATATGATATGTTTTCAATTTCATTTAATAAGTTGATTAAAAAATTGAAGAAACACAAACCTTTGATGTATTTTTCTCTCCAAGAAACCCATGCGAGATGGTAGGAACCTTATCATGACCAATTTCGAAACTGGGAATCAATTAGATCTACTCTGGTATGTCAATTTAATGTTCCTTACAAGAATTCAAAATTTATTCATAGAAGCATGTTCATACTTGTAATGCAGCGTGGATAGAACTTGGACTTTCTGTTGAATTGTGGGTGAATTAGTTCATCCATACATTGGGTATATTCCCACAATTCTAGTACCTAAAAGAAGAAATCAAAAGGCATACAGCTAATTGGAAGGCATCAACAAAATAGTTTCATAGTGATTTTTCCTTTTGAGATGAGGATGTGAGGATAGTTGAACCCTTGAAAGAAGTTAAGAGAGTATTGTTCCCCATTTTACCACATCATTAGGATTTGGTTGACAATTTGAACCAAATAATATGGTTCATCCTCAGGATAAGGTGAAAAGCCAAACGATCTTATTGAATAAATAGTGTGGATGCATCATTGCCTGATATTAGCCAAAGAAAACTAGTCGTTAATGAATTAGTTAATTAGTTAATTAAAATTATTAAGTGATTAATAAATACTGACCTAATTGATATAATAATAATAATAATAAAATATTATGTAATATTTAATTAAAATTCTTAAATTGATTAATAAATTTTTTATTTTAATAGATATTATAATAAAATGTATTATGTAATATTTAATTAATATCATTTAATTGATTAATAGATATTATAATAATAGATAAAAAAATTTGAATTTAAAAAGTATTATGAAGAATTTACTACTAGAGGGGATTATATAGAATTAGAAATATATAAAGGGTAATATATAATAATATAAAAATAAAGAATATTTAAGACAAAATCTTGGGAAAAAGAAGACCAGAAAAAAGATGAGAAGGGGGAAATGAAAAGAAGAAAAGGGAGATCATGAGAAATAAGCAAAGGGGGGGGGGAGAAGAATATATTATGTAATAACCAATTAAAAATATTTAGTTCATTAATAAATATTAAAATAAATAAATAAATTAATTAATTTACAAATTATTATGAAGAATTTATTACTAAGATACATAGGGGATTATAGAGAATTTGAAACATAAAGGGTAATATATAATAATATAAACATAAAGAGTATAAAAGACAAAATCCTGGGAAAAATAAGACTAGACAAAAGAAGAGAAAGGGGGAGTGGGAGGGGGGCGGGGGGGAATGAAAAGAAGTAAAGGGAGACTAGGAAAAGTAAGCAAAGGCGGGGGGGGGGATGAAAAGAAGAAAAGGGAGACTAGGAAAAGTAAGCAAAGGCGGGGGGGGGGGGGGTTGGGAGGGGGATTTTTTTTAATCTAGAGAGAGCTAGAGTCTAGCTTTTACCCAACTTCCAACTATCATCCCTATTGAGATTCTTAGCATGCCACTCAATCTCAATGGCTTCCCTAAGCTTCCTATGATGGAAGTGGTCAATCCTAGCGATGACTTTGGATTCTCCAATGCAAACATGGTGACATGATTTCTCCACATGTTCTACAAGAGAAGATGTGCAGGATCAATTCTGCCTGATGTCTGCAGTATGCTCCTGGATTCTTTGTCTGATGGATCTACCTGTTTCACCAATGTAGGGTGTGCCACAAGAACAAGGAATCATGTATACACCCTTCATGTCTTTAGGGTCGATAGGGTCCTTGAAAAAACTGAGAGAATTTCTAATAGTACAAAGGGGTTTGAAAGAAGAGGAGACATTATTCCTTCTAAGTACATGGGAAATCTTGTCCATGGTTCCTTGATAAAAGGGAGGTGAACCTTGGAAACATGATCCACTTGAGAATATTTTCCTTTTAATCCCTTATGGGATTTTTGAAAGGCCCTATGGCCCTCAGATCTATTATACTCATTATTCTCAAAGAATTCAAGAAGATGGGATTTCTCCTACTCCAGGCATTAGGGGAATTTTGAGGTCTAAAATAGGCCTCCTAAGGAAATTATAAAATAATATTGGAAATAATAAAGTAAGATTTGATTACATCATCAAATTTTAGAGGGAAAAATGAAAACAACTACTTTTTCAACGCGCGTTTTCAACTTATCTCCCAAATTTTTTACTCAAATTTTGAGCGACAGTAATTTTTGGATGAAAAATTTAATTCCTCATCCAAGGAGTACCCATGTTGCATAATTTTGATGGATCCTACTACATGAAAAATGAGAAATACATGAAAAACGTGATTGCAATCACATTTTTTCATGTATTTCTCATTTTTCGTGTAGAGGGGTCCATCAAAAGTATGCAACATGGGTACTCCTTGGATGAGAAATTAAATTTTGCATCCAACGAGTACTCCCACTCAAAATTTGAGTAAAAACTTTGGGAGATAAGTTGAAAATACGAGTTGAAAAAATAGTTTTATTATTTTATTATTTTTTAATATTTTTACCGTTTTACTTAAAAAATGGTGAATCATCCCCCATGGTTGACATAATTATCTTGAATCCTATTGGTTCTTATAAAGTTTATTTTGGTTGTACATTTTTCTTAGGAGGCTTATTTTAGAGCTCAAAATTCCCCTAATGGTGGTCTTCATCACAAACCCTAAGAGCACGAGTAGCAAGGGTGAAAAGAACACCAAATTTTTGCGCAGGAAAATGACGAGAAATAGCATTAAGATACTATTCCGTGTGATTTTTCTTATGAAAAACTTGGTGGGATATGGATCCATCATCCCTTCTAGAGAGAAGGATATCCAAGAAAGGAAGGGAATCGTCAACTTCAACCTCCATGGCGAATTTGATGGAATCCAACAAGGAATTTAGGTGCCGAAGAAACAGGTCAAACTTATCCCTACCATGAGACCAAATGACACAGGTGTCATCCATGAATCTATTACATTTCCAAGGGAGAAATTGAGCTGAGGCCAAGGCCTTAGATTCAAAATATTCCATAAAAAGGTTAGCAACTATAGGAGAGAGAGGGGATCCCATAGCAACACCATAAGTCTGCTCATAGAGCTCACCTTGAAAACTTAAAAAGGTTGAGGTCAGGCAGAGGCCTACTAACTTAGAACTGTCTTTTTTAGAGATTCACTTAATGACATCAATGGCTTCCTTGATGGGGATTTTGGTGAATAATTAAACAACGCCAAAGCTGACTAATAATTCCCCAGGTTCCAACTGATGTCCTTCCATTCATTGAGGAAGGAGACTGAGTCCTTAACATAGGATTCTACCTCCTTCCTCAATTAATGGAAGGACATCAGATTGGAACCTGGGGAATTATTATTTAACTTTGATTTTGTTTCATTATTCACCAAAATCCCCATCAAGGAAGGTATTGATGTCGTTAAGAGGATCTCTCACAAAGACACTTCTATGTTAGTAGGACTCTGCCTCACCTCGACCTTTTTCAGTTTTCAAGGTGAGTTATATGTAATACTTGTGGTGTTGCTATGGGATCCCCTCTCTCTCCTATAGTTACTAACCTTTTTATGGAATATTTTGAATCTAAGGCCTTGGCATCAACTCAATTTCATCCTAGGAAATGGAAGAGATTCATGGATGATACCTGTGTCATTTGGCCCCATGGTAGGGAGAAGTTGGATATGTTTCTTGGGGACCTAAATTCCTTGTCGGATTCCATCAAATTCACCATGGAGGTTGAAGATGATGGTTCCCTTCCTTTCTTGGATATCCTTCTCTCTATAAGGGAGGATGGATCCATATCCCACCAAGTTTTTCGCAAGAAAAATCACACATAACAGTATCTTCATGCTGGTTCTCATCATTTTCCTACACAAAAATTTGCTGTTCTTTGCACCCTTGCTACTTGTGCTCTTAGGATTTCTGATGATGACCATATATAGTCAGATAAATCCCATCTTCTTAAAGTCTTTGAGAATAATGGGTATAATAGATCTGAGAGCCATAGGGCCTTTCAAAAAGCCCATAATGGATTAAAAGGAAAATCTTCTCGAGTGGATCTTGTTTCCAAGTTTCACCTCCCTTTTATCCAAGGAACCATAGACAAGATTTCCCATGTCCTCAGAAGAAATAATTTCTAACCCTTTTTACTATTAGAAATTCTCTCGGATCTGTCAAGGACCCTATCGACCATAAAGACATGAAGGGTGTCTACATGATTCCTTATTCTTGTGGCACACCCTATGTAATATTCATTTTTCAGAAATAGCACAAGTCTGTGCCAGAGATGGAATGTGGGGGAATTTACCGGATATGTCACCTTCTAAATAAGGGTGAGATCTGGAGGCTTTATGGCCCTTTGCAAACTCTGTATACAGATATGTGAAATTTCCTAGTAGGAATGACTAGCAACCCAAGCCTGGAAAACACATTTCCCAGAAGTGCAGGCAGTAGGATTTGATCCCTGGTCTGGGATCCTTTAAATATATCTAATAGAGCTGAAATCCTGAAGTGGACTCAAAACAAATCCTTCTAGGAGCTTGACACAAGCCTCCTTCACCTGTTATCTTCAGAAAATGGCCCAATGAAGAAGGCTGCAACAACACTTTGCTCAAAAAAGGAAATGACAGTGTTATTTCTAAGGAGCTATGTCACATGAAGATGAAATCAGCCTTCAAATACATATGCATCAAAAAATGTAGACAAACTCTTGAGAAATATATTACTTAAATCAAGTAAAGAGTCTCAATGAGACATGTGCATAGAAATGGAGAAAAACACTGCTTGCATAGATTATTCCCAACTAATACTGCGCAGTCTATGGAGGTACTGCAGTAGTAAATAAATGTACATGAATGATATAGCAATGTAAGCTCAAATAAGAAAGGGAGAGCAAGGTCTCAACCCCTGAAAATACAATACAACAATCCTCTAAAAGGATTGGATGAAAACTAGAGAAAATGGAATTTTTACCAAAATGCCGAAGTTGTTGGGCAGCTGCTGCAACTCAATAGAAAATGGAAATAGGAGGAGACTTGTTGAAGATGATGGAATATCTTATGTAAATCCTCTAATTAATCTTCCAAATGAAAGGCTGATCCTTTCATTGAATATCTCACAACCCACTGAAATGATGCAACCCTCACTCTGAATGCTCTCTAGAAACTGCACAGTCAAGGAAGAGGGATGCTCTTCTGCTGATGGAAAATGATTGGCCTAATGGAAAAGATGATGGAATAAATATTAGAAACTCCCTCACTGATCTCCCAAATGAATGGAGACTCCCTCCTCTGAAATACAATGTCGGAAGTAGTGTTGAGAAGCCCTCCCCTGCAACACCTAGCAACACAACTCAACCACCAATGGAGACTGCACTGGAGCTAAATGGAATGCTTTGGTCTAGAACGGAATGTAGGACTATGAGGCAGGCTCTTCAGGGCTATATGGAAGGATGGGATTCCCACCAGGAACACCAGTGCTCGCCGACACGCATCTCGACTAAACGTGGAGATATGTATTGAAGACAGAAAAATGATAATCAAGCGTAAATAGGAATGTACTTCATTCTCATTTCACCCAAGCAAATGAAAGTTGCTTCCTGACACTTAGATTACACCTTAGGTTTTCCTCTCTAGAATGATCTCCTCCTCATGCAAACTACGCTGGCCCACCAAGTGAACCTTATCTTCTCAATCTGCGCAGTCAACTTGGCTTCTTCTAGAATTATCCACCTGCAAATTGTCTCTTTTCACACATGGGGTGTGAAATCTAGTTCTTTATTAATCCCTTTTCACATTATAAGGGTTCCTTATTCATATATTTATTATCAATGGGTTTTCTTACCGATTTATTCTCCTCATAAAGCAAAAATCAAAGTTTTTAATGTTCCATAAAATTTTGGAACATTACAGTCCTCCCCTCCCAAATGTTGCTTGCCCTCAAGCAAATTTTAAGGATAGAACTGAAGGATTTCCTCTTCCCCCAACTGTAGCATCTACTTATGATGAACTCCCCATGAAGAATGAGATGTTGTATCAACAAAGAATCTCCATACTTCTCCTCTCAAGTAATGTAAACTAGCCAGTGTGGCCATCATCTTGAACATGGAATGTAATCAAGAAGGAAATAAGGTGTTGTCTAGAGGTCTCCTTGAGGCATGGTGTCAAAATTAATTGGGAAGAACATTCCCCTCATGTGAATCCTCGATCCCCAAGCAACCATCCATATCAATCTAGTTACCTCCAGATAAGGCAATTGCTGAACATCTTCTTCCACCTTGAGCTCTAACAAAGAAGGTGGGCTAAAAATCTGAAAGTGGTAGGCATCATAGCCTACCCCACGCTGTTCACCTCTCCACTCATGAAAAGTGTAGAGTGAATGCTTCTCTTGGGCTCCTCAAATGGAAAGATGAAGTTTGGATCTCCAAGGATCTTCCCTCCTCCATTGTGAATTAATCTAGCCCAATGTCTCTCCTTTGTGATGGGAAGGAGATCAATACCATCATATGACTCCCCATTACTCTCATGGCTCACATCAAGAAGGAATAAATGCTGAACTATGGTGGCCACATCATCTCTCATGCTCCCATTAGAGCATGTCGTGCAAAAAATATGGGGATCTTCTCCCCCAAAGGGCACATTCAACCCATGTGCCTCTCTCCCCATCATGCTCCTGACAATAATGTGATCAATAACAGCATAAGGAGCCATAATGAAAGTCTTATTGGCTGCCATATGTAGTGAGTGAGTGGGGAAGTGATCCCTCATATGCAACCAGCACATCTTGAGCATAAACTGTAATAGAGAATGACAAAAGATGTGGTTTCTCAACCACAGGTTTGTTGCTACATTCTCCTCATGCATTTGGAGAAAATGAGTGATGTATGATGCATGGTGATCATGTCCTCCAAAATAAAAATATCCCCCAAGTCCATCAAGGGGATGACCATCAATTATTCTCTTGGCCCTAGGTAGACCAAGGAGCCTTTGACAAGGAATGCTCCTCCTTGGAGCAACATCCTACATATACATGGTTAAGTAATAAACATGTAAATCATATAAATGAACAATATCCTTACCATGTTTTCTTCTCATGCAAAGGGAGCAACTCATAGATGAATCTCTCCTCTTCCTCCCAAGGAAAAGAAGTGACTGTGCCCATTCCTCCAAAGAGTGGTGTGCATATACTGCTCCCATGCCAACTGTACAAGTGGGAAGGTTGTTGTCCCTCCCTTGCTTCCCCTGCCATAACACAGGTACTGAAAGGACAGTGGGTAAGAATGATAGTGAGGGAATGCTACCCTCTTCTTTGGTTTTACCCAAAACCCCCAGCGCTACAACAAGCTATCCCAAGGCCTCCACACTGCTGAAATCAGTGATTGATGCCTCACTGTCTGAAGCATCTATCCTCCTCTCCTGAACCAGTGGCCTCCTTGGTGTGATGTCTCTACTCAATGAGAAATTATCATTTGAAGATGACTTTATACATGGATGAACAACCCTGTCCATGCTTCCACTGCGCAACTCAATCACTTTCCTAGGTGTAATGACCTCCAAAGATGGATAGAGATGGGCCCTCCTCATCCCATGATGCTGGGTATCTCCTCTATCTCCTCCTTGATTCTTCATGGTTTTACACCTCCTCTCTGATGGCACATGTGAATCATGAAATGTGCCTTGATCTCCATGCATGAGATCCTGGGGACCTTCTTGTAAAGACATAAGAATCCCTCTACCTGGAGCAAAAGCTCCTTCTTCCTTTGCATGAGGCACTATATGATCTCTAGATTTGGCAGCGTTGTTGCCCTCTATCTCTGCAATTAATTTGGGCAACATCCCAATAATTTGATCCACCTTTGAAAAAGAGAGCTCTCTAGTTTGTTGCTCAAAGGTGTGGGATGAAAGTTTGGCCTCCAACAAGGCTTGATGCAAGTTTTCAGCTTCTCCAATTGTTTCTTGAGGTGGTTTTGCGTTTCTATGCAAGGGTTTTGTTTGAGTCCCTTGGTTTAATTCCATCTCATGAGTTTCAAGAATTTTTTTATCAGATCCTTTCACCAATGACTTAGTGAAATTTACATAAGATGAAGCCTTAACATTCTCAAAAGAAATGGACTCAAGTTTCCACCATGCATGAGCCTTACCTCTCAAATGCAGTGCTGCAACCTTGATGATTTATTCTTCTGAAATGTGGTGTTGCTATTGGAAGGTGTTTGGCTCCTCCACCCAATCTTTGGTTGAATATGAAGGTGAACTTCCAAAAGTAGATAGATGAAATCTATCTTGCTGCTCCTTCCCCTTCATCTTGCTCTTGCAAAACTCATAAAAAGTGGGCTGATTTCTGAATCCATGAGTGTGAGACTCATACTCCTTCAAGAAATCACTAAGGGTCTCCTCCTTAGTCACATTTCCTCCTTCTTCCATATCCCTCACAGGAATGTTGGGCCTTTGACTACACTGTTCATCATGGTGTGTGGCTGCATGCTTACCTTCACCATGTGCAAATCTAGGGCTTCCTTCAGTTTCGAACCCTATTTGGGATTCTCCATCAATCTCCCTCCTAACCCTTATGAAATCTTCATGTGTGCCTTGCATAGATTTTGGAAGAAGACTTGTGAGTATTTTCTTCTCCTTTCTTCCAAGAGATGGAGCCTCTCTCCTGCTCAACTCCTTATTTCCTTCTAGATGAGAATAGGAAGTGCAGGGGTCTTCCTTTTCTATTTTCTCTTCCTCCTTGGGGAGTTTCTTCTTCTTTTAAAAAATGGATGAGATCAATCTCATCCTCTTCATCTTCTATTCTCTTTCTTGGGCTTTGAAGGCCACCGGCTTAGCCAAGAAAGATGCTCTGATACCACTGTAATATTCCTTTTTCAGAAATATCACAAGTCTGTGCCAGAGATGGGCTGTGGGAGAATTTACCGCATATGTCACCTTCTAAAGAAGGGTGAGATCCGGAGGCTTTCTGGCCCTTTGCAGACTTTGTCTACGGATAAGTGAAATTTCCTAGTAGGAATGACTAGCAACCCAAGCCTGGAAAACGCATTTCCCAGAAGTGGAGGCAACAGGATTTGATCCCTGGTTTGGGATCATTTAAATATATCTATCTGGAGCTTAAATCCTAAAGTGAACTAAAAAAAAATCCTTCTATGAGCTTGATACAAGCCTCCTTCACCTGTTATCTTCAGAAAAGGGCCCAATGAAGAGGGCTACAACAACACTTTTCTCAACAAAGGAAATGACAACATTATTTCTAAGGAGCTATGTCACATGAAGATGAAATTAGCCTTCAAATACATATGCAGTAGAAAATGTAGACAAACTCTTGAGAAATATATTACTCAAATCAAGTAAAGAGTCTCAATGAGACATGTGCATAGAAATGGAGAAAAACATTGCTTGCATAGTTTATTCCCAACTAAGACTACGCAGTCTATGGAGGTACTGCAATAGTAAATACATGTACATGAATGATACAACATTGTAGGTACTGCAGCAGTAAATAAATGTACATGAATGATACAACAATGTAAGCTCAAATAAGAAAGGGGGAGCAAGGTCTTAACCCTTGAAAATACAATACAACAATCCTCTAAAAGGATTGGATGAAAACTAGACAAAATGGCATTTTTACCAAAATGCCGAAGTTGCTGGGCAGCTGCTGCAACTCAATAGAAACTAGAAATAGGAGGAGCCTTGCTGAAGATGATGGAATATCTGATGTAACTCCTCTGATTAATCTTCCAAATGAAAGGTTGCACTGAAATGCTGCAACCCTCACTGCAAATGCTCTCTAGAAACTACGCAGTCAAGGAAGAGGGATGCTCTTCTGTTGATGGAAAATGATTGGCCTGATGCCAAAGATGATGGAATGAAGATAAGAAACTCCCTCACTGATCTCCCAAAGGAATGGAGACTCCCTCCTCTGAAATAAAATGTTGGAAGTAGTGTTGAGAAACCCTCCCCTGCAACACCCAGCAACACAACTCAACCACCAATGGAGACTGCGCTGGAGCTGAATGGAATGCTTTGGCCTCAAGCCAGAATATGGGGACTATGAAGAACAAACTCTTCCAAGAGATACTTTATCGAAGAGATGGGATTCCCACCCGAAAACACCCAGTGCTAGCAGCACTACATCTCAGCTAAACAACCAGAGAATGCTCTTGTCTAAGAAGACAGGAAAAATGATAATCAAAAGCATAAATGATAATGGCTGCTTCGTTCTCCTTTTAAACAAGTGAAGGGTGCTTTTCCATGGGTCCCACACCTTAGGGTTTCCTCTCTAGAATGATCTCCTCCTCATGCAAACTGCGCTGGCCCACCAAGTGAACCTTATCTTCTCAATCTACGCAGTCAACTTGGCTTCTTCTAGAATTATCCACCTGCAAATTGTCTCTTTTCACACATGGGGTGTGAAATCCAGTTGTTTATTAATCCCCTTTCACATTATAAGGGTTCCTTATTTAGGTTTTTATTATCAATGGGTTTTCTTACCCATTTATTCTCCTCCTAAAGCAAAAATCAAAGTTTTTAATGTTCCATAAAATTTTGGAACATTACACCCTACATTGGTGAAACAGGCATATCCATTAGATAGAGAATATAGAATCAAGTTTCAGACATTAGGCACAATCGATCCCTCACATCTGCTCTTGCATAACATGTGGAGAAATTTTGTCACCATGTTTGCATTGAAGACTCCAAATTCATTGCTAGGGTTGACCACTTCCATCATAGGAAGCTTAGGGAAGCCATTGAGATTGAGCGACATGCTAAGAATCTTAATAGGGATGATGGTTGGAAGTTGAGTAAAAGATGGACTCTAGCTCTCTCTAGATAAAAAAAAATTCCCCGCTTGCTTATTTTTCCTGGTCTCCCTTTTCTTCTTTTCATTTCCCCCCACTTTCTCTTCTTTTGTCTATTCTTCTCTTTCCCTATATTTTGTCTTTTATACTCTTTATGTTTATATTATTATATATTACCCTTTATGTTTTAAATTTTGTATAATCCCCTATATATCTTAGTAATAAATTCTTCATAATAATTTGTAAATTAAATTTTTTATTATTTAAATATTCTTCATAATTTATTCTTTGCCCCGCCTTGCTTATTTCTCCTTATCTCCCTTTTCTTGTTTTCATTTTCCCCCTTCTATTCTTTTGTCTTGTCTACTTTTTCCCTAGATTTTGTCTTAAATATTCTTTATGTTTATATTATTATATATTACCCTTTATATATTTTTAATTATGTATAATCCCCCCTAGTAATAAATTCTTCATAATACTTAAAGTTGTGAAGAAGCATAACATCATAACTAAAGACAAGTCCATGCTACATTCCATTGGTCATGACTATTGTCATGTCAAAACCACAAAAGAAATATTTGATCTATTGAATAAATATGAATATATTTTCCTTGCATTAGTTTTAGAACTTAAAGGGATAAAGGGAGATTTGGGGCAAATGAAAATTGTCTTGAAACTTGATGAGAGGCTATTCAAGCATTGACCATATCATTTGAATCCATGTGTCAAAGAAAAGGTTAAGAAGTATATAGAAAAAATGTTAGTTGTAGATCTCATGTTTCCAATTCATGAAGATGAGGGGATCGATCTTATTGTTATTTAGGATAAGAAGGATTCACATGACATCAAATTCATCATAAACTATTGGAGAATTAATAACTCTTGTTTCCATGATATGTTCCCTACTCCAATTAGCAAGGAAGCCTTAGATATTGTTGTAGACAATGAAGCTAATTCCTTTACATATGGATTTTTTGGATATCATCAAGTCCGTATCGCAGAGGAGTATAAGAGGAAAGCCATTTTTACAATTGAATGGGGTCCATATGCTTACCATGTCATGTGATTCAGCCTTAAAAATGATCCAAATGTGTTCTTGACGATTGTTATTACTACTTACAGGGACTATATTCATAAGTTTCTTGAATTTTATAGTGATGATTGAATAAGCTATAGTCTCTTGAAGAGCAATCTAGCTTGTTTCGGGTAATGTTTGATCCTTGTAGATATTTTCATATTTCATTAGATCTGAAGAAATATATATTTTCAGTAACATTTGAGACTTTACTAGGACATGTTATCTGGAAAGATGGTGTGTGTTTGGACCCTGCCAATGTTGCAGTGATCCTAAATATGTTGCCTCCCACTAGTACTAAATAGTTTCGGTCCACTTTGCGACATACATGGTATTATCGTAAGTAAATCCACAACTATGATTTAATTACTAAACCATTGGAGAAATTTTTGAAGAAGGCTAAGTGGTTTTTATGGACTAAAGAATGCTATGTTTCTTTCAACACTTTGAGATAAAATATTTCTAGTGCCCTAATATTGGATTATCCAAACTGGAGAAACAAATTTCTTGTACAGATTGATACATATAATATCGATCTTGGAGCTATCTTAGCATAACCTAGTGAAGGTAACCTCAACCATCCCATTTATTTTGCTAGTAGAAAACTTTCTAATACTAATAGAAATTGTACAACCACCGAGCAGGAAGTTCTCACCATGGTATATTCACTTCAAAAGTTCAAGCATTATTTTCTTGGAAGTCCTTTCAAGTTCTTCATTTATCATTATACATTGAAATATATTTTCAATAAGCATTTTCTTAAGGAATAAAATGTAGATGGCTTCTTTTGTTTCAAGATGTTTCGTTTGAAGTTGTTGTCAAGCCAGGTCGAGCTAGCATAGGACCTGACCATGTTTCTTGCTTGGAGTCACAAGAAGTGGAAGAGTCACTTAATGATCAGTTGTTGAATGTTTACCTATTTAGAATTAAATTTATGCTAGATTATCTTGAATACATCACATTATTATTAGCAACTGGAAAGACCCCAGAGGACTATACTACAACACAAAAGAAACATTTGGTGTTGTGTGCTACATATTATTAGCCAATTGAAAGCCAATTGTACAACATGGGACTTGATCATATCCTGCACAGATCCATTATTTATCATGAGATAGATGTTGTTGTATTGGAATGCCATTGTGTTATTGCAAGAGAACATTTTGGAGTAAAGGAGACTATAAGGAAGGTGTTCCAAGTTGGACTATTGTGGCCAACTCTTTTCAAATATGCTAAGGAATATTCTAAAATTTACGATGTACGTCAGAGGGTAGGGAGACCTTCCCATCAAGAGGAAATTACACTGCATCTAGTCAGAGCTCTTGAAGCCTTTGCAAAATGGGTTGTTGATTTGTTGGGCTCATAAATCCTCATGTGTGACATTCACACATCTGCTATATTATCACCACAATTGATTATTTTATGTGATGCAATGAAGTAGCTCCTGTTAAGGATTGCACTGTTGATACTGTCGCTAGGTTCATGTTTGAAAATGTTATCACAATATCTAGTTTTCAAAGGAGTCTCACGAGTGATCAAGGATCACACATTATTAATGAAATTGTTGCTACATTGTTGCGATAGTTCATGATTCAACACCATAAAAGTATCCCATATCATATACAAGGGAATGGGACTATTGAATTTTTAATAAGATTTTCGAAAAGAGGCTTACTAAATTATACTCTACTAACATAGATGATTGGGGTGAGATAGTCCCTGCGACATTATGGTCCCATCGCACTATTGTCAAGCTCCTGCATAATTATAACCCATTTCAGCTTGTATATGGTAGAGAATTAGTGGTACCCGTGGAGTTCATTATTCCAAATAAATTCATTTTAGAAGCCACTAAAATGTTTGATGATGAATCTATTTGAGAGTGATTGCAATATTTGTGGGTGCTGGATGCACATCACTTTTTTGTAGATTTCCACCAAAGTGTTGAGAAGGAGAGACATAATTCTTGGCATGACCGACATATTAATATAAAATATTTCTCTGTGGGAGATAAATTTTTTCTCTATGACATCAAGTGCCTCAACCATCCAATTAATTTGCAAATTCATTGGTTAGGTCCCTTCATTATTACGGAGATAAGCGAATCTAGAGTTGTGAGGCTTGCACAACTTGATGGAATTATTCTACCTGGTTAGGTGAATGGAACACACATGAAACCCTACTATGGTCCTTAATATTATTTTTTTTCTCTACTCTCAGTCAAAGGGTGCAATTTATGTCTAGGATCAAGACAATTGTGTTATTTATTTAGTCAGTCTAGTTTCGTCAGTCATTATAATGGTGTTTTAGTTTCTATGGAGTACCAAAAACACCTTCCATGGAGTTGGTTTTTACCTAGAAGGAAAATACAAGAAATTGGTTACTGTTAGTAGACAAACACAAATAAACAAGGCATTGAAATTAATTGAAACAATGCATATATAAACATAAACTAAAAGCTACAAAAAATAACAAATGAATAATTCTTAATGAAGAAAACACATCAAAAAAGTAATGGAAAAGGGCTCCCTTTATTGAATGTTGAATGTAGAAGAGATGCAATATATGAATAAAAGACACTTGAAGGGAATTGTTTAAGAAATGGTACAAAAAATTCCTCAACAAGGAACTTCCTTTCCTCAATATCCTTGCAAGATTCCTCTCTCTCTCAAAGAAGTATGAAGACTCTCCCAATGATGAAATCCTCTTCTCAATGAAATGCTTTATTTCTAACAAGAATTTTTGGCATCATAACAATGATTTTCTTCTTCTTCATTTTTAACTCTCCTTGAACTTGTATTTACAATGTTTCTTAGACACTCCTCCTCCCCTCGGCTTGTCAATGTGGTGGTTAACCTCGTAAATGAGATTAGAGATACCAATTCCTTTCCATAAAGGCTTCTTGGGGCTCAAGGCCTGGATTATGTAGCACATCATATTATGTTTTGGAGTGTTTCTCAAGAAATAACACGGCCCAAGGTGTTGACTATATTTTTCGCGATCACGCAGCTATCGAAAAAATAGTCGTGCAAATGTTAATTTCTAGTAATAGTGCACCCAAGCAGTTCAATTTTTTAACTTAAAATTTAGGAAAGCTTTGTATTTTTTATATTCATGGTGCTTCTAGCTGAAATTGTCACCTTTCTATGTGTCGATCACTAAATTTTAGTGTCTTATAATTCATATAGATGAGTTTACAATTTTCTTATGATAATAATTCCCCCCCAATGTATGAGTTTAGGAGAAAGTGTATGGCTGAATATACATCATGTTTTATTGATTTGACTGATAATATTTCCAAATTATTGAGATAGAGTAACTTATTGTGGAGATGATTAGGGAAAATCCTTGACTAAGAACGAAATATAGCCATGATCTGAAGAGATACTGATACAAAATTTTTTATACGAGGTGGGAATATCCCATGGTCATTATGATGGCTATAACTAAGTATTACAAGTGACACAGGAAATGGTCTTGTCCAATCGGCGCTGATGCAGCTGACATGTTGATGGATGATGAAAATAACTACTTATGCCCTTAGGGGTGCCTATGAAAAATGGACAGAATTATATGACTCCATGCATCAAAGGTGAAACACTGTAGGATGATTTTCTCAGGGATGCATGGGTATTGAACTCTAGTAACTCCCATGCATCAAAATGTAAGCATTATTGAATGAGGTGATAAGGGATGCATGGGTGTTTGACTAAATGAGAGAATTGCAACGGTCATAAAGTGGGATACTACACAAACATGAAAATATTAAGGTGCTTCTTTGATCTTAGAACATGAGTGTTGAAGTCTATAGGAAAGAAGCTTCGACTACCCGGAAAACTAATTCATAGAATATTTGTGAAGGAGTATAGATGGTTGTAATATGATGGGTCATAAAGGCATGATAAAAACAGTTGACAGCAAGGATGAATACAAAAAACTTCCCAAGATTGTAGTTGTAATGTGAGTGGCAGTAGTAAAATAATCTTCTAGTGGAAATGCCCTTAGATTCGTTAGGACATCCATGGTGACTATGAGAATCTTCTAACTATCATCATAAACAATGAATGAATATGGTTCATGGTTTGATGATAAAATTAAGCTCCAACCACAGGTGACAAGGGATTGTTTCTGGGTAAATGATACAAAAATATGGACGGGAATCCTTTTCCTAAACTATTTGTACACTTTCCAAAAGAATGTAAAAGTGATTTGGGATGTACAAACATAGAGACGGGTACCCCAATAAAATAATGGCCTGCATAGTGATGTTGGAGGGGATTTTTGCTGAGGGTGTGATCCCCATTTGTTGGTATTGGTGTGAGGTTGTTGAGGTGGATGAAGTGATGCAGCTGGGCTATTTCGTATTGAGTAATGATAAGTAAAATGTAGAATGCAGGTGTGCATTTGACTCAATCTGACAAAGAATAAATATGGTGGCCCTAGAGTAGGGTTGGTAAGCAACAAGTAAAGAAGAGGATAATGAGGTTGATATTCAAGATGTGCAAGTGGGATGGCTCCCGAGCCTGAGGGAAATGGTCATGGATCCCAATAGTGTAAGGTGAACTATAAAATTAGGTGATCCATGTAAGGGAGGGGCTATCGACTGTCATATATTTTTACCAGGTGCAGGTGGTAGGTGGTGGTAAACGTGGCCGAGATGATGGAACCTATGGTTAATTTCAAAGAAATTATGTCAATATATGTAAATATTTGAAGTAATCCTATCATGTTGAGTGAAGGATGATACCTTAACTTTCAATTATCACCAGGGGAAAAATTCTGCTAAGAAACTGCGAGGGTGCCCTGCAAATTCAACAACCATTACCTCGAGTGAAAACATATTGATGAAATAATTTGTATGCTAAAATGTACCAAACAAGATGAATCCAAAAAAGAAACATGGAAAGGAGCACCTAATGTGTACTATGAGCAGTGAAATGGGCCCAAAAATGAGTATGTCGGTGAAATCAAACAGAGGGTATTATGATGTAGATGACATCATCCTGATCCTAATGTCGCTAATGGTTCTGTGAAAGGAGTTCATGAGCTCCTGAGCGGGCGTCCGAAAAATCACAAAGTCAACAATATATAGCGTAAAATGAGCCATATACCACCTCATTTGTACTTGCTGATGTGGACTCCAGAGTTGGGTCCATGAGTTGCTTTCTTCTATAGTGGTCAGCCAGAGCACCCAGGTAGCTCGCGAGGATAGCCAGGAAAGAGGTCTCAACCCAAGCTTTGTGATTTTGGTAGGCTAGGGTAGAAATGTCATATAGTATGTCCTGTACGATCTTTTTAGGGGAAAATTTTGAAACATGCATGGGAGACTGTAAAATAGTGGCGAGGGACACTCGGGTAAGGGAAAAGTAGTCGCACTGGCATGAAACTATGGGTGAGACAACTGCGAGGTGTTCATGCCAAGGACCTCATGTTTTTATGGGTGGCATGTGTGTGAAGTGCATGATTGTGTAAAAAATAGTTGTGCAACTCACGCATTTGTGCAAAACAAAAAATGCGCAGCGAAGGGCCGACGTCCTCGTGGGTAGAAGGGTAATAATCATGTGGTGTGTGCGACTGTATAGGTGAATTCAACATGGTATCGTGAACCTGAATTAGGAATAAAATATCGATCATCTACTTGTTCTTAAAATAAGCACACGATGTTGATAGAAAAAATAATTTTAAGCCTTGAGGCTTACCTTTTATTTCTTCATGCTTTGGGAAATATGGGAATGCCATGGCATGAGTACGATTGGGACCGCATTTATATAGTAGCCATAGGCGATGTTGAGACTCAAGAATTATTGACTTGATGGGTGTTACAAAATTTCATTCAAAAACCTCTGCTCAGATTGCAGGAGGACTTCCTGCATTTCGTCATAGGGAGATGGAAGCCAGGCCAAGAGGAATTCAACATCTAAGGTCAAGATGTGACATTCACCATTTAGGTGGATATTTACTTTGTGATTGGATTAGGGCCTCGAGGTGAGGTACTACTGACGTTGCTCCTACTTGGTTGCGTGGATATGACAACATGGGCTAAGGTGCACTATGGACCTAATCCTTCTAAGGAGGGGTTTATCTACATTGATGTGATTTTGGATATAGTTGATTGAGTGACATCAACTGTGATTGTGATTCTCCATCTTTTAATGGTTTTTTAGTTGCCATGGAGTATTAAAAACACCTTCCCTGGAGTTTATTTTTACTTACAAAGAAAATACAAGAAATTGTTTGTTGTGTGTGGACAAACATATAAATAAGGCATCAAAAGTAATGGAAACAATGAATATATAAACATAAACTAAAAAATACACAAAATAACAAACGAAAAATTCTTAATGAAGCAAGCACATCAACAAAGTAATGGAAAAGTGTTCCCTTTACAAACTCCTAAATGTAGAAGATATACAATAGATGAATAAAAGACACTTGGAGAGAATTGTTTGAGAAATGGTAGCTAAAAAATACCCCATAAGGAATTTCCTTTCCTTAATATCCTTGCAAGCTTCCTCTCTCTATCAAAGAAGTATGAAAAATCTCTTAATGATGAAATTGTCTTCTCAATGAAATGCTTAATTGCTAGGGAGAAATTTTTGAAGCATAATAATGCATTTCTTCTTCTTCCTTTTTATCTCTCCTTGAACTTGTAGTTATAGAGTTTATTGGACACTCCTCCTCCCCTTGGCTCATATGTGTGGTGGTTCACCTCATAAATGAGATGAGAGCTAGAAAGTCCTTTTATTAAAGGCTTCTTAGGGCTCAAGAATCGATTTTTTTAGCCCATCATGTCAAGCTTTGGAGTGTTTCTCAAGCAAGTTCGCAACCCGAGGTACTAATTGGATTTTTCGTAGCCCCAGTGGCTATCAAATAAATAGTCGTGAAATTTTTAATATCTAGTAATGGTGCACCCGCATGATTCAATTTTCTAACTTGAACTTTAGGAAAGCTTTTTATTTTTGGTCTTCATGGTTCTTCCAGCTGAAAATGTCACCTCTGTATGTGTTGATCACTGTATTTGAGTGCCTTCTAATGTGTAAAAATGAGTGTATGATTTTCATATGATAGCAATCATTGTGTTGTTTCTTATTTTTGACCCACCACAACCCATTGTGGCCAAGGAGGTATAAAGTGTCACTTCATTTATTTATTCAGTCATTAACATGAGTCTTTTCAGTTGTTAAGTTAGTTTTTCCCTGTAATAGTCACTTTTCAAAGATTTTATTTCCACGTTATGGTATTGGAGTACTTCTCGTTAATTTTTCATTATGTAATTCCATTTTTGGGTCATTCACGTCATGTTATGGTGATTTTTTTCGCAGTTGTCATCAATATCCAAATCAAGCCCAAATTTTCTAAGTTGTCACATTTACTCCCTAACGATTGAGTCATTTTGTGCTATGTTACTACTTTTTCTATACAATCCATGCATCATAGTTTTATTACTCAACTATGTTTATGTATCCCTTCGAGTTTTTCACCCTGGATTCTATATCTAGTTCCCTTGTGTCTCAATTTCGTTGTCATCCCCCTATTAAAATTTTCTAGAGTCATCTAATGTCTGCCATGGGTAGTGTTACTAAGCCCTCGATTCCATGTGATTTCTCATATGATCGTATTATTCCCATGGAAGATGTCTTGGGAAAGTATGAGAAAGCTACCCTGGTCGAAAATGATTTGTCCAAATTAGCCCTGTTTCTAGAATTAAGTTTTTAAGTTTACATGTATTCCATTATGGCCCCAAATAGGGTGTTGGGTGCAGTATAGGGTATATAAATGTACCAACATTTAATTTGTCAATCCGGAGAGTTCGAGAACTTTGAGGCACAACACTGGAAATGCCAAAGAGAGTCCCTAGTAACCTGTAAAACAAATTCTAGTCTATATTGCAATTAATCTCGAAAATAAGTGTAATCCTGCACTAGTGCGAGAAACACCAATCCAAAAAATTAAAGCATGCAGAAAAGTAAAAGTAATCAATGCAAAAGGAAATTCTAATTGCAAGTAAACAGAAGGGAAATCAGAACTAGAAATCAAGCGGTGCCGACACAATAACGGAAAGACTGTAAATGCTCGAATAAATTCAAAATCAATTCAAACTATTCTGCTTGCACCAATTCTGCATGCACTAATTCTGCTTGCACTAATTCTGCCTGCACTACTGTATATTATAATGTGCTTGCACTGGTGCAAGCATAAAATCTGCTTGCACTAATTATGTGTAAGAACAATCCAGAAGTTAAAGGAAACCATAATATTAATGAAGAATTTATCGATTCAAACATCTAGTTTCCGTATTTATAAATATCAGCTCAACAAATGTAAAAATCACAGCTTTAAATATAAATTAATAGATCTGGATTAATTTACAAAATTAGAGTTAGAGCTCATAATGGTAGAGCCGATCTTATGGATTCGGAAAATCTGGAGGGCGCAATCATTGTTTAAAATATTTCAGGTGCAATTATAATTAATAATGCAACAAATAAAATAGAAACAAATTGTAGCAACTCAAATTAACCTTAAAACTAAATTCACACAAAAAACAAAAAAGAATTGAAATGCTATTTAAAAGATGAGAGCGGTGTCGAGCTGGTCTGGCAGCCAACCCAGCCAACTTGCACCCTCTTTGAGTGCCTGGTTCACACAGAAATCGAAATCATTAGATGCAATAAATGAATAGACAAAGCATGAATAAAAATTGCTCAATTAATTAAAAAAAGCAGTCTTTTACATAATGCAGACATTGGCTAATACTAGCAAGTAGGAGAAGCATTCCACACTGAAATCCATGTGCTACTACATTGGAAAAACCTCTCCTCCCTTTTGCGCTATGATTTCATGTGCGTGCTTCTACCCTTTGCTTAATTGATTGACTAAAAATTGAGTCCCTAGGCTTGGAGCCATAGTTACTCTTCTTTTATAATTTTTTTACATTCCAAACTTGGCATAAAACAAGCCAATCCTTTGCAAACATCATGGGGGTTGAATCCCAACTAATTTTCATTAATATAATATCAGTACAATTTTTTCCCTATTGAAATAATGGATATTTACCATGAATATCACAAATTTGGGCATTTTCTAGAATTCTGGAAAAGTTGGTATTTTTAACAAACTTCCTCCAAAGCCCACTCTGTATCTCCTTAACCATTACGAATTTTGGAAAATGGCCTGAGGCTTACTCAATTTCCTATGTTGAGAGAAAAACACATGTTTCAGAATTATGAGATTCACTATGATCGACACAGAAATCGAGGTGTAAATAGGCAGTGACCTGGGTGTGTCTTGGCTTATGTGGAAGTTTTCAAATGACATTTTGATCATAAACCTCTTTTAGATTCTCCTAGAAATGTGTCAATGTATCAAAGCCCCAAAATGGTTGAGGCACGATGTAAAACTTGCACTGGTGCAGGCACACTGTAAGAACTAAATTGGTGCATGAATCTGTTGCACAGTGCAGGAAAGTAACTATAGGTTCAAAACATGATCAAATCAACTTTAACCTGCAACATACAAACCTTTATTAAACTTCCATTAATGGTATTTTAATCCCGTTAAAACAAAAGAAGTAACAAATACTTGCAACAATAATCATTTAATCAAACAGTAGCATGAGAGATTTTGAGTGAAAAATGAGACAAAACTGAGGCCCAACATAGGGACAATAGACCAAGGTTCAAGCTTGAGTTTTGTGGGTTGCAGGTCCCACCCTACCGAAATTGTGATATTTTCCCATCTTCGACACTTCAGGAGACTCCATGCGATGTACCAACTTCCTTATCAGTAGATTGAATGGCAGTTTGTTCTATCTTGAAAAGGAATATCTTGTCCATATGGATGATACTCATCAGGTCATAGGATTATCCCTATATGGTCTTAATGTTTCAACTACATTCCAAAGTGTCTCGAAGCACAGTAAGAAGAAAGTGATGCCAATTTGCACGTAAAATATGGCACTCAATGAAAGGGTAGTGGAGTTGTCATCAACGATATAAATAATGAAAAATTTAATTTTCCTTGTTATATTATCGCCGAGAAACTCATGCGACATCATACAAAGGGGTAATGCATAATATATGAAATATATATTGTAAAATCTTGTGAGTGGGGTGAGTTGTTGAATTGGTGAATCTTTCTTATGAATAAACTCTTTAAGCCTTGTGTGGATGTATATAAACAAGAAACATATTTCATTTATGGATAATTGGTCATTGTTGTTCCAATGTTGAAATGGTATGCCTCAAAAGGTTGAAACCTAACTAAAGTGTTAAGCAGTAAATCCATTGCTCTCACCTATGTCCTGTGGTGGACTCAAGTGTATGTTGCTAATAGAGAGTTCAATGAGACGGATTTCGATAAATGGCACACTAAAAATTATTAATGTTACTCAACATAAGATCAAAGTGCTTAGGTCAATTTTGGACAAGTATGTGGTGCAAATGTGGTTTGGTATCAGTCATGGACATATCTATGTTTGGACCAAGTTCATCCATGCAGAAAAAATCAAGATGAAGCCATTACCCTATTATATCTCAGAGGAGGCATTCCACCATGAAGTATTCTCTTGGTCAGGGGTTCAATGCATGCAAATACTTGGTGGTATTTTCTATTCTCTAGATGCATTTCAACCTCGAGATTCAGCCTTTGATGCATTTTCATCCTCTAAGAATCACACAATTGATCCTGCACATGTTTTACAACCTATGATGAAGAAGTTGCAAGGGTTTGTTTCCTCTGTCCATAACACCATGTCAAAAATTGGCTCCCTAGTAAGCTACATTTCTTATACTTCTCAGATACCTAATGTTTTTTCTTTTATCGGTAAGTCATTTAAACCTCAAGTGCTTCCATTTGTATCTATAAACCATATTTCTTATTCTCCTCCTACAACCATCGATACCAACCCTTCTACATTGGATGGTTTCGATTTCTCCCAAGCTTATGTCAGAGCTACTTCTACATCCACTAATCCTATTGTCGTCTCTTCCCATTTGTTATGATATCATCAATGATGAGTGTGAATACCATGTTGATCCTACCAAAATTGTTGAATAACAACCTCTCTCCTTGCCTACTCACTCTCCTACGCATACCCCTAGAGCATCACCCCATACTACATCACTATTCGCAAACATTTTTTATCACCATGACCCTAGAAACAAAATTGGAGATATTGTTGACATGGAATTTGAATGAGACCCCAAGGATATAGTAAAAATGGATTAGATTATGGCTGAACTTGACCCGAATACAACAACTTTCATTGTGTCACCTATGCAACCTTTACCTAGTACACAGTTTGAATTGATTCCCATCATTTCCACGTCACAACTTATTCCTCTTAGTAAAGACCCCAATGCTATGTAGATGCTTTGCATTTATTCATTCCATATCTTGACATTATTCCCCGCCTGCCATCCCATTTCATAGCCAAAATCTGGGAAGAATCTCAACAGGAACAAATTTAGAAATGTGAGACCTCACATCAAGGGAAGTCATAGAAATTTGTTTCAAGTGGCCAACCCTTGCAGGCTAGGTTTCCTCTATTTAACAATCTGTCTAAAAGTGATCTTCAAGCTTATTCATCACAACAAAACTTTCAATTTATTTGTGCCTCATCCATTCAATTGGAATATCACTTAATTTTGGTTGATTCAAAATATAATGAACTTGATACTACCCATCAACAACAACAATAGAAACTTGTTACTGTCATTGAGGAGTGAGATCAGTTACGTGAAGAGAAAGAAGAGTTGGTGAAATAGGTTGAGGAAATCACTTCTAAGTTTTAGCATATATGTCCAACTATTGCAGAATTTGTTCCCAATGCTCCAAAATATTTTTTTCGTATGCAAGTCAGCACAATATATGGATTTATTTGAAACTGCATGTACTAAATTAGTTGATGATACCAATATATATATTTGTGATACTAGCATTGAATTGCACAAGTTTGTCACTGACCCTACAAGTAGTTTCAACATCAGATTACTTAGGAGATTGAACAAGGATCTTCTTTTCATGATACTCTTCAGCAGTTCATGAGATTTTCTTAGAAGATATTTCAACAAGTACAATATTGTTTGGGCCTACTTCCAAAATGGAATCAATCTCTCTATCAACTATAGAAAAAAACACAAAAAATCATTAATAAAGATATCTCCACCCATGATCTCATGCAACAACAAAATTTATTTTATCAAGAGGTGGTTGGAAAACAAGTTTATCAGTTGGAGAAAGAATCACACAAGACCAAAACTCTATTATGAGAACTTTGACCCCCAGCTGAAGCCCAACTTTTGTAACTATGTAAGCTCAATTATGAATTTGATGTCCACTGGTAGGAATTTCTTCTCGTCTTGAGCAACCCACTATAAAAAAAATACAACCCAATTTTTGCATAAGGTTATTTCTTTACTTACTACTTGGAAATATGTTGCATAAGAATATAACACTTTTAAAGCTCAAGTCCTACATACATTACTAGATTTGTTTCCTTCATCTAAAGACAAAGCAAAAAAATAGGGAGGAGAAGAATCAACAAAATTTGTGCAACCATAAGAAGATTTGAGTGTACAAATAGAGGATTGACTCGAGGGTGAGTCAATAGGCTCTCGATTCAATCCTCTATGTTCAAGGCCTATTAGGTCCTTCGCTTTTTGGAAGTTTTGACGGATTTTGGTTAGAAAAGACTTTCAAAAGTGATCAAAAGAAGTAGGAAAGGAAATTTGTAAACCAAGTCAGAATTCAAGAATAGAAAAGAGAAAGTGGCAGGTGGAGATCAAAAGTGGTTATCTTGGGACTTGCTAAAGACCCAGATGAAGGATCTAAGTGCTACTTTAGAAAGGATCAAGAGGATATGGGTCAAAGCGCCTAGATTATGTCAAAGGGAAAAAAGTGGACCATATGAAGTGAGTGTGGATTAGAATGGAGAAGGAAATATATATAAGGCTATAGGGAACGAGCTAAGAGAGAGAGAGAGAGATAGAGCTTATGTCAAAATGTTGTTGGAATGAAGCCTGAAGCTTCATTCTTGTATTTCAATTTTAATATGGTTCTATCATGATTTGATGCAATATTCTCCGAAAAGATATTGCATATCTTCGCAGATTTGTAATGTAATGGCCCATTGCTGATAATATGAAGGAGGTGTTACAGGGTATTATTTTTTGTTCTATGGAATGTATGATGATTTGTTATGTTGTCTTTTTAATTTTTTATAATACTTTGTTTTGTGTCTATTTTTTTCTATTCATTGTGAAAAAATTTCTCAGACACTTGATAATTAAATAATGAAAATCATATACGATAATTCATCCTTGACACTATCCATTATTTCCCATCATCTTTGCAAGTCTTGGCACACCTCGGGTGAGAATTTTCTCCTTCATGAAGGAATGAAAATGGCAGTGTTGTGCTAGACTACGAAAAAATTATTTGTTGGCAACCTGAGGTCAAACCCAGGGTCTATAAAGTACAAGTTTCCACTAACAGATGGATAGGAAAAAATTCTCATTGTAGTTGATAGACTTGTATGTGCACTTCATGGGAATAGATAAATTATATTTTGCAAAACAAACCACTAAAGTATTTTACAAAAATGTCTACAAATTGTATGGATTTCCAAAATACATTGTTACTGATGGAGATGCCAAATGTAATGGGAAATTTTAGAGGAAATTGTTAAAATAGATGAGGACATATCTCAACACAAGGTCAACTTATCATCCCCAAATAGACAATAAATCATAAATTTTCAATACATGTTTGGAAGCTTACCTTTGTTGTTATGTAATAAACAAATATAATAAGTGGTTTTAATGGCTACACCTTGTTAAATAGTGGTACGACTAACTTTAGCCAAAATGAATCCATATCAAGATATTTTTAGTTATGAACCCATTAAATGGAAGGAATTTACTATAAATGAAATAAAATTTCTTGCAATAATTGATCATCTACAAGAAAAAAAAAGGTCTTTTAGGCACGAAATAAAATGTAAATATCAGATGAAATTTTATGAAATAATAAGTTGACCAACACATAATGGAAAGAGAATTTGAGACAAAATATTAAGTATTTGTGAAGCTTCAAAATTATAAACTTTTAAACCTAAAACAACAAGGAAAGAACAAACTAGAACCAAAGTTCTATAGACCATATCAAGTTAATAAAAATATCAACCCAATAACATAAATCTTTATCCTCTAAGAGAAAAGACGCATTCACAATGTTTTCCATGTATCTTCCATCAATAGATTACTAGGTAAACATTAAATGATATAGAAAACACTTCTCATGTTTGATGATGAAGGGAGTATCATTTTAGAAGTAAAAGGAATCATTACCACTAGAGAAAAGAAATTATGATCATGAGTAATTAAATAATATATTATTGAGTGAAAGAATTTATTGAAAGAGGAAGCTTCTTGGGAGATATAACATTCTCATCAACAACACTCTTTGTTACATATGCCTTGACAACATATGCCTTGATGACAGGGAATTTCATTGGAGGGAAGGAAATATTATAAATAAATAATAACTAATTAGAGAGTCATGACTTTGGGTCATGACTATTTGGGAAAATGTGCCATAGGCTATATTTAAGCCATTCACAGGAATTGTAAAAACTATCTATCAATTATTATATATTATATATATGTATGTATGTGTACCATTTGATTTGAAACCATGTAGAATCCAAGAACATTCAACTAACACATTGCTCCATAATGAACAAATTGCAAACATATTGTTAAATTGTAGCAATAAAAGGCTTCATTTGAATTGTTCCTTAGTCAAATGGATAACTTTGAATTTCCACATCAGTAGGATGACTTGAATTGAAAATAGTAGGAGTGACATGGCCAAGTCACTTAGCTAAGTCAGTCAATTCAAGTTCTTGGGAAAGAAGTATAGTTATGCAAGAGTTGATTACTAAGATCTAGTAATCCAATGGAGTTAGAGTTAGTGGAACTTATTTATCTAAGCTCTAGTCATGAATAGGGTCAGTATAAGTTCAGTTGAGTAGTTTTAATTGTTGTTAACTCACTGATCTCTTAGTTAACTAGTCAATTTACTAAAAATATCCCTAATCATGCACATAATTCGAATTTCCTACTTGAGTGGAGGGAAAAGGCATAATTATCTTTATTATTGTATATTATTGAGTGTGCATGGTTGGTATGTGGCAAATGAAATAATTTTCTCAAGAATTACACAAGGAAATAAGAGTGAGTGCAGGAACTCAAGTGTAGACAAAGCGATTGCAGGAATGTGAGTGCAAGAAGAGATAATGTATTAATGTGAGTGTAGGCATCATGAATGTAGGCAATACGAGTGTAGGCAAACCGAATGTAGAAAGAGTGAAAGCAGGCATGAGGAGGAGATCAATATTGCAGTGCAGATTGAGATTCAAGGATTGAAGTTGTCATTGTAATAGATATTTTTCCTCATCTAATATAATACAAACAGAGGATGGATTTTTCCTAGTTGGTTTCTTGAGTAAAAATACTTTGTTCATTTGAATGAATGATTGCATGTGATTATTTTGTCATTTTTCCCTTCCATAGAATTTAGTAGAAGAAATTTGTTTATATTGATTTATGTTTGATTTCATTAGAAACTACAAATTTCAAGTTATTTCTACATGGTATCAGAACTATTGAAAACTGCATAGAAACCAAGTTCTTGATCATCTCTCAAAGAAATTTTGAATAACAGATTTGTGGTGCAGGAATTTTTTCAGTGTAGGGATAATGCCATTTTATGGATTGAGGACAAAGCAGTGAGAAAAATAAGGAACAAAATATAGAGAAGAAATCATAGAAAAGAGGGCAGATCTAAAGAGCCCTAGATCTTGGCCATTTAAGGAAAAAATTGCAAAAATATAGTAGTGTACATTGGAACCCTAGATAAGTCAAGGAGTGACTGTATGTGGGAAGATTTGAAAGCCCTAAGAAGAGTGATAATAATAGTTGATATATCATAGGCATATGGAAGATTTGAAAATATAGGCATTGTTCACAAAAATAGTTGTGAATAGTGAATTTCGTATGAAACATGCAACAACATGAATACGTCAAGTAAAATACCCATGAAGGGATCCATGGATTGTTAGGAGGAATATTGATGGAGCCCTAGTTCAAGGTAGATCCATAAGACCCTCTGCCTAGACTTCTTGATGGAGCTAGAAGGTTGCTAATGGGTAGATCTATGAGCTAATGTTTAGTGACATAAAAAGGAGTTGTGATGATTGATATTGGAATATTGTGGATCCAGATATGCATAGTTTCAGAGGGAGAAACCTTGAGTAGCAAGGCAGGTTGTGAAAAAACCGGAGAGGGGATGGACTCATAGAGCATTGTGAGAAAGAAAATGTCTTCATATCATGTTCCGCAAAGGAAAGAATAAAAGTGTTCCAGTTCAGAGGGAGCATCTACATCAGTATAGAACTTGGTAGATTTGAAGACAGAACCAGGTGGAGATGGTTCTTCCAAGAATCCTTTTCTTGCTAAGATGGAGTGTTAAATTGTAGCAAGAAAATGATTCATTTGACTTTTTCCATAGTCAAATGGAGAAATTTGAATTTCCACATCAAAAATATAAATTTAGTTGCAGTTAGTAGAAGTGACATGGCCAAGTCACTTAGTTAAGTCATTCAATTCGAGTTTGTGGTTGGGAAGTAGAATTGTGCATGAGTTGATTGCTAAGATCTAGCAATCTAGTGGAGTTATAACTAGTGAAAATCATTTATTTGAGCTATAGTCGTGAATAGAGTCAATATGGTTTGAGAATGTATACTTTTGTGGTCCATAGCTATTTTTCAAGAAAACTCTTCTGGAAAATCACATTGGAAATTTTAGAGCTGACATGTTTCGAACTACTAAGTGTAGTTCATCATTAGGAGAAATGATGATTGAGATGATCTAAACAAGTAAATATATATACTGCAGAGATGTGCAATGACCAAGGACAAAAACTTTATACAAAAATAATAAATTAATAAAATTGAACATTAAGAAAATGCTAACAAACAATAAAATATTAATATTTTACTAATAACCACAATTTTTTTACTTTTTAACTAAATACTAATAAAAATATTATTAATACAATAAAAATTCCCATAAAAATTTTAGAAACAAACTCTAAAATTAACAAACACACTAGATGAAAAATCAAAAGATATATTAAAAGAAACCTTTAAATAAATGAAAACATAAAAACAAATGAATAATATGAATAAAAATAAAATAAAGAGAAAATAAATAAAGGAAACCAAGGGGAAGAGTGACCACAATACTAGGAGCAAAGAGACGAAATCCAACAACTACTAATTTTCCACTTGTCGTTCCTATTCGATGTATGAGACCTTTTTTTTGTTTCAATGGTCTCCCTAAACTAGCAGTGATGGAAATTCTCAACTCTAGCAATGACCCTCGACTCTTCCAAACAAATATGGTGCTTACAATTCTCAACATACTCGGCTAGGGCTGAGTACCAATTCCTACAATGCATGATATCAGCAACATGCTCATGAAGAGTCAATATGAGTTCAGTTGAGTTGTTTTAAATGTTTTTAACTCACTGATATCTTAGTTAACTAGTCAATTTAGTAAAAATAGCCCTAGTCATGCATGTAATTTGAATTTCCTAGTTGAGTGGAGGGAAAATGCATAATTTTATTTATTATTGTATACTATTGAGTGCATAAGGTTGGTATGTAGTAGATGAGATAATTTCCTCAAGAATTGCACAAGGAAATAAGAGTGAGTGTAGGAAGAGTAAGTGCAGTAATGCGGGTGTAGGAAAAGAGAGTGTAGGAACGTGAGTGCAGGAACATAGAGTACAATATAAGTATTTTTGAGTGTAGGAAGGAGGAGGAGATTCATATTTCAATGCAAATTAAGCTTCAAGGATTGAAGTTTTCATTGTAATAGATCATTTTTCTCATCTAATATAATACAAACATAAGAGGGGTTTGTCTCAGTTGGGTTCTTGATTAAAAATACTATGTTCATTGTGGTTGAATGATTACATGTGCTTCTATTGTCAAATTTCCCTTCCACATAATTTAGTAGAAGAAATTTGTGTATATGAATTTAGTTCGATTTCATTAGCACCTCCAAATATTGAGCTATTTCTACACATATTCATATAATAACTTGGAAAAGAAAAGTTTGGAAAGTTTAGAAAGATGCTTAGACTCACAAACACCCATTTATATTAAGATGGGAATGTTAGATACCTAATCCTTGGGATTATGGTATTTTGTAAATAACTAATTTAGGAGAAATATGAGAATTTGGGTGAATATGTAGCCATTTAACTTCTTAGAAGATGAAATAAAATGTCACTTCACATTGTATTAATAAATGACTCATTTTAATGAAAATATCTTAATGTGTGGAGTTATTCAATCCTTTCTATTCATAATTCTTTTAATAATTTAAATTTTGATAATTTTTTGTTTCTCTTGAACTTGTAGCATATTAACAAATTTTCATTACAAAATTTTCTAGATGTTAAATGAGATGTTTATAGTTAACATTTCTTAGTGTCTACAACTTTTTCTCTATTTACGACTTATGTTAGTGATTGCAACCAACGTTGGCATTAATTAATGGCAAAAAGATAATGCACTACAAGTGCACTTTAATGTGCACTTCAAGACAAAAAAACTCCCCGTATTTGCAATTCACCTTGTTCTTACAACTTCTCCCCCTTTGATATTAATGGTAAAAGAATGCTACCCTTGAACTTGTGCTTCTCCATATCTCTAACTCTTCTCATGTATGAAAAGTTTTTTTTAGTGTCCACAAATCTCACTCTATTTAAAACTTTTGTCATTGACTACAACTATCAATGACATTAATTAAAGAGGTAAGGCTAATGTGTTACAAGTGCAAGTGCAAGCCTAGAACTTAAATAAGTATGACATTAATTAAGGACTAGCTTGATGAAAGTGGGTAAAAAACTATATGGACTCTTTTGAATTTTGATAAAAATTTTAATAATAAGAAAATATACTTAAATATAAATTTCAAACAAAACATAAAAACACATTATGATTACACTCTTATTTGTAGCCTACATACCCAATTACCTTGTTTACATTTAATCCCATAAAACTAACTTAAATGTGATAAATATTATCCAAATATATGAGATATTTTTTCATATATATATATATATATATATATATATATATATATATATATATATATATATATATATAGTTGTTATAAATTTTTTCTTAACTTTATTATTGATATGAAATACTTTTTTTTTTTTACTTTACATTACTTTTTTATTTTCGCATTTAAAAATATATATATATTTTTAGTTTCTCTTAATATTTCTTCTAAGAATTTTTTCCTCTTCTTTATAAGGAAATAGTTAAATACATGATTCTTTTCTTAATATACATTTTAAGATTATTAACCTTCATAAATAAAATTTATAATGAATTTAGTTATCTATCTTTTGACACTTTTTCTATAAGCTTTTTAATTTTTTAAGTTGAACCTTTTTAAAAGATTTTTATCAAAATAGAATTCATGCTCCAAATATTAAAAGTTCTTTATGGGCATAGAATTCATTCTCCAAATATACTATAACATATGATTTTTTTTTTCATATCTCATTATTTTTTTTTTAAATAATAATAATTTATTATTAAATATAATCATCCAATATATCATAAGTAAAAATGGTACTAAATTGACAATTTAATTTTTACTAAATTGACTATTAATTAAATAATTAAATAATAGTAAATTCAAATTCAAATTTTAATAAATATATAGTAATTCTTAAAATGAAAATATAACTAAGCATTTTATAAACTGTGGCATAAAGTAAGAATGGCTTTAAACTGAAAACAGGTTGGATTTGTTGTTTAGCAACTGAAATATAAACATGCAATTAGTTAAGTATTATAATTTTTTAAATGAATATGAAACCCAATTTTTACATAAGTGCACTCATGCAATGTGTATATATTCCTATCCATATATATACATAAACATGTGATACACTGGCATGAAAATTTTGCATTCTTTCACTTGATTCATATTTATTTAATAAACAACAAAATAATATATAACATCTATACATATATTCTGACTACACACGATGATATAAATAAAATCATACATTCTTTCCGTTTAGACATGAGGATATTAATAAAAATAATACGTTCTTTTTATTTATTCATATTTATTTAATGAATATTAAACACAACATAAATAAATAAATATGCAACTCTTCACCTAACTAGACACGATGATATGAATAAAATCGTACATTCTTTCTGTTTGGACATGATAATATAAATAAAAATCATTCATTATATTTATTTAATGAATATAAAACACAACATGAAATAAATAAATAAATATACAACTCTTCCCCTGTGTTGCATATACTTTATAATTTAATAGATAGTCGATATAATTTTATTGTTCACTCAACAATATGGCATAGCACAGAGTTGCGCTAGATGTTATGATCAAGTTTATTAGTGCTGCGATACAGTAAATCTTTTTAATATATGGATCTGTAAGGTACCCACTGCCTACCTAAAGAGTTTTAACCGGACTATGTAGTAGATGAGCTAATTTCCTCAAGAATTGCACAAGGAAATAAGAGTGAGTGTAGGAAGAGCAAGTGCAATAATGCGGGTGTAGGAAGAGAGAGTGTAGGAACGTGAGTGCAGGAACATAGAGTACAATCTAAGTATTTCTGAGTGTAGGGTGGTTGAATGATTGCATGTGCTTCTATTGTCAAATTTCGCTTCCACATAATTTAGTAGAAGAAATTTGTGTATATTGATTTTAGTTCGATTTCATTAGCACCTCCAAATATTGAGCTATTTCTACACATCTTCATATAATAACTTGGAAAAGAAAAGTTTGAAAAGTTTAGAAAGATGCTTAGACTCACAAATGCCCATTTATATTAAGATGAGAATGTTAGATACCTAATCCTTGGGATTATGATATTTTGTAATAGCTAATTTAGGAGAAATATGAGAATTTAGGTGAATATATAGCCATTTAACTTCTTAGAAGATGAAATAAAAGGTCACTTCACATTGTATTAATAAATGACTCATTTTAATGAAAATATCTTAATGTGTGGAGTTATTCAATCCTTTCTATTCATAATTCTTTTAATAATTTAAATTTTGATAATTTTTTGTTTCTCTTGAACTTGTAGCATATTAACAAATTTTCATTACAAAAGTTTCTAGATGTTAAATGAGATGTTTATAGTTAACATTTCTTAGTGTCTACAACTTTTTCTCTATTTATGACTTTTGTTAGTGATTGCAACCAACGTTGGCATTAATTAATGGAAAAAAGTTAATGCGCTACAAGTGCACTTTAATGTGCACTTCAAGACAATACAACTCCCTGTATTTGCAATTCACCTTGTTCTTACAACTTCTCCCCCTTTGATATTAATGGTAAAAGAATGCTACCCTTGAACTTGTGCTTCTTCATATCTCTAACTCTTCTCATGTATGAAAAGTTTTTTTTAGTGTCCACAAATCTCACTCTATTTAAAACTTTTGTTAGTGACTACAACTATCAATGACATGAATTAAAGAGGTAAGGCTAATGTGTTACAAGTGCAAGTGCAAGCCTAGAACTTAAATAAGTATGACATTAATTAAGGACTAGCTTGATGAAAGTGGGTAAAAAACTATATGGACTCTTTTGAATTTTGATAAAATTTTTAATAATAAGAAAATATACTTAAATATAAATTTCAAACAAAATATAAAAATACATTATGATTACACTCTTGTATCACTAGTACATACCCAATTACACTTGTTTACATTTAATCCCATAAATCTAACTTAAATGTGATAAATCTTATCCAAATATATGAGATATTTTTTCTTATCTATCTATATATATATATATATATATATATATATATATATATATAGTTGTTATAAAGTTTTTCTTAACTTTATTATTGATATGAAATACTTTTTTTTTTTTTACTTTACATTACTTCTTTTTTTTGCATTTAAAAAAATATATGTATTTTTAATTTTTCTTAATATTTCTTCTAAGAATTTTTTCCTCTTCCTTATAAGGAAATAGTTAAATACATGATTCTTTTCTTAATATACATTTTAAGATTATTAACCTTCATAAATAAAATTTATAATGATTTTAGTTATCTATCTTTTGACACTTTTTCTATAAGCTTTTTAATTTTTTAAGTTGAACCTTTTTAAAAGATTTTTATCAAAATAGAATTCATGCTCCAAATATTAAAAGTTCTTTATGGACATATAATTCATTCTCCAAATATACTATAACATACGTTTTTTTTTTCATATCTCATTATTTTTTTTTAATAATAATAATTTATTATTAAATATAATCATCCAATATATCATAAGTAAAAATGGTACTAATTTGACAATTTAATTTTTACTAAATTGACTATTAATTAAATAATTAAATAATAGTAAATTCAAATTCAAATTTTAATAAATATATAGTAATTCTTAAAATGAAAATATAACTAAGCATTTTATAAACTGTGGTATAAAGTAAGAATGGCTTTAAACTGAACACATGTTGGATTTGTTGTTTAGCAACTGAAATATAAACATGCAATTAGTTAAGTATTATAATTTTTTAAATGAATATGAAACCCAATTTTTACCTAACTGCACTCATGCAATGTGTATATATTCCTATCCATATATATACATAAACATGTGATACACTGGCATGAAAAATATGCATTCTTTCGCTTGATTCATATTTATTTAATAAACAACAAAATAATATATAACATCTATACATATATTCTGACTAGACACGATGATATAAATAAAATCACACATTCTTTCCGTTTAGACATGAGGATATAAATAAAAATAATACATTCTTTTTATTTATTCATATTTATTTAATGAATATTAAACACAACATAAAATAAATAAATAAATATGCAACTCTTCACCTGACTAGACACGATGATATAAATAAAATCGTACATTCTTTCTGTTTGGACATGATAATATAAATAAAAATCATTCATTCTTTTTATTTATTCATATTTATTTAATGAATATAAAATACAACATGAAATAAATAAATAAATATACAACTCTTCACCTGTGTTGCATATACTTTATAATTTAATAGATAGTCGATATAATTTTATTGTTCACTGAACAATATGGCATAGCACAGAGTTGTGTTAGATGTTATGATCAAGTTTATTAGTGCTGCGATACAGTAAATCTTTTTAATATATGGATCTGTAAGGTGCCCACAGCCTACCTAAAGAGTTTTAACCGGACTTTTTAAATATAAGCTTTTGTAAAGAGACTTTATAAAGAATTTTCACAGAACTTTTGAAATCTGTACGGAGATCATGCCACTATCTGATGTTCTGCACTTTTTGTTTATTTTAATGGTCAAGACTTTCATGAATTGCAGTAAGATTTCATGTGTCCCCTCCAATGGATACACTGTACTGCCCCCAGATAAAGCTAGTTCAAGAGAGATGGTGGAGAAGGGATAGGAATTTGATAAGTAAATTGTGGGTTATGATTTGTTTTTCAATATATTTGTTTTTTTTTTTTTTCAATTTTTGGTGTTAAAATGAATAAGTATTAAGATAAGTTTAAGAAATAGAACAGAGATGGAATTTGATAGATAAATGGTGTGTTATCTAATGATCCTTTTTCAAATATAAATAGAGTGAATTTTTTTCTTTCAACAAAGTTAATTTTTTTTCTTACTTGTCAACGTTCTATGTTAAAATAAGTAAAAGTTGTAGCATTCAAATTTAATAAGTGATTCAGATTTGAAATTCCTACCTAATGAGAAAAGCCATTGACTATCTCAATTGAGAAAAGCCATTGCCTATCTCAACTTACATAGCACATTGATACTCTCAGTTTGATTACCAATCATTTAAAATAAACATTTTGATCTTACACTTTCACAGAATGGACAGATTTGCCAGAACAGAGTAGTGCATATGCTCAGTGGGAGCAGTACTGAGAGAAATATGGTTATTAATATCATACATGGACGACAACTGCATTTTTTGGCGTGTAATAGTGTAGTGTAGTGCAGGCAGGCAATATGTTCATATCTGCTGAGAAGTCACAATCTCCTGTCATCTATATACAAATCAATCCTATCATTGATTCCATTTCCAAATTTCGAGTGATACCAACTGCTATCGAGTTGATTCCATTTCGAAATTTCGCGTGATACCAACTGCTATCGAGTTACTGTCAAGGAGGGCGGAGATCATCTCATTTTGAAATTTTAATTGATTTTTCAAAATTTGAAAGACTGTTAGATAGATCATTTTAATAATTTTGATAATACTGGTTTATTTTTAGATATAAATTGTGTTTATGAATGGAAATTCATAAAAATTTATTAGACATTTCAATTATTATTAACATATTTTTTGTAGTAGATGATGGATGGAGTGTTTATTTAAAATTGTGGATTTTAATTATTATTAACATATGTTGTTTGTGGTTGATGATGAATGAAGTGTCTATCCAAAATTGTGGATCAGTTTATATTCAATCATGATAATAATTGTGAGAATTCATACTCTTAAACTTACATAATAGTTTAAATTATACATTATGCTAAATTGTATTGGACGTGTACAAATTAGGATAGAGTTAGAAAACAATAAACAAAACTTGTTTGGGAAAAATATTACTAAATTCAAAAGAAAATTACAAGAGAATACAATTCAACACAATATATTTTAAATGCCTAAACTAATATAGTAGCAAATTAAATATAGTAATGTGTCTAGTAGTGAATCTAGAGAGATGCAAACATGCATTGAAAAAAACTTAGACCTAGTTGTAGGACACTTATCAGTTAACTATCTCATGCAACTAGAGATTAATAGAACTTTAAGTCTTAGTCTATGTTTTGGAAATATTATCAAGTTGTACTCCACATTTTGGAGTTTTTCCAAAAATACTCTGTGGTGGAATTTCCATAGAATCCAACATGAATTTATTGGAAGGACAGGTTTAAATTATGAACCACAATCTTTGGGTTTTGGGGATTTTCCAAGGGCTGAATCTATATATGTAAGAAAAAAATACATTTTAAATAACAAAAAAAAAAAAAATTGACCAAAATTTCATTCTCCTAATTCCAATCAAAAACTTTAAAAGTAAAATAATTAGATAATCTCTATTAATAATATTTAAAAGTTTTCACATTTATATAAATTTATCATTATATAATTTGTTTTTTAAATATACAGAATAATAAATATTATACATATTAGAATATAAGAGTAAGCCAATTTTGGGATTTTTTTTGGAGATCATAAGAAAATAAAATTAACAAAGTTTTAGTTTGAATTGAGATTTATCGTACTTAAATTTAGCAAAAGGTAAAATATTTTTAAAAGTTTTTATCAAATCTAATTTAGTATTAAAATTATCTTGCAAATATCAAATCATTAAAAGTTTTATTTTTGTGTATGGCAGATGATATGTGGGAGAAAATTTCGGAGTTGTTTACATAGGTGGAGGAATTGCCACAACGATTAGAATTTAGGCAATTTTTTTTAAAGAAATTTTCTGGTTCCAGTGTTTGAATCATGTGTTTTATGGTGGAAATAGATTCAGCACCATTAAAATCCTCTAAAACATTCAAAATATTGAAATTTGATAACTATAACTTAAATTTACAAAAATCACTACCAAAATTTAAATTTCAAAAAAAAGCAGTCTAGTGAAGTTACTTGACAGCCTGTAGACATACACATGCATGACAGTCAAATTTTGAATATTTGAAATCTGAACATGAATGGTCTTGGCACGTGCGAACATGATTGTGAGATATTATGGCAGTTATATGTGACGATACAATAGTGGAATAATCGAGAAAGTCGTTGCCAGTCACTTTCAAGGAACAAATCCCTACGCTCCCACTTGTGTATTATTATTTTTGTCTCTGACAATACAAATCAAATCATGATAGAGAATGGTTCAAGTTTCAACGGTGCTATGTCGGCTGCTGGGCAAATTGGCGAGCAGAGATGGGCCATTTCACTTTTTCTATTTCAGGATAATTGAGAGCCAGAGCCGCATGTGCGTGACTTGGAAACATTATCGTTATCCATCTTCCCGTCTTGCTTTTTCTTTGAAACCTGAGGCCATGTGCACGCCCAGGGCACAAAGCGGTTAACTTTTATGGAAGACAGAGTGCGTGTGTAACTCATGTTTTTTGTTTATAGAATTAAGGATATCACTGGCTGTGGCTGTTTTTGTTCGTTACAGGGCGTCTGAAATGCTAATGTTGAAGAGTGACTCTACGCATCCTGTCATAAATAGTCACGCTTCTCTGTCCTCTTCACGTGGCTGTCAGTATTTTTGATAACCTGGGATAAACAGCATTCAAACATCGGTTTTTAAGTATAAGTTTGGTCTAAATTCTAGTAGAATTATTCGGGAAGTCAGAGAGTTCTGAACTTCGCCCGTAAACATTTTAGTTTTAATTGTTTTGTTGATTTTAATATGATCTGAGTTTGAGTCTTGTAGTCTATACAATTTAGAGTTGTGTAGTTTATACAATTTAATTTAGAGTTGTGTAGTTTATATCATTTAAATTAGAGTTGTGTAGTTTATATCATTTAAATTAGAGTTGTGTAGTTTATGTTATTCAAATGTTACGACAGTTTTCAACAAATTTTTATTTATGTATTTAAAAATGTATTTTAAATAATAAAAATTAATAATTATAAAACAGTTAAATTATTGTGATGAGATGGAATTTTTATCAAATACAATTAAATATTTTTTTAGCCTATCAATATTATTTGTTAAAATATTCAAAATAAATGCTAGTGTTGCAGAAATAATTGACCAATGTTTCATATTTGAAATTTCTACTCTAACTACCACACAAAAATAGGGAAATTTGAATGCTAGATAGTAAACACCATTTTTGACAAGCTACTAGAGATTTGCTTCTTGATTATAGTTAGTTTCAAGTGCTATATTTGTTACCATATTTGATAAGTTCAATTCAGTTAGTGAATTCATTGTAAATGTGGTTGCAGAATAATGTAATGGCTTGTACAATTTTTAAAAGTTTATTATCATATTTGATAAGCTTTTAAAAAATATAAGGGTTAAGAACATGCATTTTTTCTTTAAACCAATAGAAATCTATCTTTAGTACAAGAATCAGTTTAAAATGTAGAATGAATATATATATATATATAATGGATTTAATGTTTTGAAATTTTTTTTTTCTTTTGGGTTGTGTAGATTACATAGCTTATTTTACCCAATAATATACGTGGAAATGAGTAAAAAGAAAAATAGTAAGATTACTATGTCTTTAAAGCCTCAAAATGTAAAATAATAAAACTACTTGAAATGTTTTAACCATAAAAAATTAAGTTTTTATTGGTTTATATAATATATACATAGCTTTTATTTTTTTCTTAACCCCACACACACACACACACATATATTTTATTACTTAAATCTATATATTAAAATATTTTATTTCTATAATTTTATTATTATCAATAATATTTTGCTCCATATTATTTGTATATTAGAATTCAATGAATTACCCATCTCTTTCTCATTATTTTTTTTTTTTTTACATTCAATTACTTTTTGTCTTTGGACATTAAAATATTTTAATTTGTTGAGAATTATACATCTTTCTCACACACTAAAGTGAAAATATAAAGTTTTTATTACTTTTAATTACTTTATTTCTATTTAATATTTGATATAAATTTATGTTACATGAGATGGACATCAAAGTATTATATTTACGGTTCGTAAAATATTTTAGTGCTAGGTTGTAATATCAACATGAGAAAGTATAGTGAGAGTGAGGTTATTGAAATTTTATAATCTTTTTAATTAGCAATTGCACAACATGTTGCAAATGAAAAGTAGTAAGACGATAGCATAAGAAAGAGTAGCATACAAGAAAGAACTAAATATTTTATGCAATTTTATTTCTTTACTTGGGTTTATCTGAGAAAAAAATTGAAATTTGAACTTTGCAAAATTGAGCTACACCTGTTACGAAGGACAATAGTTTGAAGAATCCCATCAATATATGCATGCTTCTTGAAAATGTCTCTAGTGTGCACCTATGTCTCTAGTGTGTACCTTCCAACTGCAGAAACCAATATAGACGTTTGTCCATTTGTTCTTTTGTGGTACAGGGGCGAATTACTGCCATGGTACCACCAATAGGTAAATGCAAGGAAAATTGGAACTGAATCCTTAAAGGTCCGCATTGAAAACATTAGAAACACTATCGTTATAAGCTCAATCCATGCATTGAAAAAAACATGTATTCACCAAAGTCTTCAACACAGAATCCTTGTGAGAGAGATTGGAGTTTACAAACACCCTATCAACAAAGTAAAATGTTAAGATTAATGTTGAAAACAACATCTGAGTACGTATATTTTCACAGTTCAACATAATTCAAGTAATATTTTTGGATTTAAATTGTGTCAAATTTAATAAACATATTAGAGACTAATTGGTAGTCGATGTGCACTATGAGCCTCCAATCAGATTGTCTTATGTTAAACAATTCTATGTAATAGTTATCCTTTCCATAGTACTAATTACTTTGATGATTAGTGCACTCTATTAATGGCATAGCAACTTATCACTTTGACAAGTTGTACTTCTTAAGAGACTACTAGGAAGCTTAAGTATGACATATAATTCTAATATTTACGCTAGTGGGTTAAGCATTTCATGAGAAGATTTTTATTTTTTATTTTTTTTTGAAGTTTCAATGATGGTTGATAATCATTGGAGGAAATTTCATCCTAAAAGTGTCCATGAAATTTTCACGTACATAATATGTAAACCAATCAAAATCCTTCAAATTTAAAAAGAGGTACATGTAAATATTTTGAAGGGAAAATAAAAAAAATAATTTTTTTATTATATTTTTGGCTTTTCTACATATCTGTTTACTCAAATTTCAAGTGTAGACACTCATTGGATGCGGAATTAAATTTCGCATCCAACTAATACCCATTATGCATACTTTTTAGAAGACACGCATTGATAAAAAATGAAGATACATTAAAAAAATGTGTTGAACACGTTTTTTTTAATGCATCTTTATTTTTTATCATTGTGGGTCTTCTCAAAAGTATGCATCATGATTACTCATTGGAAGTAAAATTAATTTTTCATCCAACGAGTGCCTACACTTGAAATTTGAGTAAATCTATAAGGAGATAAGACAAAAATACAATGAGAAAAAGTAGTTTTCTTCTTTTCCCTCCAAAATTCATAACTCTCATTTTATTATTTTCCTATTATTTTATTATTTTTCCTTAGGAGGTTACTTTTAAGCTGAAATTTCCACTAATGTGGGTTGCATTTTGTGATATGGAAAAAATTCCAATTTAAGGAATCTTTAAAATTCGCGAGATGTGAATTTGTCACTCCCAAACAATTCAACATTTAGGGAGCCTCATACAAAAGTGGTTATCGAACAACAATTAAAAATGTTTCTTGCTACATTAATAAGGCTTTGCACTTGACATCGCATCATTGGTAGCTTATATCTTGAAGGTCAACTTAAAGGTAAAACACCAAATTACTTATAGCTATATATAATTTAAAACATGTTTCAAAATTTCTTCCATCATGACTCAATAACTACATAAATATAAGTAGTATGTCACCAATAATAGGAAATAGAAAAATAAATCAAATAGGGTTGAGGTTGTAGCATATATCCTACTTGATAGTTTTCAAAACATAAGGGTGATACATTTGAGTAGTGGGACAATTATATCAAGAAGAAAATGTAAACATAACTAATCTGATATAGGACTCTTTTTGACGATATCTTATGTTTCAGGGAGATTCCAACCAGGCCAATATAATTCAAAAATATGTTTAAAATGAAGTTAATTCACACCACCTTAACTCCAAAGGATTTATGAAAATTCCCTTCATTAAGATTCGAGAAATGCACCATTCCCAACTATTATAAGTAAATGATTTAAATCAAACATTTCATAGCACAAGTAATATCATATCACCTTTAATTCCCAATGTAATGGATAATAATTATTGTTAGAAGGGATTCAAGATACTCTTTCTTTGGATCAGTTACAGGGCTTGAGGGGTAACTTTCCCAATTTCCAAAAAAATCTCCCACAACTTTGCACTCCACCTCATCCTTATGGATCTCATGTCATTTGCAAATGAGAAAAACCTTAGCGGGTATCTCAATCATTTGTCAACCCAAGTAAATCAATGACCAATTGACTACAATGGATGGCAATTTTAAATAACCAAAAATTCATAAAATTAAGCTTTGAAATTGATCTAATTAAAATTACACCCGTAGTCAAAGGTGGGTTGCAGGGTAAGCAAAACTTGGTTGTTGATGTTCCTCCCACTAGTATTCAAGTCTCTCCAGTGACAAGCTTATATTTGTGCTTATGCTCATTGATGTTCCAGTATATGCAACAAAAAATTAGCATTAGCAATCAGATGCAAATAAGGGGATTCTTTGAAGGAATACATAACCCACTTACAACCTATTAGCTGAAGAATTGAGAAGTGATGATGTTTGTTCACTTTCTCCTAAATAGGGGTAAGGTGTGTGGAATTTGGGTGTTTTGATATTACTGCCATGAACATTCAACTATCTCTAATGAAAAACTCATGTGTGTGATGATGCTCATGGATGCACAAAAACACATAAAAATAGTTTAGGATACGTGCAAACCCTAGGATCATTAGGAAAAATAGATAAACAAGATACAACCCCTTATCTAAAGTATTTTGAATGGGGCTAGGAGAAAGCCTTGGGTTCCTTTGAATAAAGAGATACCCCACATCCATCCTCTTCCCCAAGGATTCAATTCAGTATTCCAATTTGAATGGTGTCAGTTGTAGAAATTATGATGTATATTTGCAACTGATCATGAATTTTTAATCAAAATCACAAGAAAAAAACCTACTCTACTATTCTGTGGACATTATTTCACAATTTAGAATAAAAATTTCACACATGCACGAAGAAATAACACACATGCAACAAGTATTTTTATCTAGGGAAAGAAATTTTCTAAAAACCCCAATGCTTGCTTTCATTAATTAGAGGAATAGAGATGTATTACAATTTCTTTGCTCAATTGAGCAGAACCTGAAGGTACATATCCTATACATCTGCTCACTCAGAGGCTTTGACCCAAGCATAGTATATTTCCACCTTTGCTTGAGCCCCTACTTCCTTGTGTTGTTCCTTGAGGAATTAGGTCCCTATTAAATAGGAAATTTCTCTAATTCATTGTTAAATTACCAAGTATGGTCCACCTGATCTCATGCAACATATGTACACTCAACTAGTTTACAACTATTGGTTAACTACCTTTGAAACTCCATCACAACTGGGCAATTCCAATTCTTTGCATGCATGAGATAATTATCAGTTGAATTTTCAGTTAACTAGATGATCTCTGAGTTAGACTTATGTCCCAGTACTTAAATGACCACAAACTAGTTTTATTAACAGTTAGAAGTAGTTTAACTCTTTACAACTGAAATTAACTCAACCTAGGCTCCTAAAATTTAGGAATCAATACATGCAACTGAGATTCATGCCCTTAGCTCGAATCAAATGACCTAGACTCATACTATTTAGGAATCAATTGAAGCAAATTGAACTTAAACTTATTAACTCAAAGTATGTGTTCTTAACTGAGTGACAAGAGCTATGTCACCTCAGTTAACTCCTTCAAGTTTTATGTTGATGTAGAATTTCTAATTTTCTCAATTTGATTAAGGAAAAATCAAAATTAAGACTTTCTTGCTGCATTTTCAACATCAGTTGCAATTTTTTAACGAGACCAACTCACTCTTGGTATTCCTCGAGTCAACATGACTCATTTTTAGTCCAAAAATTTAAACCTCCCACTTCTCCTCTTCATTCCCTTGCATCTCTAGAATGTTTACCTTTTCCCACTCATGTTACCAAAAGGTAGTGTTTTATGAAGAGGTAACCTTAGCTAGATAGAAGATACATTTCCCTTGCAAGTTGTAGATTATAAAAAAGCATAATTTTTTTGAAAACCTTGTGGGCCTGTGAGGAGTGAATACCTCTGTAAGGAGTTCCATAGAAACCAATGCCAAATCCACCAACATTCTCTACCTTCCAACTTCATTCACCTGGATGATTGAATGGCTTAACATTCTCAAGTCATATAACATTTAATCCAACGATGTAGAGTTATGATAGGTGGATCAGAGGGAAGTTCTTCTCAAAGGAAATGCCTTATGATGTAATTAAAGCTAATCAAATGTGTTTATTTATGTTTTTACTGTGGTCAACATTTTTATTTTATTTTGGAAAGTATTTTACTTTTTATTATAGCCAACATGGTTTTTTATTTACATAATATTTTTTTTTTTTTTAAAGAGACACATTTCAAGTCAAGGTTGAGTACAAAGGAATTAAACACTTCACTCATATTGTGTTGTAGAATGTGCCTCTCTACCCAACGACATAGATTGAACTTCTAAGGAGTAGGTTGTCTACATTACACTAAATTGAAGTAATCATTCCATAACTTGGAAAGTGTACTAACTTATCATGAAAACAAAGACTCTTGTATCAATTTCATGTGTGGCTATGTGATGACCTTATATTAAATTATTGTTATAACACATATTTGTTTTTCTCTATTTTTATTTCAAATTTTATGACTAAATACCTCTGTCAAATTATAATGGATAGGATATCCTTGAAAAACTTTAAAATTGCATTATAAAGGGAAAATGGAAAAAATGCTCTGGGGTTTTATTGGTAAGAAAATACATAGTCTTTAATTTAAAATAGTAGTAGTATTAAAGAAATTTCAAGCTAGTGGGACCATGTTTCCCTTATTTCTTTACATTTTTATTGAAAGGTCCATAAGACCCTATTTATAATGGATTTTTTGAATCTTACAACAAATTTGTCTCTAATTGTCACAATTTGGTAATAGGGACAGTTAGAATTTCCATCAATATCAAAATCTTATAAGTTTTCTAACAATTTGTGTCAATTTAGAATTGGGGAAAACATATTGAGGCATTTTTCCCATGCATGGGTATTGTATCATGGTAGAACTTTACTCATACTTGAAATTTCTCTTAGAGTCTTCATATTTTTGGCAAAAAAAGGGTCGATTTGATACAAACTTAGCTTACACTTGTTGGAATTTTGATTGCTATATTTGACGGTATCAAATTCTAAATACCCTATTTATTCTTTACCTTCAAAAACACAAATATAAATGTGTACTAGGTGATTTTATTATTAATAAGGTTAAGTAGAAGAATGAAAATTAGTCCATTGGTTTTGCACATGTGGTAGCTAGTTATAGACTGTTCTATAAGTAAGCATGTTTTTCTCATATTTGTTATCCTCTCTACAATTTTAAAACACCCAACAATATTTGGGTTTCTAAAAACATGTTTTATACAATAGTTTGGGTATACACATCATCTCATAGTGGTGAATTAATAATCAATCATCCTCTTAGACCAATGGCATCTCCCTCCACTTTGAATCTAGGATAAAGTGTAATCAATGTTAAATTGAATCTATAAAATGCCCAAATGCATCTACCACCTCATCTAGATCTTGAGAATCTTATATGAAGGTCATCGATTTTAAATTTTATCTTCCACACACAATTTTGACATTGTTTTTTTTTTACCCCATAAATGAAACATCTATATAAGATAAATTGGGTATGGTTGAAAAGAATTTAATTAAAGTGTAAATAGGTCACACATTTTGAAAGATAAAATTTCCTCATGCCTAATTATTCCTCTTTCCTCTCTACCTACATATACTTATGTGATCTCCCTATATTATTTTAAATAAGAGAACCATAACATTTTGGTACCTTTTTAACCACTTATGTAGTCGCTTACCACCATTTGTGTCACAACCTACAATTGATGTGAACAATATACTATTTTTGATCATTAGAGTAATGTTCACCCTCCTTACCAAGAAATAAGTTATGATGGAAGATGTTTTGATGGCTTGGTTAAAGATAACATGATGGTTTATCAATGAGAATTAGATTCCCTCTAACCAATGAAGTCGTAAGGTTAGGCACCCTTTTGGGTTAATACTCACAAATGAAGAGATTTTATATAGTTTGTGGTGTAAGGTTTGATTAAAGTTGTGGAAAGTAAATTCACCATTGGATTTTCCATAGATTGGCTATAGCTGGAACCCCTTAGTTCAAATATTACAATAGGTTATCACAATTATGCCCTCCATCGTGTCATGGTAAAATAATAATGACAAGAAAATTGCTTGATATCCCTACCTTAAGAATTGTGTCAAACCCACTCATTAGTGTTTCCCTATGTATTAACAAGTGGAGTTTTTTAGTTGGGGCTATGACCATCCATTTTGGTGAAAGGGTTAGAAATCCATGCTTTTCATTCTACTCTAATACAATTAGTTATTAAATGGTCCACTATAAGACCATCATAGATAAAGTAAATGAGAGGGCCATGGTTAAGAAATTTGATTATATGTAAATTAATTTATTTTAATTGTCAATTAGGGTTCATAGTGTTATGAAGCATAGACGTTATATGTGTAGAAATTAGTGTAATGAAACAAATTATAAAAATATTTAAACCTAAAACAAAGATTAATTTTATTATGTGATTTTCAATTTAATTTGTGTTTTGGGTTGTAGTTTATCCTATGCACTTAAATGCAATTGTTGTAATTCTTGTGAAAGTGATATTTTAAATCATGAATCAAATATTAATTCACATGGTGTTAAAATGAAAAATCAAAATAAAAGTAAATCAATAACTTGTAAAAATGAATCGAGTAAAAAATCAAATAAACAATAGTTGCAAAATAAAACTATAAGCTATAATGAGATTCAAATTTCAAATTACATATAAAACAAAATATGAATTCTAAAATAAAATGGGAAATGAGTACTTGCACAATAGGACATTGTTTCTTAGGTCTTCATTGCCTATATAAGTTGCAAAACCATGCTCAAATCAAAATCCACACATTTGAAACAAATTCATATAAAAGGAGATAAAATGTTGGTTTATATTATTGAGAGTATTTGAATAAAGGTATTTCTATAACTAATTAAGAATCATATCTAGAAATTTAGCATCGTTCTCATTTGGCCCTTTTTTTATAGAAGAGATTGACATCTAACAAATCATATCAAATGGATCTATAATTACAAATCTCACTGTAGAATATTGAATATGAAATAGGCGATCCATGACCATAGAACATAGTACCTCAGCATCATTGATTTTTCATGATCATTTTAACTTGATCTTGCTAACAACCATTAGATAAATTTTGAGGTCTAAAATGGGTCTCATAAGGAATATTATAAAATAATAATGGAAATAGTAATATAAGATTAGATTACCTCATCAAGTTTTGGAGGGAAAAAAGAAAAAACTACATATTCAACTCATATTTTCAACTTATCTCCCTACAATTTTACTCAAATTTCAAGTGAGAACACTCGTTGGATGTAAAATTTAATTTAGAATCCAAGGAGTACTAGTTTTGCATGCTTTTATGACCCTGCTACACAAAAAATGTGAAATACATGAAAAATCATGAATGAAATCATGTTTTTCCATGTATTTCACATTTTTCGTGTAGTATGGTCCATTGAAAGTATGTGATATGGGTACTCCTTGGATGAAAAATTAAATTCCACATCTAACTAGTGATCCCACTCGAAATTTGATTAAAATTATAAGGTGATAAGTTGAAAATATGAGTTCAAAGAGTTTTTTTTTTTAAATACTTTTACCTTTTTACTCCAGAACTAGTGAATCATCCCCCATAGCTACCATCATCATATTGAATCCTATTGGTTCTTATAAAGTTGACTTTTGTTGTACTTTTTTGTTTTGAGGCCGACCTTTTACCTCAAAATTTCTCTAATCCAATCTCAGTATTTACATATGCTAATTCTTGATGTTTTCCAACCTGGACGCATTGAATATGGGCTAAATGTGTGGATACTTTACCATTGAATACATTGTTGACTAGCTGTGTCATGTAAACTACTTATATGTCCACTTCATCTGATGAACAAAGATTCATCTTTATGAAGCCTACTCCCTTCTCCAATTCACACTTTATTTTCTAGCTCTTTACAACCAGCCAAATTGATGATCCTACCATTTTTTAGCTATACATTTTATGTTTTTTACAAATTAGGGAATTTTATAGGGACCTTTTAGAAAGCAATGTTAACTATAATCATTATTTTATAAAGATAAAAAGCGAAAAATTAAGAAAATTACCTTATAATTCATGTTTGATGCATTATCATGAGAATTTGGGGAAACAAGCAGTATTAAAAAGGATTAAATTCTAGAGGCCAACATCACCTCCACACTAAAAGTGTTGTTGAAGTCCAACAAGAAATTGCAGCACCTACACTAGTGTGGGACCAATAGGTCCTAGCAACATCGACACTAGTGTGGGCTAAATTTGGTGCAATGTCTAATTTAATTTTCCCTTAATTAATTTGGACAACAAAATGTAATCTTATCTCATTGTTAGTGTGAATTCTAATCACAAGCATACGGAAAAACCCCACTTTAGCTATGCATAAAAAACAACCCTAACATCAAAGATGGCTGCCAATTTCTTTAGATCTATAGTTAGTTGGCCAAGACAAATGCTACAAAATCCAGATCTAAGCATTTAAAGACACTAAGTAGTAAATAAAAGCAAGATTTTCTCCATGCATCCAATAGACAAGACAACAATATTTTTAAAGAATTTTTGTATTTATGACACATGGGAAGGGAACATAGAAATATGTTACCAGTCCCCCTCAATGGGATGGGTTCTTGCATGTCCTCAACACTTTAGATCTAAGATCTCTCTCTCTTGATGGTGTAGGAAACCCAGACAAAAATCGAACTCGAAGGGAGTTCACAAGCAAAAAGATAGAAAAATATGGCAATGATGGAGGATCAAAGTCAGGCCAAAATTATAGATCCAAAGTGATCTTTAGGCAAAAAAAGGCAGTGAATGAATGGAAAAACCCTTCTATTTATAACAAAATATTGAGTTAGTCTAGATATTTATCAACCAAATCTAGATCCAACTTTTATGGAATATTTTATTATATTTGTTGGAGGGAAAAAGAATTTGAATTTGGTCAAATCCCTCTATTTGTAAATAATAAATAAATAAATGATTTATTTATTATTTTAAGGATGTGGTTGAGCAATAATTAAATAAATAGTGATTTATTAAATTATTTATAAATGATTTAGTCAAATTTAACAAGGAATATAATTTAAATAATGTTTAAATAATTATTCCTAGAAAATAATAAGATAAATAGTGATTTACCTAATTAATTTTCTTGTTTTGGGTTAAATATGACCAGGAATATTAATTAAATTGTTGTTTAACTAATTATTCCTTGAGGAAAATCAAACAAATATGGATTTATTCAATATTTCCTCACGGGGTTTCCTGTTTAGACCATAAACAACTTAATAAATTAAGGATTACTAAGTTATTTTTCATAGTGAAAGCAATTTTACTTAGGGTAAAATTGGTCTTACATGGTGTACCTTGGTCTATCTAATAGTAACATGTTAGATGAACAAAAATTGGTGTAACAAATTCCCCCCAGCATGCAAGCGTTAGGAGCTAATCGTATGACCAAAGTACGTTGTAAGAACTCAATCACTAGACATCGAAGGGGAAATCAGAGAGAGAGGAATATAAGGTAGACTAAAGCACTAGAGGAAAAGACTGCGAGGAGGCGAGAATTACAGGTGTGACAAGTCTCTTTTATGAGTGATTACATGTTCTACAAGAGGCGGGGAAGGCATACCTATACCCGTTGAGACAAAGTACAAAGAATAATGCATCCAATAAACAAGGGACTGAGCTATATAGTACATGTTGGCATAAACATGGGCTAGATAAAAACATGATAATGGATCCCACATACATACTGTGTCTAGGATAACAACCAAGACTTATACAATAATTTCTGAGCACATGAGATATAAGTACAAACAAAGAGTCCCTGTAAATACGAGAGGGCTCTGAAAATCTGAATGATAAATGCAAACTAAAAGGCGTTGCATGCGACTGATGCCTGAACCATCAAATCTATGGAGCTGCATCGAAGGCTGTAATGAAGAGGTCATCTGGGCATGTGTGGGGCTACCTAAAGGGCCACCCCCTCATGAGGTCTGAAAAATCTCACACACACTTGGGAATCCTTGGTACAATCTGCTGCATCACTGAACCATCAAGTATATGGATCTCGATCATGCCGTAGGTAGCTGGAGTTGAGAAAAAATCAATTCAAAGGGTAATAAGGAGTCCCTTTTCCTGATCTGAGGTAACAAAAAAGAGTGCAAGCTGGAACCAAGGTACACCGTGCTCTAGACCTATCTTCTGGAATGAATGAGCTATTGTCGACAGAAGGAGGTCTGCCATAGGTGAGGCAATAAGGGGTCCTCAACTAAGGCATGAGAGATAATAGTGGAGTGACTGATAGACTAACACCAGGGATGGTGATGGAATGGGGGGTAATGAGTAGCAAGCTAACGACTTCCCTTATTAGAGCATGAAGGTCATGGATGACCTGGAAGCAACTGACACAATATCAAAGGGAATAGGGGATAGTAAGACTTGAGGCCACAATGTGCGACATGAGAGAGGAACCAAGTAATGGAGGATGGAGGAATATAGAGGGATACAAAGGGAATTGGGATAAACTCAATGGATGCAATGATGACTCAACTCGGATGCTCTAAACAAGGGTGACTCGATGGTGCTGCCACATAGAAAAGGTTTGGTGGGGACCATAAAATCATGAGTACAAGATGGCTACTCATGACGAAAATCGACATGAGCATGGAAAAGTATGAAGGCAAAGTGGTGCCCCAAGTACAAGTGTTGCAAGTGAAAAAATTCGATTTTGGGGAGTGGTGAAGTGACCCTTCTTGGACAAAATGTGTACGGGTGAAGTATCAAATAAAAGAAAACCAACGAATACCCATTTTAGAGCTCAGTGAGAGCTTTCCAACTTTACAGATGGTTTGTCAAACTAAGCTATGGTTTGGCCCTTGTGAGCGAAAGAAAAAATATGGGGGTTTCTCTTTTAACAAGGCTTTTTCCCTCCAAATTCATTCATTTTCAAGTGTAGCTGTGGTGAATGTAGAGAGGAGGAAAGGCACTAAATCTTGTGGCAATCGCAGCGGACAAATCGACTGTTGGAATCGAGATCAGACAGTTGCAAGTAAGAGGCCTAACCATACTCTTTCAATTAAGGGGATCAAAGTTTCAGTTTAGGTACCCAGAGCTCATGAACAAGCCAGGTTGTAGTTTTTGGGGTCTGTTCTGTGACCTGGGTAGCAGGCACTGGGTAGCAAACTGCGACCTCTCCCAATAAATGACCTGAAAAGTGCGACCTATCAGAGAAAGGGGGTTTCAGTGTTGTTTTTGGCTAAGATTTGGGATTTTTTATGGTTGAAGGGCATAGGTGCCCCCAAGAATGTTATGGTCATGCCAAAATGTATTTAGAAAAATGGGAATCTAAACACATTTGTTTGATGTGATGCACCATTTGTTTTCGTTATGGTTATGCAGTTCGAGAAAGGGAATGGAGGATTACCAATCTCTTTTGGAATTGGATATATGAAGAAAATGGACTAAGTTTCTAGGTTGGCATACATGGTGTTACTATCCCAAAGAGTGGATATGGAGATAATGAACTGGTGTTCTCCTTGAGAACCCAGAGGTTGGTCAACAACAATGTCTAGGGGACTGGGTTGCTGATGTAAGATGAAGGAATGATGAGGGGTATCATCCAGGGAAAAATTTAAGAACCCCCTTAAATTTATATGTATAATAAATGGGTGAATCCCCATGATACATAGGAAAAATGGAAGGCGATTTTATTAATAATATAATATGTATATATAATTTTTTTGGTGAATCTCTCACAATATTATATTATCTTGTAAAATCATGGCGAATCACCAGTACAAATGGTGAATCAATAGTACAAAATGGTTAATCGTTGTCTAGTGGAGTTCGGGGTGTTGGTTCCAATGAAGATATGGTAGTTGAACCAGGAGTTGAAGGAAGCGATCCACCGAGACCAAGCATGGCACATGGTGACTCGTGAGGGAATTATTTCTCGTGAAGTTTGGAAACTGTGTTCTTCTAGTTCTTTTAAGTGTAGTGTTGTTGCTCATGCTACTACTAGCATTGATATTGAGGTTGGAGAGGAGTTTGAGGAGTCCTCGGAGTCTGAGCCAAATGATGTTTATGTATCTCCTGGTGATGATCCCATGTGTAGTAGTGGTGATGAGTTTGATTAGTGATCATGAAGGCAACATAATATTCAAATTTAAACAGACCCATAACAAAAAATCCATGAAGAGAAAACTCTAGCAAAAATATTGGCATCCAAATCTAGATTCTATAGAATTATTAAAACTCCGTACTACTCTGCAAATAGATCCATGAGATGAAGAATATGGTAAAAAAATTGGGACCGATATGTTTTATGGGAAGGAAAACTACTCCTGTTCAAATTCTTTCAGATGCAGAGACTTGATAGTTTTCAGTGAAGGAAACCTTTCTGAGCTTAGGGATTTCTCATAACCTTTTTTAGAGAGAGCACCACAATGTATGAAGTTATATTATAATTTTATAGGTTATATTCATTGTAGATTTGGATGTTAGAAGTGGAAGAAAACACTTCAAATATTAGAAAAATATATCACTACAAAGTTTTTCACTGTACAAAGGTTTTATCTAATATGCAGGCAACAGAGGCTTCCTTATATGACTTCAACAATAGTATCACTTGAAACAATATGTTTTTTTTATGTTGAATAAAGAATCTTTGATGCTGTAAATTTATCCAATCAGGGAACAATTCGACTTGTCGTCTTTTCCACCCACAACAGACTCAAATGGAGGAGCCTTAGAATAACTCCCATCAACCCACACAACAGGATGATCGCCTCCCTCCTTTGTAGAGCTCACACATAGAAGAAATAAATTACAGGCAGAGAGCAGCACCACCTCAGTATGTAGATTCATGAAATTTCGAGGAGACCTCTTACCTCCACCCATGAGACCCTTGCAATAGTATCTCTGTCCAGGCCCTTTTTACAATCACATAAGACACCCTCCTTCCCACTGATCCAGGTCTCTACAAAGAGCATCCTATATGAACAATATCGGATATTCCAATTTCTCCAAACTTCTCCGTCAGGGGATTATTCACTTTAGCTTTAGATGGTAGGAGATGAGTGATTTTGAAGCCTGGAAGATGTCTGAAATAGTAGAGTGTGAACTAGTAAAGCTAAAAACCTAGATAGTATGAACTGAAGAAAGCCAAATTTTGTATTATAATAACCTCTCCATATAAAGGTTTTAATATGATTATTGTTGGATGCATCCATCCAGACACTAAACAAAAATGCAGTTTACAAACTGTCCTAACTTCCAACCTTAACCATTGACTTAGTTAGTCTTGTTTATCTTTGTAAATATCTGAAATGTATATGTTAAATTTTATTAAAATTCACATCAGTAATAGGAAATGTAAAAAAGGAAATGCATGTGATAATCTGCAAGTCAAGAATAAGAGAGAATCCAATGAAAATTACATTGAGATCAACTTAAATATGTATCACCAAACACATGTTTCTTTTAGGAGACATATGCATGTTTAGATACTTTTTTCATAAAATAGGGAAAATTCAATCTCATATAAACTGTCCTGAGTCTTGAACATTGTTTGGTCTACATTCAACATTAGGCCAATAGGATGAGACCTGCAAAATTCTCCCAGGAAAAACTTGTCAGTTTTTCTACTTGCCCCATTTACTAGACAGGGCCCTTAAAGAGGCTAGAAATCTTGTTGATCTATATCAATCTTAAAATTTCATCACCAAGATATTATTGCCACATGTTTTAAACTGGCTAAAATTCTTACTATTCATTACATATTCTGGAGCAGCATAGCCATATGTTTCCATAACTCGAGTTGAAACATGGGTGTTGTCTCCCTCAGGTTGATCTTTTGCTAGTCCAAAATCAAACATCTTGGCATTGTATTCTTGCACCAAGTACATATCTCTCCATAAATACTTAAGAGAACCCAATGTGTAACACTGAGCCATCTCATAATTTTGAAGTTGTAGGTACAAACTGAATACAACAAAATATTGCATGTTTTAAAATCCTGATAAATCACTGGTCTTTCAGCCCCTCCATGAAGAAATGCTAGACCTTTTGTTGCACCCAATGAAATTTTCATCCTAATAGACTAGGGGAGTGGCAAGGACCATTTTGCATGCATAAGGGAAGTACCATTGGACATCAAAGATCTAAATATATTTTTTAAAATACAAATTTACAAATTGGGATTAAGACTCTAGAAGGACAGAATAATTATGTAGCTACTCATTGCCAAAAAATTCGAAAGCCCCACGACCATTAAGGGAATTTTGAGGTCTAAAATGGGCCTCCTAAGGAAATTATAAAATAATAGCGGAAAAAATCAAATAAGATTTGATGACATCATCAAATTTTAGACGGAAAAATGAAAACAACTACTTTTTCAACTCGTATTTTCAACTTATCTCCCAAAGTTTTTACTCAAATTTCGAGCAGGAGTACTCATTGGATGTGAAATTTAATTCCTCATCCAAGGAGTACCCATGTTGCATACTTTCTATGGGTCCTACTACATGAAAAATGAGAAATACATAAAAAACGTGATTATTCCTCATTTTTCGTGTAGTAGGACCCATCGAAAGTATGCAACATGGGTACTCCTTAGATGAGGAATTAAATTTCGCATCCAACAAGTACTCCCGCTTGAAATTTGAGTACAAAATTTGGGAGATAAGTTGAAAATACGAGTTGAAAAAGTTATTTTATTATTTTATTATTTTTTAATATTTTTACCCTTTTATTTAAAAAATGGTAAATCATCCCCCATGGTTGACATCATCATATTGAATCCTATTGGTTGTTATAAAGTTTATTTTTGTTGTACATTTTTCTTAGGAGGCCCATTTTAGACCTCAAAATTCCCCTAATGAATGATGCTCAAAAATTAGATTTAACCAAGGGAGGCACATATTTTGTTGTATCCAACAGAAGTTGACAAATGCAGACTAAGGATCCCAAAAGTTCATGAAAGAAAAATAGATCATAAAGTATTCAATCAAGCAACATAGAGTTTGTTTTGGGTAACATCATCAGCATATAGTATGCTCTTCAACCAAGATGACTTAAAAATTCCATATCAGCCAGTGAATATTTCTGTATAGAAATATTCTAAGAAGACATTTCAACAAATGCTCACCAAAAATGGATTTTTGTTCAGAAATATACCCCACCATCTAATCATAGAATAGAAATAAACATTAAAATTTAATACCTAACAATATTGAGTGTTCTATCAAATTTGAAAATCATACATGTTATGCTAAATGAATTTGATGCCTTGGACGCAAAGACCAGCTTTATCATATGCTTGCCATTAAAGTCATATCCATTCAAATGTGGAAAAATTTCCGAATTCTTCACTTCTTTGAAACTTGTAGTTGAGTGTCTTTATCATTTATGTTGAATGGATAGATCTGGTCGTTGTTTTATCATTATGACTTATGTAAATAAAATCCTTGCACCAAAAAATTGCATTTGATATAATCCAATGGAGCCTTTAAGTATCATTTTAAGCAATACGTTGTAGTATCATGTAAGTGCCTACATAAATTTCTACTTCATTGCATCTAGATACAGATCCTATGCTAAAAAAAAATTATCATCCTATATTCTGTAAATATGAGTTCATGCCTTTGACATTAAAATAACAGATTAAATTTTTGGATTCATATACCTCAGTTTCCAGCATTCAAGTAAGCAAAATTCAGGTTCCTATGGTGATTATCTAAGTGGTTGTTTGGAGATAGATCTGATATGTATGTCTGAAAAGTATGAATGGACCTAAACATATATGTCTTGACATATTGACAAACAACCTCAACAATATTATAGAATTAGTATTACATGACATTCTCAAGAAACATATGTTCTTTAGGATGAATGTGGGAATATATTAAATATTCATTTGATCTCTAAGCGTATAATGACTGTCTAAGCATATATTCTATCATTTAGAGGGTCTTCCATCTTAACTTTACATTGATAAATGAGAGGGTCATCATCTAATAGGTAGGCATCATCAAAATGACATATCTTGTCCACTTTCCATAATCATCAAGCTATATGCAACTTGCCCCCTTCCTATTATCGACCCATAGGTTCATGTACCAAAAACATTAATCATAATCATGCAACATCTAAGGTGACAGAGATATATATCAATCCATCATCAGTGTCATCATACTCAGTTGTCATGACTTTCTTTTATCAATAATCAATAGGCAAGAAAATTCATTGGGTCATTTTTCTAGGTATTTTATAGCTCCCTCTGAGGCCTTGCTTTAGGTGATCATCTAGCCTTCAATCACGAGCTCCTCATACGAGAGATGAGACTTTCCACGATGCAAATGCAACAACCAACTTCTAGGAAGCTTGCATTAGGTTAGAGAGGAAAATTCTGAAGAATCATGATGGTCCTTCTTCAGCCAGGGTGAAGAAATCCTCTCATGAGATTATCCCAAAATTGCTGCATTATCCTTTAATGCTAGATGAATGCTACCAATGCATCAAATTCCCCAATCCATGATGAGGAGGGGACCTTCGCATTTAGGCATCCCTATCCACAAGACCATTCTTTATAAGTTCCTAAAGTAATGCATCAAAGAGCCCAATTACCCAACCAAGATGCCAAAATCAGGGTCTTCTGCTTATCGTGCTTGTCAAGACATAAAATATATTATGCATTTTCTTCAAGGTACCTCTATTTTCATGCTCATAAGAGTTGTTACAAGGAACTGCTCCAATGTGCCATGCACTTTTTTACTCCTAGTTGGCAGACTTCCAAGGGGTACCCAAAGGTGCCAACATAAAGGTGCTGCATGAACTTGCATTGATCCAACTACTAGAAAAAGATGTGAATGGCTACTACCATACACTATTATTGCTCCTGCAACTATTGCCACCATTCACAACTGTAGTTTCCACCACCACTGCTCCAAATGTCCATAGTCATTGCTCCTACACTCCTCCTACACTTCAAGCCTAAAAACACTATGCTGATTAGCCAATCTGATTTCTATCACTCAACTCATCAAGCTCTCTTAGTCATTAAAGTCAAAGTTACTATCTTATTGATTATTGTCATCATCACTCTCAGTGGTGCCTCTAACGTCTCTGTTCAAACAAAATTAAAGTCTCTGGTCAAGTTATATTAGCTAGTATCATACATTGATCAAATGAATTTGAAGCAACCTGCCTACTATTCTCTGTTTTGCATGTGTCAATGAGAATTATACCTTAAGTGTGATGATGCCTTTTTGTTCTGAAGCTTCTTGCTATCAACAATATACCACAAGGTTTAGGCTTTTTGATACCTTTTAGGATCCCTTCAGGTTGTTGGCCTTGTTCTGCAAACCACTCATTCAAGGCAGTGTTAATGACTATAATATCATGCCAGCAAAATCTAGAAGATATTTGTGCTTAGCGAAACTGTATGATCTTCAGAACTTACTCACAACAGTTATACTTCAATTAGGCCCACAGGAGGACTATCATGAACACTTTAGGATTATTGTCATACAAAAGGTTATTGTCACAAGGGTGTTGTATCAAAACATTGCAATGATAGTCTTAAGCAACTGCTACAGGGAAATGATGAACCTTGAGGCTTACTGCTGCAATACGATAAAGCTATTGTATACAGTGAGACTTCTTGACAACACAACTACTGTGGAAATGATGAGATCTTAATTTTGATGCCCTTTCACTTCTTCAACTTAAATATCCCAAGTGAAAGTAACACATGTCTTCACTTAGGTCATTACTTAAACTGATCATAGGTATGCTCTAGTACAATCATAACCAGTCATTCAAGGTAGGATATCAAAACAATAAACATGCCACTGGAGGTTGATCAAAATTCAGGTGTGAACTAGGATATTTAATGAAATTGGAAGATTTTAGTCCTCAAATGTGAATGTCTTAAGAGCTTATAAGGATGCTAACATTTTCATGGTTTATACTCGATTCATCGAGAAATTCGATCATATTTGTGTCAAATCACAGATCATGGTGCCCAAAATTGATCAACGATCAAAATAACCATTGGAAGAGGAATCCAGGGCACATCTATGTCATGCTTCCATTTCAAATCATAGGATCATATCTAGGCAGAGGTATCTTGTATTACTTATTCCTATTAAGTGTGTTTATATATATATATATATATATATATATATATATATATATATATATATCTAGAGATGCATCAGAAATTCCAATTTTTGGTGTGCCAAAATTCTAAAAGCACCAGATCTATGAGGACATATAACATCATTCTTCTAATCATTTAGAGTCATTAAGATAGATTGCTCTAGGCAAGCTTAAAAAAGGCAAAAACATTTGTGTTTTGAGCAGTTACAGACCTTTATTGCTACCATCTCTGGGTAGTTATCTTGAAAAAATGCCAGAATTTGGTTTGATGCAGCTCTCAATTATCTCTTCGGCATATTATTAAGATTTTTGATCTGAATCATGGCATTGACACCACCAGGCTTGAAATCAAGGAGCTTGATTCCCTTCTCCAAAATTTGGACCCTCTATCTCAGAAACTTCTTCAGATTCTCATCGTATCCAAAGATCTTCTGGTAGAGCTCCTTGTCTCGAAAAATCCCATAAGAAATGTAGCACACAGGGTGGCCCACTTTATCATAACAATACATGAAGGTCACTGAATTGAGATTCTCATCAAATTTCATATCCTCTTCAACTATACTATCAGCTCCAAATGCCTTCCTTCATGCCACACTATTTTGCAACATGATGAATGCATCTTTCACCCTTAAATCTCTGGCATGAAGAAATTTCAGAAGTATAACATCAGTATGTGGGTCAAATAAGCAAGGGAACCCACTAAGCATCCATTAATTTAGGTGGAAGGTTCATATTGATCATAATTGTTTCTCACGTCAGTAAACCTATCCATGTTGTCTGGCCCTACCACCAGAGGTCCCACCAATATGTTGTGATTGGGTGCACTGTTGTACAGAGATTGGAAGCCTTCTTTGTAAGGAATGGGTTGAGGATGATTGGCCTTTGAGGGCAGAGAAGAGGCTTTGTGATGAATAAGTTTTGGATAGAGGAAACCATATCCAACCATGTATGACATCCTCATAATATTATCTCACAGTATGTAATCAACCTTCATCAACACAAAATTGATTTAGATCTTGCATACATTAATAAAATTTTGAAATAATAGGAAAATTAAGCATTGGGCTATGATGAATCTATACCTAGTGTTTTGCAAGTGCTCTTAGCCTGTGAGGAGTGACTTTCACTATCCCACCACAAGTTACTACTTGTTTGGAGGAGCTCAAGTATTTTCCATATGTCAAGAGCAAGAAGGAAGAAGATGCAACGTATTGCAAATTAGTATCTTGCAATGTGTAAAGACGACCTCCTGCTTACACAAAAACATATAGTGTTAAATTTAGAAAAAGAGAGAGAAAGTGTACTATATTTCAATGCCAGTAAAATCTAAGATATCACCTAGAGTATATTGAGCATGTGAATAGGGTGTTCCAGGCAGAAGATATCAAATAAAATTGTCTGCATGCCCTTTTTATTCCTGAAGAGAGTGCACATTTTGTATCAAGAAATCCTGCACACAAACAACATTAATGCAATCATTCATTTACATAGAACACCTAGTAGACAATCAAACTGCCCAAAAAAATCTCCTTGTAGTTAATTACAATAATAAAGAGTTATTTGAATATCAAAATCTATTAAGGAATACATATGTGAATTTAGGAAGGGTTATTCAATTCTTTTTGATTTAAACATGTTACCTCTTAAAACTAAACACATGCTATTGTACTGATTGTTGAACTTATGAGGATTGCAGATTCTAGGAACAGCTAGGAATCTGACTGTCACTAGAAAGGTCAAACAATTGAACCTCTTGTAACCATCATATTTCAAGATATTCTTGGAATCTGCAATCAACATAAGAATACCTTGCTACTAAATTTTAGGTACACTGCTACCTTCCATGCTTCCCAAAACAGCCTCAGTTTCACCCTGAGAAATCTGGAAAGAATCATAATAAGCTGATGTGGTTCCTTTGGTTCCACCAACATTGGTGGCATGGTCTGCTGTTTGTCAAACCAACATTCTAATCTCCATAGCATTATGATCAATTTCCATTGTTCTTCCCAGGTCAGAAAACTCATCTCCGCCTTGGCATAAAAAATGTAATTGCATAAAAGGAATTTCGGTCTCATGCCAATAGGTCTCCTACGATGAATGCGCAGGAACCTAGTACATAGACTGTTTTTCTCTTCGCTTAGCTACCCAGGGCTTATTTCCCTTTCCAAATATCAATAATTATTTTCCAAGAAAAATCTATAATAAGAAAAATATGTTGCTATATTCTAAAAGGTGAAGATGTCGAAATCATGCCACAAAGTGAAAGGAAATAAAATATCTTTCCTCAAACCACCAAATATATAAAGAAAAAAATAATTATTATAATAACAAAACTAGATATATCCATCTACGCATGATATGAGAACCATAAGCATTCAAGGGACTAAAAATATCTTTGACCAAAACAAACCAAAAATTTCAAACTCAACAAAATCCTCTAAATAAACAACAAACAAACCACTAAAATTTTCGAAGATATCAAAGACAGACATCAACACAATTTCATGTACTTGAATAAGCCCATTTTTTCTTAGCATTAGACTTCTTAAATTAGTTATTTATCATTTAATACTAGGACACTATCTATGTGAAAATAAATAGGTCCCAACTTCAACAAATCTAACTTCATTTCCAATCAAAGATCAAAACCGGCTTCATTTCCAATACCAATATAAAATCACACATTTTCCAAATATCAATAATTATTTTCCAAGAAAATATAAAACTAGAAACTCAGCAAAAAGCCCCAAACACAAGCAACATATATACCATTAAAATTTTCCAAGATGTCAGAGCTAGACATCAAGTTAGTTTCATGTAGTTGAATGAGCCCATTGATGGTTTGCATTAGTCTTGTTAAATTACTTATTTATCATTTAATACTAGTCAGGAACTATCTATGTGAAAAGAAATAGGTCCCAGCCTCATCAAATCCAGCTTCATTTCATGTCACAAATAAGAAAAAAACAATGTAAGGATTAAATATTAAACATCAATCTTAAAATAACACGCATGAAAGAAATGTAACTACAATGTTACAATGAAAAATACAAAATATGGAACCCATTTTTACCTGAATTTGACATATAGTAATCTTGCATGATCAACGGAACATGTATACCAAAATAATAGTCCTAGGGTATTTCAATTTCCCAGTTCTCATATTGGTCATCATTTTCTACATTGTGAACATGATCTTCTCCAGATGTACTGTCATTATTAGCCTCCAAAACATTATGTTCTGTATCAAGTTCATTAGATAAATTTGTTATATTGTTTTCTCCCCTTCTATCACAATCTCATTGTCAAAGCTCTAGTGCTCTTTCATATAGAAAATTGTTAATGTCATACTTTGTTACATATGATCTTAAACATGTATCCACATGTTTATCAAGCTTGTTCCTCAACTTTGACTTCAAGAATGATAGTGCACTAAACATTCTCTCATCCTCCACTGATCCCAAAATCATGATCTTACACAAATCTGCTAATTTGAAATATTCAGATATGTTTTCTTGCAAGTATTGGAAAGCACTTAAAGTAGTCCATAATCTTGTTATAGCACCGTTTTCATTAGGATTCTCCAAAAAAGGATATTTATTCCACATTGTTTCAGCAAAGCATCCACATTGTTGATACAATTTTGATGAATCTAAAATACCTTCAATCTGTTCTCCATGTATCGAGACTTTCTTGCAAAAGTGGTCTACTAAACATTTTAATCTCTTTTGAAAATTAGATTTTAAATTTCTTGGACATTGACAATTGTTCCAATATTGAGGGTATACCACACACATGGCCTCGAACAATTCATCTCAAGGAAATTGTTCTCTTATCTCTGATGATAGTGATCTTGCAATTTCTATCAAATTTTGTGTCACTGAGATCAAAATATTATCAAATTTGTCTCTTGACATGGGGCAATATTTGGTGATTCGTCCTGTCTTACTAATATAATGAAAGGGGGCCATATACCCATGCACTGCGATACATAGTATCCCTTTTTCATCAAACGTCAATTTTTTTTCAATATTTTCTATATTGATGATCTTAGTCCAACTTGTAAATTTTGGACCAATAAAAGAGTCTGGCATCATATACAAATTATCCAATGCAAGGCATGCCGACTTTCTTGCATTTGTGTATTCAGCAATATACATTGTGCGATTCTAAGACATTTTCACGAGGACATTCATTTCATGTAGCATAGGAAGAATTCCAGCCTATGTCAATAATGTTTCTATATCAGTTAGTCGAAAAATAAGATCTTGAGCTTTGTCTACATTGTAGCGATTTTCATACATCAACCCTACCAAAGATTTGAACTCACTAAATAGTCTTTGAGTTGGTCCATTTAATGAGATCCATCTTGTATCAACATCTTTCAGTAGTTTTTTTTCCATCCGTAACACCATCTACAAATTGTTGAAACTCTAAATATTGTTTGGGACTACGAGAAAAGTATGCATGAGTCTCACGTACAAGATCTACAACTTTTCAAACTGATGGAAACTTGCTTACTATTTTAAATGCAAGATTCGTCCTATGAGCCATACAATGAATATTAAGAATATATGGTGAAGCTAATAGTTGTAGTCTAACATAAAGACCATTCCTTTGTCCTTGCATTATAGATGCTCCATCTGCTCCAACACATACCAACTTTTTTTCAGTCATTAAATGATCCATACCACTTTCCTTCAAACAATTAAGAACAAGTTCATAAATATTTCTAGATGTAGAATTATATCTCATGTTTTTAATCCCAATTAGATAGGAATGCCTAATATGGTCATTAACCATATAAATTCTCATACAGATCCATGAAGTATTATCAATAGTTGTAACCTCATCCAAAGACAATGCCAAAAACATAGCATTTGCAATCTCCTATTTTAAATCATCATTTTCTACTTGAGCTAGATATCTTGCCCATTCCTAGCCACTAGTTACGGACCGATGAGAATATGGAATGTTTGGCACGTGAAGAAAACATAGAAATTTCATGTGATCTGGATAATCTATCATAGGATGACCTTTACATAATATGTTGAATACAATGCTCAATTGTATCATCTTGGATAACAAAATTCTTTCCATTGTCTTTTCAAATTGAGATATGATGGTTCCTCCACTTGCCTCAAGTTTCTTCTTACTTATTAAATATTTTTTTTATTCTTCCACACATTGGATATGTCGATACTCCTCCAAATATTTCCATCTGAGAATAGATTTCTCTTTACCATTTACAATTTTCTTTTCATACACCTTTCGTGGATGCTTTTGTACTGTATCTAGCTTCATTTGAAATTTCACTACCTTGAAACTTTTCCAACTACATGCGATACATATAACTTCTCGTAAATCCTCATTTGTAGGAGGTGTTTCTTCAATAAATGGAAAACTTGAGACCCAGTCCTCTTGGAATTTTTTCCCTACGGTCCACTGGCATTTTTTCCTTTTCCGTGAATGGTTTCTGTCACCTTCCAAGGAAATATCTTTAACATTTTCATCACTAATTTATGTTGTAAAATCATTTATCTCACCCTGATCACTTAAGGAACCTATTCTTTCATCCATCATATGGATATCAGATGCATTTTCACAAGAACTAACATCTCTCTCAGTAAAAGATTGTTCAAAGGAGCTTGAAGTATGAACAGAATGTGTATTCTTAGATTGAGGCTTTTTAAAGTATGATAATACATCCATTTGCCTTGATAGTTTCTTACCAGGATTATTTTTTGACATCTCACTGAATATTCCAAAAGTAAAATTTCAAATCGATCTAGAAACCTCCATCAATAGTTTCCAAGAGTTGAGAATTACTAGATTTGTAAGTAGCTTTCAAAGTAAAATAAGTGTAATGTTCACAAAAACCATTATGCATTTTTTTAGTAAAATGTTGTGCCAAGGCCCAAGCCCAAAAGAAAAAATAAATCATTATACACAAAACAATAACATCATGATTCATCATCTATAAAAAAAGAACATCATTCAAATATAAAATATATAAAAATTTCCACTAAATTAATTCATATCTCCAAATCACCTAATGAACACTTAAAAGATTAAACAAAACAACAAAGTATTACAATAAATTTAATCATCCTTTTCAAAAAACCTCTCCCTTAAGTTGTAAAGAATTGGTTATAAGAAGTTGAAACATATCATCTATCATTTTCCATGATAAAAGTGAGGAAGGAAACTAGTTAGTTACTAGTGATTATTTTACTTATCTTTCCCTTGATGAATTGGTTATAAGAAATTAAAACATATCCTCTATCATTTTCCATGATAAAAGTGAGGAGGAAGGAAACTAGTCAGTTACTAGTGACATTTACACCCTCCATAAAGAAGATGGAGGACTTGGGCTAATTAACAGCCATGCTCCAAGGACGGTTTTAGCAACTAAATGGCTTGCAAGGACAAATGAAGGAGAAGCTCCTAATGAGGTAGTTGTCAAACATAGGCTAGAAAAAAATTCACATATACACAACATCCAAGTCCCTAATGATTTATGATTTAATCATAGGTGCAAATTCCTTTAATTTTCCTAGATGAACAATTGTCAAAACAATTTGGAATCATTGCAAGTAATATTTCATGAGCTTGATGAGGAGCTAAGGTTTTTTAAGAGTGTTCTTACACTAAGACACCAAGTGGGACACATTTCTAGGTGGGCCAATGATTTTAGTTTACATGCATGGAACAAACATGGGAAAAAGAAATTGCAAGTGTTAAATCATCTAATGGGTTTGATCAGCGGAATGGACCCTTTGCAGGGTAAATCAATGGAATGGTATATTTACACTTGTTTAATCAATAGAATGGACCATTTCTATATGTTTATTAAGTGAAATGGAAAAAAAACCAATAGAATGCATCAAAAAAACATAAAATAGGCCAAAAGGACCAATGATTACACCAATTGCGAATAAAAACAATAGTTATGAAAAATTGTAAAAATAAAAACTGTAAAAAAGTGGATATGCAAAAAGGACGAGGGAAACCTGAGCAAAAATATGATGCATGTTGTTAATGGTATGAATATAATAATTGGTTGTATCAACAATCCTAGAAATTTCTCTAACCACTTGGAGTGGGAAGCTCAAGGAGAACTCCAAGCAAGAAAACTCCCGATGAGTTTGAAATTGCAAAGCGCTAAAGAGACCCTGATATTGGTATGGGCACACAATAGAAATGTGAATAATTGCATATAGGAAAGAGAGAAACCTAAGAAAATGAGCATGCGAGTAAAGAGGAGATTGTTTCAAGTTGCACCTATGGTACACTCTTCATTGGAATATCTATTTATAGAGGTACAACATTGCTGGAGAGTGATCATCTTTAACCAAGTATCCTAAGGTTATAAATATAAAATACATATTTGGGTGGGTGATCACATGTGACCAAGCCCCCCATGAAATATATAGGATGAAATTGGAAAAAAAGAGTGAAAACGTAATTACAAATATAATACGTAGTCTAACTAAGTCCAATGGGAGCATGGGGACTACACCTCAATCTCTTTGACTAATGTTTTGTAGTACCCCTAGATACATATACTTAAAGAGAGTTCATTGTTCAATAGATTATACCATCATTCAACAATGGGGGCATCTTCTACCAAAGAAAAACTTACCAAGGCTTCATCTCGCAACCATGGATTGATATCCCCAATCACATGATTATTTCTATGATTGAACAAGTTAGTTATCACAAAAGAAGTCCTAATGCCAATAGAAACTGCAATAAAATATTCACTCCAGAAAATATCATTCCTAAGGTTAGCCACAATTAATGAGTGACTATATCCCAACAACACCTTGATCAAGAATCTGAATATGAATATATCTCATATTTCTTGCATACAAAGATTTCAAACAAACAATTAAATTCACTCTATGGCCACACCGAGGATTTTTCTATGAATTTCAATTTAGGATTTTCACATTTCAAATGACAAATGTACAAAGATTGAAAACATGATAATATAAATTCCTAAACAAAATTCATTCAACATATATTAACATCATATAAACATGGCATATCCAAGGTGTCCCAGACTATCCCTAGTAAACCAGGTTGATAATCTTCAGCTGGTGAAACTTCATCGCCAACACCTCAAACGAGAACGGTATGGATTTAAGGGGGATAAGTTGCTTCCAGTGCATTTTCACACCACCTGGACTATCAAAGCATAAGAAATGTAGTCACATTTGGACACATCCAACTAACGGAGACCCAAATTCACTTATGCGTAAAATTTAAATCTAAGTTTCAAACCATGAAACTCTATGTTGTCTCTATGGCACACTATTATCATTGAGTGTTTTCGCCCATTTATGACATAATTCTGGGCTTATTATTTGTTTTGTATGGGTTTTAAGGTCCATCTTGGCAGAAAAAAAACCTTGGAACCAATCTGCAACAAAATAGCTTTATATTGTTTATAAAATAATCTTTAATAAAGTCAATAGAAAGAATTCATTTTGAATTGCATCCAGTAAAGATACATAACCATGAGAACTTACGGGACAAAATTATAATCAGTCCAGTCCATTTTCAGATCACAGATGCAAACAATTTCTCTTTTCGCTGAGGTAAAGTGATTTTCAAAATGTTATGCTGAAACTTCTCTTCCTGACAAACCTCTCCCGTGATGGAAAGTGTCAACAGTTTGGATTTCTAGCCCTATACAAGTAAATGTATGCCCTGCTTCACTATGAAAAGTTACTTTGAACTGAATTTTCAGAGAGACAGAGATGGATCCATTATTATATCCCTGATGCATTATATAGGTTATGATACAAATCATAAAGAGTGTTGTTCTTGTAATAAACACGGTATCTATGTTCTGGAGTTTGGACAGACACTATTTTTAGGAAATTAGAAAATAATTTTTTTTGTGAGGGGTTAGATTGCTAGACTTATCTTTTTTACATATAGATGAGACCTCCATGGGATTTTTTTTGGATGGGGAAATAACATTATATAACCTTAAGGCTCAATTATTGTGGGCACATACACGAGCACAAATGGCAGGGATGTTTTTTGTTCTAGAGGACCGAAAGGATAATTTGGTAACCTAAGGAAAAACAATGAAGGTCCTAGTCTAATCTATATATCAAAGTTCTGAGCACACTTGACATGCTCTGGAATCACTCCAAAATATTTGAATTATGTGTTGTTTCATAAATTTATGTTATGTCTTGTTTCAAGAGGACTGAAACCCATTTTGCGCATAAAATAAACTTAAATCCAATAATTATAAATCGAGCCATCACTCTCCTTCATGTCATCATCTTGGAGAAAGTATTTCATTAATATTACTGTAGTATGTCACATCAAATTTGGTGCTATATTCTAGGCATATTTATAGAAAATATTATTTTTAATACTAAAAGAAGTGACATTAGTCACCATAAGACCAACTCCTAATAATAAGTATATTAAAAGGATTTAATCATAGGAACTACTATTCCCTAGATTATTTCTAAGCATAAAGGACACTGAGAGCGAATGCTCACCTGACTTATCATCTAGTTACAGTTGTCAGTGACCTTAGAAGATACAATTTGTAGTATAAGTTCTATGTAGACTTTCAATTTCAAGATTGGTATATATGTATACACAACTCAAATCGATACAATTCAGTGAGCCAAGAAAAGTTGCAAGTGTCTCCCTTGAAAATATTTACAAATAAATTTTGATGAAATCAGTTGATATCTTAATACATGTACACCACATAACTAGACATGAAGGATGTCTACAGTTATAATTCTTCACGTGACATTAATAAAAGGCACTATTCCCCTTGAAGATAGTTTTTATGATCATGAAAATTTTTAAATTAGAATAAATAATTAATTCTCTTGGGTCCAAACCCACATCTTTGGGTCAAAACTCCAACTACTTGAGTAACTTTCCCAACCAACTCCTTTTTGTGGGTTTTCACCTCTCAAAAATTCCTTTGAGCTACCCAAATTCCAACATAGTTCACCAAGCAACAAACAGGTAATGATGTTATCCCTTGGCCATATGGTCTCAAGCTTCCTTCCCTAACTTCCTATAGATGGGTGGACCCACTCTAGCTTCCTAGTGTCAATCCCCATATCTTGGCTTAGAACCCTACCCTAGAGAATTACCATGAATAGCCTCCTTTTGTAACTAGTGTGGTAAATTCTTAGTATTTATTTACTTAGGTTGTTTTCTATAATCTCTTTCATGGAAAAGACATGTAAACATTGCGTGATTTGGTGATCTCTGTTTGACTCCTGGATTTGTTTGTGGAAGCTACATTTGCAGTACTTTTTTCTTATTTAAAGCCATATGTATATCATTCCTTTAATAGTTAAAGGAATATGTATTTAAACATATATATATATATAATCCACTTCATAAACTGCTACCTCATTTGAAAACCTTCTTGAAATATTTTTTGCTACCCCTACAACCATAAATACTCATAAAAGGAGATTATATGTTGTGTAACCAGCTCCAAAAATAGAAGAAAAGAGATATCAACGCCTTAGAAATAAGCCACTTCGAGGGGGAAACCTCCAATACATTACATAAATGAAAAATTCTTGGATGATACAATTTACAAAACCTCCTTTCTATATATAGGAGTCCATGGGGCCATAATGTAATCCTAGTGGGCCACAATGTAATCCTAGCCGACCTAACAATAATAATTTAAGGGCACAATAATAAAAAAGTGGGGGTTACAAGGGTACAATAATAACAATAAGGGGGTTACACTAACAACAATAGGGGACTATACTAGTAATATAGGGACCTAACATGCCCCTCTCCTTCAAAAAAGTGTTGTCCTCAACGCTTGAGTAGCTCTGGGTGCTTCTGTAAAAAATTCTCATCCTCCCATGTAGAATCTTCAGTGGGTAAGTTCTTCCACTTGATGAGATACTCTGAAATTGATCGATTCCGTAGTTGTCGAGTTCTTTTTTCCATGACTGCTTCAGGTTCCAATATGATTTTCCCTTCCCCATCAAGTTCTGGCAATACTGTTTGAACTGGAAGATTTTCACCCATAACCTTCTTTAAGCATGAAACATGGAAAACTGGATGTACTCGCGAAGAAGCAGGAAGCTCCAATTTGTATGCCATAGTACCAATCTTTTGCAACACCTTGTAAGGACCATAGTACTTTGGCGATAATTTATTATCCTTCTTAGCTTGCTTGAGGGACATTTGTTTATATGGTTGCAGCCGTAAAAATACCCAATCTCCTATATCAAAACTTCTCTCGCTGCGATGTTGATCTGCCTGTTGTTTCATTCGATTTTGTGCCAAATTCAGGTTATCCTTTAAGAGTTGGAGAACTTCTTGCTGATGCTCGACATGATCTTCCACTGCTTGAACCTTCAAATTTTCCCTTAAAGATGATGTGATTGATGGTGGATGACATCCATAAAGTGCCATAAATGGGGTCATTTTTGCTGCAGTATGGAAGGAAGTGTTATACCACCATTCAGCGAGAGGTAACCACTTGACCCATTGTGTTTGTTTATCATATACAAAAAAACGAAGATATCCTTCCAAACATTTATTTACTATCTCCGTTTGACCATCAGATTGAGGATGATACGATGAGCTATGAGCTAATTGAGTACCCAAACAAGAAAATAACTCCGTCCAAAAATTTCCCGTAAAAATGGGATCTCTGTCGCTCACAATAACCCTTGGGCTTCCATGTGGCTTTTGAATTCTGTCCACAAATGTAGTAGCAACTGTACTTGCTTTAAATGGATGAGATAATGCACAAAAGTGTGCATACTTGGTAAGTCTATCAACTACCACCATGATGACATTCTTTCCTTCAGACTTAGGTAAACCTGTGATAAAATCCATTGAAATCTCCTCCCAACGCTGACTTGGAATGGATAAAGGTTGTAGAAGTCCCGTGGTCTTAATTGTCTCCACTTTATTCTGCTGGCAAACCAAACATTCCGCCACAAACTTTTGAATATCAGATTTAAGGCCATCCCAAAAAAATTCTTTCTTCACCCTGTGGTAAGTTTTTAAAAATCCTGAGTGTCCTCCTAAAGGAGAAGTGTGCAATTTCAGAAGAATCTTTTGTTTTAGTTGGGAATTTTTACAAAGATATAAGCGATCTTTGTACCATAAGGAATCATTTTTCCAACTAAATGTATCAGATGTACTAGGATCTTGCTGCAACTTTTGAATGAGTGTTTGTCCTTCTTCCATTCATCTCTTGCTTCAGTTATCCAATCTGGTTGGATAATAGAAATGGCACAAAGCAATGCTTCCACCTCTTCATTCTTTCTTGAGAGTGCATCCGCAACAACATTAAGCTTTCCTTTTTTGTAGATTATTTCAAAGTCATAACCCAACATCTTTGTGACCCATTTTTGCTGCTCTTCTGAAGATAGTCTTTTTTCCAAAAAGTGTTTAAGACTATCATGATCAGTTTTTACCTTGAAGTGTCTTCCCATTAGGTAAGTTCGCCATTTCTTTAGTGCATGCAGTATTGCTAACATTTCCTTCTCATAAATAGGTTTCTGTGAATACTTTCCTTTGATTGGATGACTTTCAAAAGCAATGGGTCTTCCTTCCTGCATTAAAACCGCACCAATTCCATTTCCTGAGGCATCACATTCCACAATAAAGGTTTTTGTGAAGTCTGGCGTAGCTAAGACCGGTGCTAGGTACATTGCCTCTTTAAGATGTTCAAAGGCCTTAGTTGCTTCAGGAGTCCATGAAAATGCATCTTTCTTCAATAATGTTGTTAGAGGTGCTGCTATTCTCCCATAATTCTTAACAAACTTGCGATAATAGCCCGTTAACCCGAGAAATCCTCGCAATTGCTTTATTGTCTTGGGGACTTTCCATTCCTTAATGGCTTTAATTTTGTTAGGGTCTACTTTAACACCCTCGTGAGATATAATATGACCCAGATATTCCACCTCTTGTACTCCAAAGAAACATTTGGATGTTTTTACATATAATTGTTTCTCCTGCAATAGTTTGAGCACCCTGTTAACATGTTCAACATGATCCTTCCAATACCTGTTGTAGATTAGTATATCATCGAAAAATACTAGCACAAATTTTCTAAGGAAGGGTTTGAAAATGGAATTCATCAACCCTTGAAATGTAGAAGGTGCATTGGTAAGGCCAAAAGGCATGACCAAAAATTCATAATGACCCTCATCAGTTCGAAATGTTGTTTTTGAAATATCTTCAGTCTTCATTCTAATTTGATGATATCCTGAATGAAGATCCAACTTGGTAAAATAAATTGCTCCATGTAATTCATCCAATAATTCATCAATCACAGGAATGGGAAATTTATCTTTAATGGTGAGCTTATTGAGCTCCCTATAATCCGGACACATTCGCTATGATCCATCCTTCTTGTGTACCAATACTACAGGAGCAGAGAAAGAACTTTGACTAGGTTGAATTATACCCGCCTCTAACATTTCCGCAATCATACGTTCAATTTCGCTCTTTTGGACGTAAGGATATCTATAAGGCCTGATGTTTGGAGGAACACTTCCTGGAATCAAATGAATAGCATGATCATGATCACGAATAGGTGGGAGTCCTTCGGGAGTTTCAAACACCTTGGAATGACTGTCCAATAGTTGTTGGAGATCTGCAGAAATAGATGATTTTGATGACGGAACTTCTAGTGAGCATAATTGTGCAATTATGCCTCCTTGTTCTTTCTTTAGAAGCTTTGTCATGCCCTTAGAGCTTATTATCCTTCCTGGATTCCCTTCAATACCCCGTAATTCGACTTCCTTTCCTTCTGAAAAAAATTTCAAGAAAAGTTCTTGAAAATTAAAAGCTACCATCCCCAAATATTGTAACCATTGTACTCCTAGTACAACATCAGCACCTCCCATAAGAATGGAAAGCATTGGACTATTCAATACATATTCCCCCATGGTTAGCTTGATATTATGGCATTTTCCAGAGCAATTTATAGTTCCTCCATTTGCAACCATCACTTGACATTCGGGTGCTGGGTATAGGAAACAATTTAATTCCTTGGCTACCTTACAATGAATAAAATTATGGGTGCTACCTGAATCAATCAACACTATTACCTTTTCTTCTTGATTTGTCCTTGTATCTTGAGAGTTTGAGGAGTGGTAATTCCTGCCAGTGCATTACACGATATGGTCGGATTCATTTCTTCCTCTTCTAGGGTTGGTTCCTGGTGTATATCCTCTTCTTGTACATTTTCTTCTTCCTCTTCACAATCTATGTAAAATAATTTCTTCTCAGCACACTTATGACCTTTAGTGTATTTGCTATCACAACTGTAGCAAAGCCCTTTTGCTCTTTTTTCTTCCAATTGTTGTGGTGTCAACCTTGTAGGTTGTGGAAATCTAGGTGTAGCCACACTTCCTTATTTATAGAATTGAGTGGTAGGCTTCCTTGTTGCCATAATTTTACATTCAACTTTTCTTGCCAACCTGAATGCCTTCTCCAATGAATCAGGTTCCATAACGCGAACTTCATGTTGAATGTTATCCTTTAAAGTGCCTATGAAGAGATCAATCCTGTGTTCCTCTGGAATATCAGTTACCCTTATATTCAATTTTTGGAAGTCCTCAATGTGCTGCCCCACTAAACCCTTTTGTTCGAGATTTATCAATTGGCTAAAGAAGGTGTTGCTCTTTGTATCCTCATAATGTGCTATCATTTCTTCCGTAAAAATTGACCAAGTGACAATTTTTTTACGGGAGCAAAGCCATCGATACCATACAAATGTATTTTGTTCTAAATGTAAAGTTGCAATGCGTGCCTTTTGTGTGTTTTGCACGTTATGGAGATCAAAATATTGCTCCATCTGTAGTATCCATGTTACAGGATCCTTTCCATCAAACTTCCTCATATCCATCTTTGGAATATGGTGGTTCTTCCGGCCAACATTAGAGTTTATGAAATCACAATTAACATTTATTTTGTTCTCATCATGAGGTTCTTCTACTATCTTTTCACCATTAGGAAACCTTTCTTGTATCAACTTTGTCAAACCTTCCATGTCTGCTTTTAGAAAATTCTTCATGTTTTCCATTTTCTCATCGATCTTAGCTTCCATGTCAGCCATATTAGATTCCATGCCAGCCTCCATGCCGTCCATCTTAGCTTCCACGCCATCCATCTTAGCTTCCATGCCTTTCTTCAAAACTTCCATTTCATTTTTTGTTGCTCTTTGCGAGAGTGAAATTTGTTGCACTTGCTCTTGTAATTTTGATAGATCATGTTGCAATTCTTCATCTTCATGAGTAAAGATTTCAAAAGGCTTAATGGGTGTTGAATTCTTTTTTGGAGCCATTTTATAATCCAATACTGATATCTATTCTACAATATTCCCTTGCAATCAATTCAACTTGATTCTTCAAACAAGACTTATGCAATTCGGAAAAAAATACACACCTTTTACTTGCTTTTGAGGAGCTCGATATTGAAATTGTATTATCTTTATGATTGCGGCTATTGTATATCTGAAATTCAGCACTGAAGTAGCCCTGTGAATTATTTTTTGAATGCCACAGGTCTGACCAGATTTGGATTCTCCAAGACAAATTCGTGTCCAATCTCCCACAATGACCTAATTATGGACTGGTTCAGTAGAGCGAACTTGTACGACTTTCCACGTGTCACTGTTTTGTTCTTTGTCTCTGAAATTGATAGCTAAGAAACTAGAGTTTGTGTACTTGCGACCATTTTTTACGGCACTCCAATCCGATGCCCAGAGAGAGATTTATTGAAATTTTCCCACGATCACCTATTTGAGATGAAATTCAGGAGCTTGAAAAAGCACTACCTTCCACAGATCATATCTCCAAAAATATTGCGAACCAAGATCTGAAATTTTTTGAAGACTTTCCTTAGGATTTTATCTTCACACCATACGAATTTCAGATTCTGAAACTTTGTAGAAAAAAATTTAGAGCGCAAATTCCACGATGACCTGTTTAGGAGCCTGAAAACAGACCTAACTTCCACAGATCATATCTCCGAAACTATTGCGAACCAAGCTTTCAAATTTTTAGAAAATCTTCCTCAGGATTTCGGCTTCGCACCCTAAAAATTTCAGCTTCTGAAACTTCGTATAAAAAACGTTATAGCGAAAATGCCACGATGACTTGTTTGGAGCAGTGAAACCCTAGAATCCCAAGCTCTGATACCAAATGTTGTGTAACCAGCTCCAAAAATAGACGAAAAGAGATATCAACGCCTTATAAATAAGCCACTTCGAGGGGGAAACCTCCAAACATTACATAAATGAACAATTCTTGGATGATACAATTTACAAAACCTCCTTTCTATATATAGGAGTCCATGGGGCCATAATGTAATCCTAGTGGTCCACAATGTAATCCTAGCCAACCTAACAATAATAATTTAAGGGCACAATAATAAAAATATGGGGGTTACAAGGGTACAATAATAACAATAAGGGGGTTACACTAACAATAATAGGGGACTATACTAGTAATATAGGGACCTAACATTATAGGTAATTTATAATCCTAAGGACGATGGTGAAATCAATGAAGAATCTGTGACTCTCCAGAATCCATAATACAAAATTTTCTCATAGATGGAGAATGGATTTATAAATATGGTAAGCCAAGGAATACAGTACTTCAGTAGACACATATTTATGACAATTCCTTCACTAATAAGAAGGCAAATGCAAATATTTTCAATGATCATGTTAAACAAATTGAACATGAGAAATTTGAATAGTTGGTGAAGCTGAAGGAAAGCACACTTTATCTACTCTATATTTCTCCATGCAAGTTAGTTGCCAGTGGTCACTAGGAGAACTTCACCTAATTAATGATCATCACTCACTCTTATTCATTGTTTCCAAATTGAAAAACTAGACACATTGATTTGGGTAAGTGTTTAGACTCCACACTTTTGAAAAAATAATTGAAAGGAAGGATAAAATAAGTAAGATTGCTTACAATTTATTTGACTTCAAGCTGAACAACTAAACAAAAATGAAAAATACATTAGCTCATCAACTAAAAGAGGAGAATTTTTTCAAGTTCCAAGTAGCACCTTTCATAGACAAAGAGCAGGGGGTAGAATGTCTCCGTTAGGATTTGAACATTGGTGGGTGAATAAAAACACCCCCATTTCACCAACCAAGTCTCCCCTCAGTGACAAAAGGGGGAAATGTTTGAAGAATGGGCTTGAGAGAAAGGAAATGAAGTTGTGGATTCAAATTCAAAGCCAAACATTTAGAAGCGGATGATGATCTCTAGAAAATAGAGAATCAAAGGCCAAAGGATGCTAGGGACTTAGTTTAAATTGACTACACTAAAGATGAGGATGATCTATGAAGTCAAATCCCAAGATGAAGAAAGAACGTAGAAGCATGAAAAAACTAGTAGCATGCAGACTAGAGAGAAAAAAACAATTCAGCCAACCATTGATGATTTGAAGATAAAAACTAAACATAGGAAAAGATGCATCAACTAGATTTTCGCAAGGCACTAACTGAATTCAAGACAATAATAGGTAGATAGACTATATGAGTCCCTTTCTTAAGCAGTAGGGCTTCCAACATAAAATGCTTACTTAAGTAGTGGGGCTTCTAGAGTAAAATGCTCAATGATGAATATAAGAATATTAGGGATGAGAACATTGGAAAAATCAGTTCCAAATGTTGCAAAACTGAAAAGAACCTGAATTTGATCCAAAGTAGTTCTCATGAAAAGATTGATTTTGGACTAGAAACTAGATGAAGTGTAACATCACTTGAAGTACTATTTTATAGGTGGTTGGATTATCAGCTCTTGAGGTGGTAGTGAAATATTAGATACCCAAATTCCAGCATAGTCCACCAAGCAACAAGCATGTAATGATGTTATCCCTTGGCCATATGGTCTCAAGCTTCCCTAACTTCCTATAGATGGGTGGACCCACTCTAGCTTCCTAGTTTCAATCCCCATATCTTGGCTTAGAACCCTACCCTAGAGAATTACCTTGACTAGCCTCCTTGTGTAATAGTGTGGTCAATTCTTAGTATTTATTTACTTAGGTAGTTTTCTGTAGTCTCTTTCATGGAAAAGACATGTAAACATTATGTCAGTTGGTGATCTCTATTTGGCTCCTGGATTTGTTTGTGGAAGCTACATTTGCAGCCCTTTTTTCTTATATTAAAGCCATATGTATATCATTTCTTTAATAGTTAAAGGAATATGTATTTAAAAATATATATATAAACTCCACTTCATAAACTGCTACCCCATTTGAAAACCTTCTTGAATTTTTTTTTGCTACCCATACAACCATCAATACTCATAAAATAAGATTGTAGGTAATTTATAATCCTAAGGGTGATGGTGAAATCAATGAAGAATCCGTGATTCTCCAGAATCACTTATACACAATTTTCTCATAGATGGATAAGGGATTTACAGATATGGTAAGCAAAGGAATACAATACTTCAGTAGACACATATTTATGACATCTCAATTCCTTCACTAATGAGAAGGTGAATGAAAATATTTTCAATGATCATGTTTAACAAAGTGAGCATGAGAATTTGGAATAGTTGGTGAAGCTCAAGGAAACCACGCTTTATCTACTCTATAGTTCTCCATGCAAGTTAGTTGTCAGTGGTCACTAGGAGAACTTCAACTAATTAATGATAATCACTCACGCTTATTCATTGTTTCCAAATTGCAAAACTACACACATTGATTTGGGTAAGTGTTTAGACTCCACTCTTTTGAAAAATCAATTGAAATGAAGGACAAAAGAAGTAATATTCTTTACAAGTTATTTGACTTCAAGCTGAACAACTGAACAAAATTGAACAATACATTAGCTCAGCAACTAAAAGAAGAGAATTTTTTCAAGTTGCAAGTAACACCTTTCATAGACAAAGAGCAAGGGGGTAGAATGTCTCTGTTAGGATTTGAACATTGGTGGGTGAATAACAACACCCCCAGTTCACCAACCAAGTCTCCCATTAGTGAAAAAATAGGGAAATGTTTGAAGAATGGGCTTGAGAGAAAGGAAATGAAGTTCTAGATTAAAATTCAAAGCCAAACATTTATAAGTGGATGATGATCTCTAGAAAATAGATAATCAAAGGCCAAAGGATGCTAGGGACTCAATTTAAATTGACTACACTAAATATGAAGATGATCTATGAAGTCAAATCCAAAGATGAAGAAAGAACATAGAAGCATGACAAAACTAGTACCATGCAGACTAGGGAGAAGAAATCAATTCAGTCAACCATTGATGATTTGAAGATAAAAGCTAAACATAGGAAAAGATGCATTAACTATATCTTTGCATGGCACTAACTGAAGTCAAGATAATAATAGTTAGATAGACTATATGAATCCCTTTCTTAAGTAGTAGGGCTTTCGACGTAAAATGCTTACTTAAGCAGTGGGGCTTCCAGAGTAAAATGCTCAATATATTCACAGAACCTACACAGTTTGTAAGCATCGAGCAAATAAAAAGTGTAATTTTTTATTTATTTATAGCGATTGCGAGCTTAAAATAAGGCTAGAACAAGTTTAGACTTCTGGATTTTGGCTTACGTCTTGCAAATCACCCACAATTCAACCACAGAGCACCTGCATTCACCACTGACTAGTACTGTTAGACTCGTCGAAGCATTCGGACTAGAAAATTCATTAAAAAATAATAATCACAGAGCACTGTTGTTAGACTCGCTGAAGGCCGAAGAAATCACCAGCACACTTGAAGCATTCGGAGCCCAGACTCAACAAATTTATAATAAAAAAATATAATTACAGTTGCGTGTCCAAACACCTCCTAGCTCCATGGCACCGGGGAAATGGACCATCTTGGTACTCTAAATCCCTAACTAGAACTCGATTCTTGTTTCCATCCATGGTTTAGCTCCATGGCACCAGGGAAATGGACCATCTTGGTACTCTAAATTCCTAACTAAAACTCGATTATTGCTACCTCTTCGAAACTAGAACTCGATTCTTGTTGCCCTAATGCCCTCGTCAATGTATGCAGAACAATATCTTGGCATCATGCATATAATCTGGCACTGTGCACCTCCCCCGAAATAGAACTCGATTATTTTTGCCCTAATGCCCTCATTAATGTGTTCAGAACCAGATCTTGGCATCCTGCATATAATCTGCCACCGTTCACCTCTAACAGTTAACTTCCAAGCCCCTTCCAATCCCCAACCAGTTGAAATGGGGGCGAATCCCTCCTCCGAACCAGTAAATTCAGGGAAATTCCATTAAATGTTTATTGAACCTCCAACTTCCAAGCCCCAACCAGTGAAAATGGGGACGAATCACTCCAATCACTCCCCCTGGCCCAATAAATCCAAGTGGATTCCATTGAAATCATCTCCAAACCAGAAAATCATGAGGCAAATTTTATGGTTTAAGTTTTAAGCACATTTATTTTGTTGGGCTAACACTTAATAATTAATTATTTTTAAAATAATTATACGGCTAACTATATAAAACTATAGAAAATGGGTTTTATATAAAAAATTCACCCTACCAAAATTTAAAACCCCTTAAAATTCAACTTTGTGCTAAAATTCGCCCCTAAAATTTTCCCTGGTATCATCCCTAGAGTGATCTGAAGTGATATGGGACTCTAGAGGTTCTTCTAAATGGGGAAGAATAAGGGTACTAGAGTCGAGTAGAGAATTCCTTCTCCTGGTCTCTCAAATGTGGGTGCCCCCTTACCCAAACATTGGGTGTCAATGTAATGGCCACAAGGTGTATGTGGTTTGAATGCATGGGTTCGATGTAAGGGGGGATAGATAAGGTCAGGGGTGGTGAATACTTCCATAATGTCATCATCGTAATAGAATATGGGGTGACTGGTGGAATAAAGACCACCTGACACGACGAAGCTACCTGACTCATCATCATGAGAAGAGAGGTTCACATGCACATCGTCACAAGGGGTGACAGAAAAACAAGTATATGAAGGATCCACTGATGTTGAGCCCAAGGTGATCGCTAAAGGGAGGTCAGGCAAAAAAAAAGGGGAAGTCCAAGGGGGGTCTTCCACCATGGATCTCATAGATGATGACCGGTAGTGGACAGTGGGCGAAGACTTCGTCATTTTGACATCCGGAGGGGGGATGTCTATGGGAGTGGATGTGTCTTCTAGTTTTGCTAAATAAAAATGCACAAATAAGGGAGCATTGGAATCGTTGCGCTTGGCCTCAAATTGGTGAACTGCTTCCAAAGAGGAGCGGTACTCTTCGAGGCGGGGACAAACGTAAGTATAGTGGCCATGAAAATCCCACAAAGCATAGGGGTGATATGTGCACAAATTCTTTATTTTCTTGGCTGAATCAGGTAAAGTAACATGGAATCCTAGGATATCAAACTCAAGAAATTCTTTGTTGACCATGGGCTTGAGATGAGGAAATTCAGGACAATTATGGGTGGCATGACCGACAACATCACACAAAGCACATGGGGGTGGTATGCTTTGGACGCTGAAGAGGAGTGGGGGTTGTCAGGGCAGATTTGTCTTTAGATTCCTTATTGTGAGCTTTCCCCCTTCACCCGAACCTGTCGCAATAGGAGTAGGTTCCTATTGAGGTGGTTGAGACACGATAGCGAAGGGAGGGTTCATGGAGATCGACTGAACCGGGGTCAAAGAAAGGTAAGGTTTGGGCTAACCAAGTGGGCTGGCGGTTGGGGGATCAATGTACCCAATTTGGATCCCCCAAGGTCAGGTTAGGAAGGGATAAGGTATCCATAACAAGTACCGAGAAAACTCCAGGAGGAGGAGCTAGGAATAGTATCTGTCTGGGGGAAAATGGCCAGGCGGGATAGCTCCGAGATGGTTAAGGCCACAAGGAACTGTGCCGGGAGGGTAGAGAGGCTCATGGATACAGCTACAGATGAGGGGCCTTGAGGAGGGGATCCTAAAGGCTGAGTCGAGGTGCCAGGAGCAGGTTGCGGAGGGTGGGGCTACTGACTAGTCGAAGCGGGCCGCTTTAGGGGAGCTCGAGATGATTGCATCATGCAAATGTTCAATGAGCTGGGATCAGAGACAGGAGGAGGAAGACCAGGGAAAGAACCAAGAAAAGAGGAGTCTTTGTAGACTCTAGGTGAGACACTGGTCAAAGGTTCGACTATTTGTTTGTTGGCCACCGAAGAGATGATGGACTCAAGGGAGGTATAATACTTTGGTTCGTAATATGTCTGGTCAATGGTGACTATCTTTCCATTATGAGTAAAGCATGTTATGGTGAACCACACATGGGATAGCAGACATCACATAAGTGTAGCTACAACCCAATATAATGTTGTAATCTAAGGGGGCATCAATGACTTCTATGTCAACACAAACAGTCTTGCCCACAAGAGTGATAGGACAATTGCGGAACATGCCAATGGGCTTGGAAGAGTGGATATCACACGCTCAGAGGGTGATAGTGAAAGGGGACAACTCAAAAGATCCGAGTTGCTTCCAAACTAAAGCATACATCACATAGGTGGATGCCCCCTCATCAACGATACATCAAGAGACGTTGCCATTCCGGATCTTAACAAGGATTTGGAAGGTGATGGAAGCAGGATGGGGAGGATGTTCTGACCGGTCAACATTGAAGACATTCAAAAGATCATCTAAAGGATCCACAGTGCCAATGGCAGTTAGTAGATATTTTCATTGTGAAGGGCATGACTGGAGGAGTTCCAGCATTGAGATGGCAGTAGGAGATTGCGCCAAATCATCTACTATACTATGTGAATGGACATATTTTCCAGAAGCAGTGTTTCGACGTAATGGTCCCTTTAGGATCTTGGTATGAACATGCACCTTAGGCTGAGGGATCTGTAAAGCCCCAATGGTTGTCAAAAGAGGCTCTTTGGAACTTGAAGAAGGGGGCTGGGGGAAAAACGTGGTAAGAGGCTTGTTGTACTAATGGGACTAATTTTGAAGGTTGAGGTCAACGGTAATGGGTTGGTCAGAGTTCATCATGAGAATCTGGTAATCAGAGGTACCAACTGGAGGAGTTTGAGTGGCCGCCTAACCTTTAGAGGGTTGGGTAGCCATGAATCCTTGCTAGGGGAAAGGATGGGTAGACACAGCCGGTGGGATAGGTGCAGCATTGGGAGGAACTAAAGGGGAGGCTTGATGTCCTCGGGATGCTAGTTGAGTCTCCCACGTCTGATGCATCTGTGGTAAAAGAGGACAATCGTGGGTGTAGTGACCATAGACACTACAAAAATAACAAGGCTTATTCGTGCCAACAGGCCTATCCTACTTGGGTTGAGTGCCATGTTGTTGGTTAGTATTTTTAGGTGCATTCCCTTGGGGATTAGGTCCTAGATTGCCTGGGGCAGATTGATTTTGGTTGCCTTTCCTCTTCTTTTTGGAAGTGGGAGGATTAGTCGCTCCCTGCTATGCATACACATACCCCTAGGGGGTGGTGGCTGTTGTTGCGGGAGTTGAGAAGGCATGGGAGGTGGGGGTGATAATGCTGGAGGAGTTGGAGAATCAGGCTGTGGATATGGATAATAAGGAGGTTGGGAAACATTGTGGTAAATAGGTTGGGAAAAAGGAGGAGGCATGTTGTATCCTGGATAAATGATACTGGGAGGGGGAAAAGTGCTATAGGAGCTGGCCCCACCCTAAGGGAAACCATAACCCATGGGAGGAAGAGCATATGGATGAGAAAGGGCTCCAACGATACCGTCAGAGGCATGGGATGCCCCTGGTGCATTGGCACCACTTGGTCTAGGGAGATCAGGTAAGATGGTATAAACATAACCAGACTATCCGTAGATTAGGTCATATTTTAATGCAATCTAGAGAGTGACTTCTTCAATATGAGGGAAATGAGATGCGACATATTTTCCGATAGCAGACAAAAGGGATCTAAGAAACTAGTCCATGTAGACACTGTCTTCGAAGGTAGGGGCTCAACATAGGCTCTTTCTTCTTCGCCATTCCTGGACATGATCGGATAGGCAGGTCATAGAAAATTGACAGAAAGAGGTCAAAATTTGGGTACCAGTGTCATAACTAAGGGGAAGCTGGAAGTAAGACAGGAAATCTAGGGCAAGAGTCGCAAAATTAGTATGAGACGAGGAGGCCTAGTCAACATGCCACTTAGAAGCTTCTCCAGTAATGGTATGTTGGAATAGCCGAAGATGGATAGAGTCATCGGTGATGGAGTTAGATGAACACCACATGTGGAAAGATCAAACATGGTTTGTAGGATCTTCACCAGCAAGACCTTCAAACTTGGGGATTTCAGAAGGGAGCTTGGGTTGCATAGTAGGCCAACCAGGATCATGGTGTATGGGGTCATTGATCAACTAGTTAAAAGCGGGAAGACTGAGGCCTTCCATATAAGGGAGCAAGGGAGCAGCCAAGATAGTTCTTGTTGTGGTCCCACTAGTCGTACTCCCAGCATTAGGGCTGGGACTACCACCAGTGTTAGGTCCTAAACCAGACATGGTGAGGGTGACAGGGGGGGAACCGGGGATAGAACCAGAAGGGGAACCCAATGAACTAGAAGTGGAGTCAGAATGAGGACTCGGTGGAGCACTAACTCAAATCCTACGCGGAGGAGTAAGTGTTCCTAATGAAAACTGAGGATGAAGGCAAAGAAGTCTTCAGGATAAATGCCTTGGGGGTGCAATGATAGAAGAACAAATATGGATCACAAAAGGAAGAGACACCAATAAGGGCAAGGAGGTGCAGGATCAAATGATTACAATGTCAAAACAAGGGCAGAGAGGTGCGGGATCAAATGATTACAATTTTATAGTCTTTGCCTTGCAGTGTAAACCAGGTGCTCTTCAGTTAGGGTGTTTGTGTTAAAATGTGTTAATTTTAATTTTTAAACCCATACGTGTGTAGAGAAAAAAAAGTGTGTTTATACCTGTAAATAGATCTGCAAATAACAGTAAAGTAAACTGAATATAACATAAAATAAAAAGCTAAGGATGCATCAATATAAACCCAAGGAGGTAGGGTTCCCAACAACTAGTCTATGGGTGGGAAAAAATCTAGTCAAAACACACAAAATAGCCAATGGATCTAAAGTCAGGAGGGAAAATGATCTAAAATTCAAATCTGCTAGAAATAAGTGCAGAAAACAACAAAAAACCAAAGGGAAAAGTGTTGCAAGTGAGGTGGCGAAAGGCCACAACTTGAAGGGAAATGGAGGGGACCCTAGAGGAGGACCAAAAAAAACTAAAAAGAGGTGTTTTGGATGGTTTAATAACCAATCTAAAATGGATCTAAAGGTACAAGATCAGATCTGAAAAAATGGTTGAACAAATTGAAATCTCAGACGACCTGCTTCAGCTAAAATCCTCTTAGAAATGTGGAAGCGTACTGAAGACATAGGGGGCTAGGTTCCCACTTAGACAAGTAAAATAGAGCAAGTATAGGTCAAAAATGGGTGGAGACGGAGGTTAGACAACCCTGAACAATAACCCAGACAAACCCAGAAAAATCACAGAAAATTTCCCGAAAAAATTACAAGTCAAATTTTATGACCTAATTGACAGAAATACTAAGGGGGGGGGAATCACTATTCCTTTCAATTAAAGAATTAGTTAATCTTTAATTATTATCAGTGTTTGTACAATGATAGTAGAAAACAAGAGGAACACAAATGCACACAGTTTTTAAGGTGGAAACCCACTCCGGGACAAAAACCACCTAATGCTTTTCTAATAATTCTTTAATATTCAACTCCAATTGAAAATAAAGCTCCAACTTCCTAGAATCTAGAAAAGAATTATTTTCCAGCTCCCATTGGTTGGAAGCTCCAATGCCTGAGATTCTTCAGTAGTAAACTGAACGGATGCCCCAATACCCAATGAGCTACAACTCACCCTAGCACCACCCTACCACCTTGTAGAAGAATAAAAGAAGAATGGACTCCTGTACCAGGGAAAATGGTCCACTTTACAATGATATAGAATGATGTAGAAGAAGAAGATACACTAGAACATAACCCCAACTATGACACAACCACCTAATGATGATCCTATACCACCCGACACTGCTTCTTCAACTCTTGGCAGACAGACACTAGTACAATTTGTACAATAATGTATTTACAATGACTTAGTACAATGATACCTTTACAATGATTATATGCAGTGTTGCCCACTTGACAGCCTAGTGAAGTTACTTGACAGCCTGTGGACATACACATGAATGACAGTCAAATTTTGAATATTTGAAATCTGAACATGAATGGCCTTGGCACGTGCCAACATGACTGTGAGATATTATGGCAGTTATATGTGACGATACACTAGTGGAATAATCGAGAAAGTCGTTGCTAGTCACTTTCAAGGAAAAAATCCCTACGCTCTGGTACTAAAGATAGATTTCTATTGGTTTAAAGAAAATTATTTATTCCGGTACCAAGTCCAACCACAAAATTATTTGTTCTGGTACCAAGTCCAATGGAGGCTTTGAGAGAAATTCCAGTGGGATAGTGAACGACCAGACCAGCTCCACAATTTTTGTTTATATCTGAGGCTCCATCGAAATAAGCCCACGGGATGGAGCCCTTTATTTCTTCTGCCTGAACAGGTCTACAACTCAGAGAAATAGGTGGAAGTGGTATGCTTTCAAATATGGCCACTCCTTCGGCTGCTAATCTGGCGATGGGAAAGAAAGAGTCTTTGAAAATTCGGTGATTCCTGGCTAGCCATACTCCCCAAACAACCAGCAGGGGCATCGTTCTGACTTTGTCATTGGGAGCCTGCTGCCACCAATTATTCCAGGCCTCTGATATTTCCTCCCCCTCCCAACGAAGGGGGACCTTTGATTGTCTTAACATTTCGTTCCAGAGGCTTTTTGAGAAGGGACAGGCAAGGAAGATATGCTGGAGAGTTTCATCACTCTCCTTACACAAGGAACACCACCCAGGACCTATCTTCCCCCTTTTTTGGAGAAGATCCCAAGTAGGTACTTTCTTTTGAAGAACACACCAGGAAAACAATTGAGTCTTTACTGGCCCTTTCAGTTTCCACAAAGGCTTGGACCACCAGTTTGGCTCCTCCCACCCCTTTTGTGACATGAGCCAATCATATCCCATCTTTGGAGAGTAGAAGCCTGATTGAGAGTGCACCCATCTCAGCTCATCCGGCTCATTTGAAATATGAATATGTGAGTTCAACAGACCTGCACGAAAAGCCCCCCATTCATCATGCCACCTTTCTTCTAGAGCAAGAGCATCCACTGAAAGCCACTCCTGCCTCCATATTGATGAGTTTGCATTATCAGCAATTTGACTGAGAGAGAAAAAGCCTCTGTTATTTAAATGCTCGAGCAAGTCTCTTGAAAGTGCAAAGAAGTCTGAGCAGCCCACCCACGGGTCCCTGCCTAACCTTATGGAGCTACCATCACCCACTTTCCATGCCAAGCCTTTTTCAATAATCTGTACAGCTGCCACCAAGGCTTTCCATACCACAGAGGAATTCCTTGTTGATTTGAAAGGCTGTCTTATCCATTCTAGAGGCGAGGCTGGGTCAATATACTTCCTCCTAGTCACAGCAGTCCAAAGATTATCTGAAACAACTAGCCTCCACGCTAGTTTAGCAGCTAAAGACTGAGAGAAAGGGAACAAATCCTTTATCCCCCACCCCCCCCATTTTTTGGGTTGGACAATTTTATCCCAGGCAACCCAAGGAGAGACATAATCCTTCTTCTGGCCAGCCCATAAGAATCTGCTACAGATTTTGTTTATTTTCAGCAAAATGCATTTAGGCACCCAAATAAGGCTAGCCCAGTAAACTGGAATGGCCAAAACCACAGATTTAATCAACACAAGCCTGCCTGCCCTTGACAGCCATTTAAAAATCCAATGTTTCATTCTGTCCTCAATTTTCGCCAGGGGCCAATTCCAGTCTTGAGCCCTGTATGTGTCAGGTTTCAGCTTAAAGCCAAGGTATTTGAATAGATCCTGAAGAGTCTTTAATTCAAATGTGAGAATCTCCTTTACTCTGTTTACTTCGAGAGGGGAGAGCCCTGCTGTCGTGACGGAAGATTTCTGATCATTTATGACCAGACCCATGGCTTTTAAGAAAAGGTCTAAGAGCCTTTTAAGACAGCAGCAATCCTCCCGGCTCCCATCACTAAAAATGAGAATGTCGTCAACAAAAAGGAGATGGGCCACCCATAGGTTCAGCCCAACTTCAATCCCTTTCATATCACCCTGTCTCTTCGCCGCTTTGATCAATAAACTTAAACCTTCAACTGCTAGTAGGAACAGTAGGGGAGAGAGAGGGCATCCCTGGCGTAGTCCCCTTTGCGGGTTGAAGAATTCCGAAGCAGCACCATTTATCAGAACTGCAATCGAAGTCGAGGTAACACACGCCATGATCCACCTTACAAAGTCATGCCTGAACCCCAGATGAGTTAGGAGAAGCCTTAGATACATCCAACTGATTCTGTCGTAGGCCTTAGAGAGATCAATTTTAATGATGGCCCCTTTTTTCCGGCTTCTTTTTAGACTGTGAAGGGTTTCCTGGGCAACACCAACAACCTCATGGATTTGTCTCCCCTCCAAAAAACCAAACTGTTCCACATAGATGCTTTTGGAGAGGAAAGGTTTCAGCCTAGAGGCAACAATCTTTGCAATAACCTTGTATAAGCATCTGCAGAGTGAGATGGGGCGAAAGTCATTAAAAGAGATAGGGTGGTCCGACTTAGGGATGAGGGTCAGAAAAGTAGCATTAAGAGGCTAGTAGACCAAGCCTGAGACTCTAGATTCTTCCACCACCGCTGTCAGATCATCACCCAGAAAATCAAAAAAGTGGAGAAAAAATTCCACAGTCCAGCCATCCGGTCCTGGGCTTTTCTCTTTTTGCATCAATTTTAGGGTAGATTCCACTTCATCCTTGGAGACCGGTGCCATCAGAAGATCATTTCCTTCATCTTCAATGAAACTAGGGAAAAATTGGGCTACTCTTATAACTTCAGCAATTGAAGCTTCTGCAGGAGCCTTAAAGAGGTCTTTGAAGAAAGCTACCCCAAGGGAGGCAAGCTCTTCAAAGGACTGAGCCTTTTCCCCATTTTCTTTTGGAATTTCCCAAATGGTATTTAAATTTTTCCTTCCTTTAGCATAATGTTGAAAAATTTTTGTGTTTTCATCCCCCGCTTGAAGCCAGATAGCCCTGCTCTTTAAACGCCAACTTTCCTCCTTTACTTGAAGAATTTTCCTTCTGGCTGCCTCCAACTCCCGAATTCTGTCACGAGATTCCACTGTGGCATATCCCCTCCCATTCGGGGCTTCCAAGAGCTCAAGTTCAGTGTTTATGACCCTTAGTTCCTCCTCTTCGAGCAGTGCCTTATGAGTAGCCCAATTTTTGGTTGCGGCTTTCAAAAGCTTTAGGTTATTCATGAACGCCTTGCTTCGACTTAAATCCCCCTCATCACATAGCCCATCCCTCCTCCAAGTAGTATGTACCAGAGATACAAAGGAATCATCAGACAACCAAGAGGCATTGAATTTGAACGGGGACCCAGGTTTTTTAAGATTTCCCTTTGCCTCCATCAGTATCAGGAAATGATCGAACATGCCCCCTTCACCCACCCAATGACGGAAAATAGCCAATTTCTCAGATAGAGCTTCACCCAAGAGAAAGCGATCCAGTTTCTTCCCAACCCAGTCATCACCAACTCTTTTATTTCGCCAAGTAGGCCTGGCTTTAAGAAGCGAGAGGTCGATCAAATGGGAAGAGGAAATCTTTGAAAGGAAAAAGTCTATTAGAGGGTCCGCTCTGGCATTTGTTCCCCACGATTCAGAGACCCCCAGTGAGAAGTTTAGATCGCCTCCAATGATCAAATTTTGATGGTTAAGAAAAGAATTTTGGAAAAAGGAGGACCAGAACATCTCCCTTTCTTGACAGGGCCCATATACATTTAGAAGAAGTAAGGGAAAGCAGAGCTCCTTAGAGTAGATCTCCACCGCTAGAGTGTGTTCAAACCCCTAGGAAGAAATTTCTTTAAGATTTCCAGCTCTATAGCCTGTGACCAATCCACCAGAGCGGCCATCTGCATCAATGGCCCGAAAGAGCCAGACTGGCATCGATTTTGAAAGGAAAGCTATAATTTCCTCCCCTATACCGAGGGTTTCTTGAAGCATAAGAATATCCGGGTTATACTGTCTGATTATGTTCCTGAAAGCTAGTTTTTTGGGCTGACTAGCTAACCCCCTACAGTTGAAGGAAAGCAAAATCATTTCAGAGAGTCAGAGGGTGGCTTTGCTGCTCTAAGCACCCCAGTCAAGGATTTTTGTTTCCCATCGACGATATCAATAATTTCCTTCTGCTTGGCCTTGGACATATTTGATTTCCTACCTCTGGTTTTCCTGGGCCCGATGGGCACTAAATCCTGCTCAAGACCACCAGGAACGATCTCTTTCCCAGGACAAAAAGCCAATGATCTCAGGTTATAGGGGGGAGCGGTCGAGGAAGGAGCAGAGTCCAAGGAGTGGCAGGGGAGAAGGGATTCAATCTTAGAGGACGGAGGATCTCCAGAGGACGAAGGTACCGAGACAACTAGACTGTCGACCAGTGGTGAATTCAGATTTAAACAAGAAAATTCCATCTGAAGCTGCCCGGAGGTGCTAGGCATCGAAAAAGCAGAGGCAGAATCTAAATTAGAAAAACATGAGGAAGAGGGGAAAGAAATAGGCATACTCGCCTGAGGATCCATCACTTTCCCATCTGTCGGAAAGACCTGAGAGGCAGTCAGCACAGGAGCTTGCTCTTGAGACCGGGTGGAATTAAACTGCTGCAAAGGGGCACCAGAGGTCACAACCTCCAACCCATCCTTTAAATCCTCCTCCATTGATTCCTGTGGGGGATCCATGCCAGTGTTTGAAACAGGAAAAAATACCGACTTTCGGGGCACCTTGAGAGGGTTCCTTCGACGGCAATGGCCCAGCGGGCATTCTTTGGCCAAGTGCCCGTATTTATGGCAACGATGGCACCAGAATGGCAAGTTTTCATAATCCAGCTTTTTCACGAACTCCATCTCTCTATACTTTAAAGTCATGGCTTCTGCAAGCCCTTCTCGAGGGTTAAGACTTACTAAGATCCGTGCCACGCTAAGATCATCTGTTTGCTCGAAAGATTTGTCAAAATCCAAGAACTTCCCCAAGGTATTTCCAATGGACATGAAAACCGAATCAAACCAGAACTGAAGGGGTAACCCTGGAAATTTTACCCAAACTGGAGATTCGTTCAGCTTCTCGGTCTGGGAATCGAACATAGGTGTCCATCTTTGAAGAAGGACTGGTCGTTTACCAAAGCACCAATTCCTGTCAAGAACCCAATTAACATGATCTTTGTGGGCAAAACGCAAGGTAAACCAACCTCTCTCCAAAGCTTTAATCTCCACAGGCTTTCCTGGTGCATTTTCCCACTCCGATTGAACCCATTCCCGAATATAATCAGCCGTGTATTTCCGCCCTCACACTCTGCCAACGAGCCTTGTCTCAGTGGCTGCCATAGCCTCTTCTACTTGAATATCCACTCCTAATGTGCAACAAGGCTGGGGCTCCTTCTTTCTAATAGGACCCTGCTTTTTTTGCTTCCCACCCACCTTGGAAACCTGCACCTCGGCCTCCCCTGGTTCGATATGTTGCCGGTCATTAGAGGCCTCTACCCCTGACGGGCCCTGGCCCCTCTCCTCCAAAACCCTGTTCACACAGCGGTCACAGATCTTCTGTCTCTCAACCGAGGATTGATTTTCGAGTTGGGACTTCTCTGCATCCCTGGCGCCCCCAGATACAATCTCCCCCTGTGGGCACCCCTTCAATCCCTCTCCCAACAAACCCAGATCGTTTGCATGCCCAACTCCATCGCCCAAAGCTCCGGCCGTGGTGTCAGTCAGAGGTAGATCCCGGATCACCTCCACCGAGAGCACATTGACACTTTTGGTGCTTGATTCCAAATTTTTCCCTTGATCAGTGGCCCGATTTTCACTTCCAAAAGCCCATGGAAAGCCTGCTCCTGTATCAGGCCTTTTCCCTGTCTTTTCCTTCGCATCTATGGGCCCTTTCAAGACATGAAGGCTGCAGCTGGGCACCACATCCTCTAGCCCTCCAGAAAGGGGAGGAAACCCTGTGAAATCAGAAAAATCTAGCCCCGATGAAAGGGGAAGAGTCGCGGAAGCAGCAAGACAGTTCCTATTGGAACTTTCACCCTCAGAGAAAGCACCCTTAGAGGGTAAAACGACACAGTCAACCTTTTCGTTCTTTGCCAATTCAAGGAATGCAGATCTGTGAGGGGAACAAACCACCCCAGACTCTTTGGAGAAAACCCCTTGCTTCACAGGCGCCTTAGGAAAAAATCACTCCAGGTTTTGAACAGAAACATCGTGACCCCAAACAGTGAGAAGATCCTTCGGCGTCGGTTCCAAATCAACCAGTTCACGGTCGAGCCCCATCCCTGCAAAATAAAAGCAAACCCTAACTCGACACCGTAGGTGCTGGAAACCCGTGAGGAGGTAAAACTTCGTCGATCCGGTGAAGAACAACTGGAAAAAGTAATAAGCTTACAGGTTATGGATGAAACCGCGTGTTTTCCAATCTCGGTAAGCACTCATAAATACTTAGCACGGAAAAATGCAGGAGGTTAGGCGAGACCCTGACAGGTAAGGACCCCTGTCCCATCTCGCCTCCCGCGTGGCGTGAGGTAGGCCCGGCCTGCAGACGTTACTGGTCCACCATTGCAGAAAACCCTAGCGCTCCATCTTCCACCCCATCTCCACCAAATTCACCCAGCACAATGTCAATCTGTAGCAAAGTAAACTCAACTTCTCCCAACCTTCCATTCATCTTATCTTGAACTAAACCTAAATGATAAATTTAATTGCAACAGTAAATAAGTCATTAGGACGTGGTTCAACTGTTAAGTGGGGAGATTTAATTCTACCGCCATTGTTTAGAGAATTATACATCTTTCTCACACTCTAAAGTGAAAATATAAAGTTTTAATTACTTTATTTCTATTTAATATTTGATATAAATTTATGTTACATGAGATGGACATCAAAGTATTATATTTACGATTCGTAAAATATTTTAGTGCTAGGTTGTAATATCAACATCTAAGTGAGAAAATATAGTGAGAGTGAGGTTATTGATATTTTATAATCTTTTTAATTAGCAATTGCACAACATGTTGCAAATGAAAAGTAGTAAGACAATAGCATAAGAAAGAGTAGCATACAAGAAAGAACTAAATATTTTATGCAATTTTATTTCTTTACTTGGGTTTATCTGAGAAAAAAATTGAAATTTGAACTTTGCAAAATTGAGCTACACCTGTTACGAAGGACAGTAGTTTGAAGAATCCCATCAATATATGCATGCTTCTTCAAAATGTCTCTAGTGTGCACCTATGTCTCTAGTGTGTACCTTCCAACTGCAGAAACTAATATAGACGTTTGTCTATTTTTTCTTTTGTGGTACAGGGGAAAATTACTGCCATGGTACGACCAATAGGTAAATGTAAGGAAAATTGGAACTGAATCCTTAAAGGTCCGCATTGAAAACATTAGAAACACTATCGTTATAAGCTCAATCCATGCATTGAAAAAAACATGTATTCACCAAAGTCTTCAACATAGAATCCTTGTGAGAGAGATTGGAGTTTACAAACACCCTATCAACATAATTCAAGTAATATTTTTAGATTTAAACTGTGTCAAATTTAATAAACATATTAGAGACTAATTGGTAGTCGATGTGCACTGTGAGCCTCCAATCAGATTGTCTTATGTTAAACAATTCTATGTAATAGTTATCCTTTCCATAGTACTAATTACTTTGATGATTAGTGAACTCTATTAATGGCATAGCAACTTATCACTTTGACAAGTTGTACTTCTTAAGAGACTACTAGGAAGCTTAAGTATGACATATAATTCTAATATTTATGCTAGTGGGTTAAGCATTTCATGAGAAGATTTTTTTTTTTTTTGAAGTTTCAATGATGGTTGATAATCATTGGAGGAAATTTCATCCTAAAAGTGTCCATAAAATTTTCACGTACATAATATGTAAACCGATCAAAATCCTTCAAATTTAAAAAGAGGTACATGTAAATATTTTGAAGGGAAAATTAAAAAATAATTTTTTTATTATATTTTTGGCTTTTCTACTTATCGGTTTACTCAAATTTCAAGTGTAGACACTCGTTGGATGCGGAATTAAATTTCGCATCCAACTAATACCCATTATGCATACTTTTTAGAAGACACACATTGATAAAAAATGAAGATAAATTAAAAAAATGTGTTGAACACGTTTTTTTAATGCACGTTTTTTTAATGCATCTTTATTTTTTATCATTGTGGGTCTTCTCAAAAGTATGCATCATGATTACTCATTGGAAGTAAAATTAAGGTTGCGTCCAACGAGTTCCTACACTTGAAATTTGAGTAAATCTATAAGGAGATAAGACAAAAATACAATGAGAAAAAGTAGTTTTCTTCTTTTCCCTCCAAAATTCATAACTCTCATTTTATTATTTTCCTATTATTTTATTAATTTTCCTTAGGAGGTTACTTTTAAGCTGAAATTTCCACTAATGTGGGTTTCATTTTGTGATATGGAAAAAATTCCAATTTAAGGAATCTTTAAAATTCGCGAGATGTGAATTTGTCACTCCCAAACAATTCAACATTTAGGGAGCCTCATACAAAAGTGGTTATCGAACAACAATTAAAAATGTTTCTTGCTACATTAATAAAGCTTTTCACATGACATCGCGTCAATGGTAGCTTATATCTTGAAGGTCAACTTAAAGGTAAAACACCAAATTACTTATAGCTATATATAATTTAAAACATGTTTCAAAATTTCTTCCATCATAAATCAATAACTACATAAATATAAGTAGTATGTCATGAATAATAGGAAAGAGAAAAATAAATCAAATAGGGTTGAGGTTGTAGCATATATCCTACTTGATAGTTTTCAAAACATAAGGGTGATATATTTGAGTAGTGGGAAAATTATATCAAGAAGAAAATGTAAACATAACTAATCTGATATAGGACTCTTTTTGATGATATCTTATGTTTCAGGGAGATTCCAAACAGGCCAATATAATTCAAAAATATGTTTAAAATGAAGTTAATTCACACCACCTTAACTCCAAAGTATTTATGAAAATTCCCTTCATTAATATTCGAGAAATGCACCATTCCCAACTATTATAAGTAAATGATTTAAATCAAACATTTCATAGCACAAGTAATATCATATCACCTTTAATTCCCAACGTAATGGATAATAATTATTGTTATAAGGGATTCAAGATACTCTTTCTTTGGATTAGTTACAGGGCTTGAGGGGTAACTTTTCCAATTTCCAAAAAAATCTCCCACGACTTTGCACTCCACCTTATCCTTATGGATCTCATGTCATTTGCGAATGAGAAAAACCTTAGCGGGTATCTCAATCATTTGTCAACCCAAGTAAATTAATGACCAATTGAATACAATGGATGGCAATTTTAAATAACCAAAATTCATAAGATTAAGATTTGAAATTGATCTAATTAAAATTACACCCGCAGTCAAAGGTGGGTTGCAGGGTAAGCAAAAGTTGGTTGTTGATGTTCCTCCCACTAGTATTCAAGTCTCTCTAGTGACAATCTTATATTTTTGCTTATGCTCATTGATGTTCCAGTATATGCAACAACAATTTAGCATTAGTAATCAGATTCAAATAAGGGGATTCTTTGAAGGAATACAGAACCCACTTACAACCTCTTAGCCGAAGAATTGAGAAGTGATGATGTTCGTTCACTTTCTCCTAAATAGGGGTAAGGTGTGTGGAATTTGGGCATTCTGATATTACTGCCGTGAAAATTCAACTATCTCTAATGAAAAACTCATGTGTGTGATGATGCTCATGGATGCACCAAAACACATAAAAATATTTTAGGATACGTGCAAACCCTGGGATCATTAGGAAAAATAGATAAACAAGATACAACCCCTTATCTAAAGTATTTTGAATGGGGCTAGGAGAAATCCTTGGGTTCCTTTGAATAAAGAGATACCCCACATCCAACCTCTTCCCCAAGGATTCAATTCAGTATTCCAATTTGAATGGTGTCAGTTTTAGAAATTATGATGTATATTTGCAAGTGATCATGAATTTTTAATCAAAATCACAAGAAAAAAACTTACTCTACTATTCTGTGGACATTATTTCACAATTTAGAATAAAAATTTCACACATGCACGAAGAAATAACACACATGCAACAAGTATTTTTATCTAAGGAAAGAATTTTTCTAAAAACCCCAATGCTTGCATTCATTAATTAGAGGAATAGAGATGTATTACAATTTCTTTGCTCAATTGAGCAGAACCTGCAGGTACATATCCTATACATCTGCTCACTCAAAGGCTTTGACCCAAGCATAGTAAATTTATGCCTTTGCTTGAGCCCCTACTTCCTTGTGTTGTTCCTTGAGGAATTAAACCCCTATTAAATAGGAAATTTCTCTAATTCATTGTTAAATTACCAAGTATGGTCCACCTGATCTCATGCAACATATGTACACTCAACTAGTTTAAAACTGTTGGTTAACTACCTTCGAAACTCCATCACAACTGGGAAATTCCAATTCTTTGCATGCATGAGATAATTATCAGTTGATTGTTTAGTTAACTAGATGATCTTTGAGTTAGACTTATGTCCCAGTACTTAAATGACCACAAACTAGTTCTATTAACAGTTAGAAGTAGTTGAATAAAATTTCAGAAACATAACAGTGGCTGCGTGCTCTGCCTGCGCGTTTAACCTAGCCGCCGACTGCTGCTACCTTCGCTGGAGGCCTGTCATGGCCCCTCCGGATGCCGCTTCGGAGGGCACCAACGAAAAATCTACAACAGATGCTTTCTCTGCTTTGCTTAAATCCTTACAACCCCAACGACCTCGCCCTGCGCTTTCAAATTTTGTAAAGAAGTTAGATGGGTTGCAAGAGGTCGAGCTGCCTCCTACACTTCCACAAATGGCTGCGCTATCTCTAGCTGAACGGGGACTCATCGGTCAATTCACTAGCCTATGGCCATCACTGAAAACAGTTCAACGATGGATTGAAAGGAAATGGGCAGACAAAGTAAATTGTAAAATCTCCATTCGCTTTTTTGGGAAAGATTATTATACATTCCATTTTGAATCTAGAGCAGAAAAGGACTTAATATTCAGAAATGGTCCATATTTCATGGACTGTACCTAAACAATTGGACTCCAAACTTTGATTCCGAGCTGGATGTCCCTAATGCAGTCCCAGTCTGGGTTCGGCTTCCGCATCTATCACTCCACTGTTGGGGAGATGACTCGGTTCGAGCCATTGGCAATGCTGTTGGGAAATACATTGATTGGAGTGAGCCCAAGGATAATATGCAGGCATGTGCGCGTATATGTGTTGAAGTTCGGCAAGGGTCTTCCAGAGGCAATCAGACTAAAGGTGGATGATTGGACGCACATTCAACAATTGGACTATGAAAAAATTCCATTTAAATGCAAGGTATGTCATGAATACGGCCATTTTTCCAATCGATGCTCTAAATTAGTTAATGATGAGCCTGCTCAATCTGAGGAACAATGCGAAATTGTTAAAAAAAAGAAGACTGCAACTGGCCCGAAAGAAAATTATGAAGCTGCTCCTCCCAAAGTTGCTCCTTCCAAACCATCCCCCTCATCAGCTCCTCCCAAGACCTCTTCCTCAGCTGCTCCTCCCTCCTCTTCTTCCCTAGGCCCTCCCATCATTCCCAACCCAGGCCCAACCTCTGATTCTCCTTTGATCTCCTTAAACCCCTTTGGCACCCTCTCTCTCCCTGAAAATGATCCCCCCATCCTTTTTTCCCTTTCTCAATCCTCTCCCTCCCACTCCCTTGATCCCCCCCCATCCCGATCAACCAGGAGCTCCTCGAAAGAGCATGGAGTTAATCTAGAATATCAAAAAAAAGGACCTGGCAGGAAATCTAGCAAACAAAAAAGGGACGAAAACGCCCAAAAAGATATTTCCATGGGAACTCAAAATCCCATAGAAACTTATATATTGGGTCAAAATAGAAAAGAAACAACACAAAAGGAGCAAGGGGGATGAGCATCCCTCCGAATCCCACATACTCAATGATGAAAGTTATATCATGGAATTGTAGGGGAATGGGGCACCCCTCTAAAATTTCTGCCCTGAAAGATCTTATAGATCATGAGAAGCCAGGAATATTAATGATTCAGGAGACTAAACAAAGACTGCAAGAGATGAAAGGAATTATAGATCAATTTAGACATTATGATGGACATATATGTGAAGCAAGAGGATCTTCCGGTGGAATCACCACTATTTGGAATAAAAATGTTTGAACATGCACATCCAACACTATCAGTCAATTTTGGGTCAAAGTCACATTAGAAAAGCAAGCAGAGCACAAACAAATAGTCATCTATAATATTTGTTCACCGAACCATTTTAGAGACAAAGAGTAGTGTTGGGCCACTCTACAAGAAGACATCCAAGCTTAAGACAACAAAAATATCATCCTTGGGGGAGATCTCAGCCTTATATTACATTCCAATGAGAAAAGAGGAGGTATCTTTACATTTGATCCTTATAGAGCAAAGCTGGAAGACATCATGCAAGAATACGATTTAGTTGATATCATTCCAAAAAACCGGAGGTACACTTGGAATAATTGCAGATTGGGAAAAGATAACATAATGGAGCAGCTTGATAGAATTCTGATAAACACCACTCTCCTCTCTGAGTTCTACATAGCTTATGCTGAAATTCTTCCTTATTTAGCTTCCGATCACTACCCCACCAGCATTGTCCTTGAGACACACTGTCCTTTGGGGCCGTTGCCTTTTAAATATAGCTCTCTATGGCGCAACAATCCAATTGTGGATCAGATTGTTAAAGAAGCCTGGTAGCATCACATAGAAGGATCAACGGGGTTCATTTGGGAATGTAAACTGAAAAATACAAAACATGCCTTGAAGGAATGGGTGAAGCATCATTATAAAGAACCAGAAAATTCCAAAGCTGATCTAAAAAATAAATTGAAAGAAAATCATAGAAAAATAGAGGAGAATGGGCTCTCCCAAGAGGATAAAGCACTAGAAAGTGATTTATATTATCAGTTGTACCGTGTCAATAGAGAAGAAGAGAAGAAATGGGGAATAAAGTCAAGACAACTTTGCTTCAAGGAGGAGATAAAAATTTTGCTTTCTTCCATAAGCAAGAAACTATCAGGAAAGTCAGAAATAATGTCACCATGATCAATGATGAGGAAGGCCTTCCTCAAAAAACCCAAGCAGCTATCAAACAAACAGCCTCAGCCTATTACAACTCTCTTTTAACAGAAATAAAGGAAACAGAGGATTATTCAGATCTCCTACAGCACATGCCCAAAGGAATCAGTGAGGAAATCAACGCAGATTTGACTAAAGAAATCAATGAAGAAGAAATACAAAATGCCATTTGGATGCTTCAGCCAGATAAAGCCCCAGGTCCAGATGGCTTCCCAATCTGTTTCTATAGAACATACTAGGGAACAATTAAAAAACACCTTGTCAAGATGCTAATATGGACTCAACGCAATTGCAAAATAGGAGGGTTTACCAATGCCACCCATCTCGCCCTTATTCCTAAAGAAAATCGACCCTTGTCTTTTTCTCGTTTTCGACCCATATCGTTGTGTAACTCATCTTACAAAATCTTGACAAAAATCTTGGCTACACGCCTTAAACCTCTCCTCCCCTCTCTCATTTCTGAAAATCAAGGGGGTTTTTTTACCAATAGACAAATCTCGGAATCCATCCTTCTTGTCCAAGAGGCTATACATTCCAGTCAAGCAAGAAATGAGAAAGGCTTCATCTTAAAGTTAGACTTAGCCAATGCCTTTGACCGTGTCAGACACTCCTTCCTATTTTCCATTCTAGAAAAAATGGGATTTGCCACAACCTTCATCAGCCTTATCAAAGTCTGCATCATAGGCCCTTGGATCTCCCCTCTTATTAATGGTAGACCTGGACCATCCTTCCAATCTACTCGAGGACTAAGACAAGGCTGTCCTCTTTCACCTTATCTCTTTATACTGATGGTTGAATCCTTTAGAAGAGCTCTAGATTTCAACTGTCATATGGGCCTCATCACCAGAATTAAATTTGATAATGGAGTCAAGAACATCAACCATTCTTAGTTTGCTGACGATACTCTTCTAATGGGGGGAGCCTAAAATATCATAGCCAGCCGTTTCAAAGCTCTCCTAGATCAATACATGAGCTATTCTGGAGGTTTGATAAATTACCACAAGAGTTGTATATATGGGTGGAATGCTTCGGCACAAACTCTTCATATAATTTCTAATACTTTTGGAGTTCCATGTAAGCTGGACTGGGAGCATTTTACCTATCTGGGCATGCTAGTGAGTGCTGGCAACCTGAAAGCTGCTGCCTGGGAAGTTATTATTGACAAGATGAAAAGGAAGATACAACAATGGGGCACCTCTTGTCTTAATCCAGCAGGGCGCCTCATCCTCCTTAAAGCAGGTCTCTCTTCCCTGCCCTTGTATTTCTTTACACTCATGCAAGCCCCTTCCAGTTTTCATATAAAATGGATGCTCTCCTTCGTCACTTTCTTTGGCAAGGAGGGAGAACTGAAAAAAAAAAATATAATTTGGTAAGCTGGAAGCAGGTCATTCAACTGCATGAGAAAGGAGGGCTAGGAATCAGATCTTCTAAACTTCTAAACCTTGCCTTTTCTGGCAAAATTGTTTGGAGATTCATAACTGGAAAGAACGCTTGGTGGAAGATAGTTCTAGAAAAAAAATATCTAGGCTTCCCAAGGCATCAACTTTTGGAACATGAGCTCCCTAACAGAACGTGTTCAAAAATCTGGAGGATGTGTAAGAAAGCTATACCATTTCTTGAACAAAACACCTCCAAAGTGCCCAAAGGTGGTAGTCACATTAGAATTGGGGATGATAAAATAATGGTGCAACAGCCCATAAGTCGATGGCCTGGTACACAGCAGATTCTAGAATTTTTTAACAGCATAGGAATTCAAACTCTGGATCAGATCTCTCAATGGGATGCCCACTCTCATATCTGGAAAGGCTGGACCTTCCCATGCATACCTGCAGGTATAGAAATCAACCTCATCAATCTGTAAGCCCATCTCCATGGTATAGCTCCTTCCAAATGCTTCGCTGCTGATTATTTTCGATGGGATCCATCAGGTACTATCTATACTATTAAGGCTGCCTACCATCATATTTGCAACATCAATTTTCCCATGTCTATTTGGGTGCAGTGGAGATTAGTTTGGAAGGCAGAATCTCTTCCAAAAATTAAATTCTTTCTATGGACCCTCCTAAGAGGGAAAGTCCTCACCTCTGAGAACCTTAGAAAGCGAGGAATAATCGAGCCATCTCACTGTCCAAACTGTCAATCTGATGAAGAGACAAGCCAACATATTTTCATAGACTGCCCATTTTCTATAGCTTGCTGGAAGGAAGCTTTTCGGAGCCACGATCTCCCTTGGGAGCCTAGCACTAGCATCTTTGAAGCACTGCACATATGGAAAAAAAAAAGCTACCCGTGGAGAAAAAAAACAAATAACATTGCTCGAAGGGTTTGGAATGCCTTGCCCTGTACTCTTCTATGGAACATCTGGTTGGCAAGAAACCGCATGATCTTCAAAGGTAAAGAAACCAGCGTCAGAAAGCTCTACAACAAAGCTTGGAGTCTCAATTTGGAAGCTCTATCCATGAAATGTCAAGGGCAATTGAACACGCTAGACCTCCATGTTGAAGAAAGAAATTACATAGGGTATCTTCTAGACAGAAACAACATAGCATAAAACAGAATCAATCCTAGTAGTAGAACCAATTCCAAGTATAGCTAGAAACTCAGGATGAAAGAAGAGGAATTTGCACGATGGCTCAGGAATTTCAATACACATTATATCTTCTTTGATGGTGCCTCCAAGTCCACCCCAGGAATGGCTGGGGCTGGAGGACTCATCTGCAATGGTAATGGTGATGTTCTAGTTGATTACGAATGGGGAATGGGTACTTTATCCAACAACAGAGCAGAAGCATTAGCTCTCTACCAAGGTTTGCTTTAGCTTCAGAGACTTGGCATAAACACAACTGTAATAATTGGAGATTCAACCATTGTAATCAGTTTGATGATCTGCAACAAAAAATCCCCCAATTTGATTCTACAAAAAATCATAGGGCGATGCCAAACTCTTGATCAGCAGATGAAAGGGAACCTCTTTTACCATGTTCTTCGATCCCTCAACAAAACATCTGATGAAAGGGAAAACATAGCATGTTCTCATTCTGTTGGAAACCTTCAATGTAACGGCTCTGATCAGCATTTTTTCCTGCCATGAACAGATTTATACTCCTCGGCAGTTTCTTCCCACAGCAGATCACCGCTCTTGGACTCCGAAAACCCATGCTCAGATCCTTTGCAAAGTCTCACATTACAACTATTTTTCCCTTGGATACGATTCCCATAGATATAATCTCTGCAGATTCAAAATATTTCTACCTTTGTGGCGTTCCATTAAGCTCTGTGCCCCCTCCTCTGTATGTCCTTTCTCGTGATCCATCAAACGCACTCAACCATCCTTTGACCACTTTCAACCCTCACTTCATTGATCACTGTTCAACCCAGCCAGTGCACCACACTTATGCTTTTCTCAGCTCTATTTTTTTTTTTATATGCACCTCTGTCTACTACACCTCTATCTGCCTCTGTCTCCCCGAACAGCTTATCAGCTCCCTGTTATGATGACCAGTCAAATTTTGGCAAAGCACAACATTTTGAAGCGGGTGAAGACCTCAACGGGCGGCAATCTCATCACACTTTCAAAACTAAAATATGAAATGCAAATTCTGTCTCTTATTATTCCAGTTTGTCAGAATTTATACCATTACTTCCTTTCTCATTGTGAAACAGGCTAGATGTAAAATAGCGACAATTGGCCCACCTCTTGCCAATGCTATCTTGTAAATCTGGAGCATCGCCTCCTTTCCTTTTTTTGAATACCAATCAGCAACCAATTTTTTGAAAAAAGAAAAACAGTTAGAAGTAGTTTAACTCTTTACAACTGAAATTAACTCAACCTAGGCTCCTAAAATTTAGGAATCAATACATGCAACTGAGATTCATGCCCTTAGCTCGAATCAAATGACTTAGACTCATACTATTTAGGAATCAAAGGAAGAAAATTGAACTTAAACTCATTAACTCAAAGTATGTGTTCTTAACTGAGTGACAAGAGCCATGTCACCTCAGTTAAATCCTTCAAATTTTCTGTTGATGTAGAATTTCTAATTTCCTCAATTTGATTAAGGAAAAATCAAAATTAAGACTTTCTTGCTGCATTTTCAACATCAGCTGCAATTTTTTAACGAGACCAACTCACTCTTGGTATTCCTCAAGTCAACATGACTCATTTTTAGTCCAAAAATTTAAACCTCCCACTTCTCCTCTTCATTCCCTTGCATCTCTAGAATGATTACCTTTTCCTACTCATGTTACCAAAAGGTAGTGTTTTATGAAGAGGTAACCTTAGCTAGATAGAAGATACATTTCCCTTGCAAGTTGTATATTATAAAAAAGCATAATTTTTTTGAAAACCTTGTGGGCCTGCGAGGAGTGAATACCTTTGTAAGGAGTTCCATAGAAACCAATGCCAGATCCACCAACATTCTCTGCCTTCCAACTTCATTCACCTGGATGATCGAATGGCTTAACATTCTTGAGTCATATAACATTTAATCCAACGATGTAGAGTTATGATAGGTGGATCAGAGGAAAGTTCTTCTCAAAGGAAATGCCTTCCGATGTAATTAAAGCTAATCAAATGTTTTTATTTATGTTTTTACTGTGGTCATAATTGTTTTTTATTTTGGAAAGCATTTTACTTTTTATCATAGCTGACATGGTTTTTTATTTACAAAATATTTTATTTTGTTTTTAAAGAGACACATTTCAAGTCAAGGTTGAGTACAAAGGAATTAAACACTTCACTCATATTGTGTTGTAGAATGTGCCTCTCTACCCAACGACATAGATTGAACTTCTAAGGAGTAGGTTGTCTACATTACACTAAATTGAAGTAATGATTCCATAACTTGGAAGGTGTACTAACTTATCATGAAAACAAAGACTCTTGTATCAATTTAATGTGTGGCTATGTGATGACCTTAAATTAAATTATTGTTATAACACATATTTGTTTTTCTCTAATTTTATTTCAAATTTTATGATTAAATACCTCTGTCAAATTATAATGGATAGGATATCCTTGAACAACTTTAAAAATTGCATTATAAAGGGAAAATGGAAAAAATGCTCTGGGGTTTTATTGGTAAGAAAATACATAGTATTTAATTTAAAATAGTAGTAGTATTAAAGAAATTTCAAGCTAGTGGGACCATGTTTCCCTTATTTCCTTACATTTTTATTGAAAGGTCCATAAGACCCTATTTATAATGGATTTTTTGAATCTTACAACAAATTTGTCTCTAATTGTCACAATTTGGTAATAGGGACAGTTAGAATTTCCATCAATATCAAAATCTTATAAGTTTTCTAACAATTTGTGTCAATTTAGAATTGGGGAAAACATATTGAGGCATTTTTCCCATGCATGGGTATTGTATCATGGTAGAACTTTACTCATACTTGAAATTTCTCTTAGAGTCTTCATATTTGTGGCAAAAAAAGGGTCGATTTGATACAAACTTAGCTTACACTTGTTGGAATTTTGATTGCTATATTTGATGGTATCAAATTATAAATACCCTATTTATTCTTTACCTTCAAAAACACAAATATAAATGTGTACTAGGTGCTTTTATTATTAATACGGTTAAGTAGAAGAATGAAAATTAGTCCATTGGTTTTGCACATGTGGTAGCTAGTTATAGACTGTTCTATAAGTAAGCATGTTTTTCTCATATTTGTTATCCTCTCTAAAATTTTAAAACACCCAACAATAGTTGGGTTTCTAAAAGCATGTTTTATACAATAGTTTGGTTATACACGTCATCTCATAGTGTTGAATTAGTAATCAATCATCCTCTTAGACCAATGGCATCTCCCTCCACTTTGAATCTAGGATAAAGTGTAATCAATGTTAAATTGAATCTATAAAATGCCCAAATGCATCTACCACCTCATCTAGATCTTGAGAATCTTATATGAAGGTCATCGATTTTAAATTTTATCTTCCACACACAATTTTGACATTGTTTTTTTTTTACCCCATAAATGAAACATCTATATAAGATAAATTGGGTATGGTTGAAAAGAATTTAATTAAAGTGTAAATAGGTCACACATTTTGAAAGATAAAATTTCCTCATGCCTAATTATTCCTCTTTCCTCTCTACCTACATATACTTATGTGATCTCCCTATATTATTTTAAATAAGAGAACCATAACATTTTGGTACCTTTTTAACCACTTATGTAGTCGCTTACCACCATTTGTGTCACAACCTACAATTGATGTGAACAATATACTATTTTTGATCATTAGAGTAATGTTCACCCTCCTTACCAAGAAATAAGTTATGATGGAAGATGTTTTGATGGCTTGGTTAAAGATAACATGATGGTTTATCAATGAGAATTAGATTCCCTCTAACCAATGAAGTCGTAAGGTTAGGCACCCTTTTGGGTTAATACTCACAAATGAAGAGATTTTATATAGTTTGTGGTGTAAGGTTTGATTAAAGTTGTGGAAAGTAAATTCACCATTGGATTTTCCATAGATTGGCTATAGCTGGAACCCCTTAGTTCAAATATTACAATAGGTTATCACAATTATGCCCTCCATCGTGTCATGGTAAAATAATAATGACAAGAAAATTGCTTGATATCCCTACCTTAAGAATTGTGTCAAACCCACTCATTAGTGTTTCCCTATGTATTAACAAGTGGAGTTTTTTAGTTGGGGCTATGACCATCCATTTTGGTGAAAGGGTTAGAAATCCATGCTTTTCATTCTACTCTAATACAATTAGTTATTAAATGGTCCACTATAAGACCATCATAGATAAAGTAAATGAGAGGCCCATGGTTAAGAAATTTGATTATATGTAAATTACTTTATTTTAATTATCAATTAGGGTTCATAGTGTTATGAAGCATAAACGTTATATGTGTAGAAATTAGTGTAATGAAACAAATTATAAAAATATTTAAACCTAAAACAAAGATTAATTTGATTATGCGATTTTCAATTTAATTTGTGTTTTGGGTTGTAGTTTATCCTATGCACTTAAATGCAATTGTTGTAATTCTTGTGAAGGTGATATTTTAAATCATGAATCAAATATTAATTCACGTGGTGTTAAAATAAAAAATCAAAATAAAAGTAAATCAATAACTTGTAAAAATGAATCGAGTAAAAAATCAAATAAACAATAGTTGCAAAATAAAACTATAAGCTATAATGAGATTCAAATTTCAAATTACATATAAAACAAAATATGAATTCTAAAATAAAATGGGAAATGAGTACTTGCACAATAGGACATTGTTTCTTAGGTCTTCATTGCCTATATAAGTTGCAAAACCATGCTCAACTCAAAATCCACACATTTGAAACAAATTCATATAAAAGGAGATAAAATGTTGGTTTATATTATTGAGAGTATTTGAATAAAGGTATTTCTATAACTAATTAAGAATCATATCTAGAAATTTAGCATCGTTCTCATTTGGCCCTTTTTTTATAGAAGAGATTGACATCTAACAAATCATATCAAATGGATCTATAATTACAAATCTCACTGTAGAATATTGAATATGAAATAGGCGATCCATGACCATAGAACATAGTACCTCAGCATCATTGATTTTTCATGATCATTTTAACTTGATCTTGCTAACAACCATTAGATAAATTTTGAGGTCTAAAATGGGTCTCCTAAGGAATATTATAAAATAATAATGGAAATAGTAATATAAGATTAGATTACCTCATCAAGTTTTGGAGGGAAAAAAGAAAAACTACATATTCAACTCATATTTTCAACTTATCTCCCTACAATTTTACTCAAATTTCAAGTGAGAACACTTGTTGGATGTAAAATTTAATTTTGAATCCAAGGAGTACTCGTTTTGCATGCTTTTATGACCCTGCTACACAAAAAATGTGAAATACATGAAAAATCATGAATGAAATCATGTTTTTCCATGTATTTCACATTTTTCGTGTAGTAGGGTCCATTGAAAGTATGTGATATGGGTACTCCTTGGATGAAAAATTAAATTCCACATCTAACTAGTGATCCCACTCGAAATTTGAGTAAAATTATAAGGTGATAAGTTGAAAATATGAGTTCAAAAAGTTTTTTTTTAAATACTTTTACCTTTTTACTCCAGAACTGGTGAATCATCCCCCATAGCTACCATCATCATATTGAATCCTATTGGTTCTTATAAAGTTGACTTTTGTTGTACTTTTTTGTTTTGAGGCCGACTTTTTACCTCAAAATTTCTCTAATCCAATCTCAGTATTTACATATGCTAATTCTTGATGTTTTCCAACCCGGACGCATTGAATATGGGCTAAATGTGTGGATACTTTACCATTGAATACATTGTTGACTAGCTATGTCATGTAAACTACTTATATGTCCACTTCATCTGATGAACAAAGATTCGTCTTCATGAAGCCTAATACCTTCTCCAATTCACACTTTATTTTCTAGCTCTTTACAACCAGCCAAATTGATGATCCTACCATTTTTTAGCTATACATTTTATGTTTTTTACAAATTAGGGAATTTTATAGGGACCTTTTAGAAAGCAATGTTAACTATAATCATTATTTTATAAAGATAAAAAATGTAAAATTAAGAAAATTACCTTATAATTCACGTTTGATGCATTATAATGAGAATTTGGGGAAACAAGTTGTATTAAAAAGGATTAAATTCTAGAGGCCAACATTTCCCCCACACTAAAAGTGTTGTTGAAGGCCAACAAGAAATTGCAGCACCTACACTAGTGTGGGACCAATAGGTCGTAGCAACATTGACACTAGTGTGGGATAAATTTGGTGCAATGTCTAATTTAATTTTCCCATAATTAAATTGGACAACAAAATGTAATCTTATCTCATTGTTAGTGTGAATTCTAATCACAAGAGTACGAAAAAAGCCCACTTTAGCTATGCATAAAAAAAAACCCTAAAATCAAAGATGGCTGCCAATTTCTTTAGATCTATAGTTAGTTGGCCAAGACAAATGCTACAAAATCCAGATCTAAGCAGTTAAAGACACTAAGTGGTAAATAAAAGCAAGAGTTTCTCCATGCATCCAATAGACAAGAAAACAATATTTTTAAATAATTTTTGTATTTATGAGACATGGGAAGGGAACATAGAAATGTGTTAGTAGTCCCTCTCAATGGGATGGGTTCTTGTATGTCGTCAGCACTTTAGATCTAAGATCTCTCTCTCTTGATGGTGTAGGAAACCCAGACAAAAATCGAACTCGAAGGGAGTTCACAAGCAAAAAGATAGAAAAATATGGCAATGATGGAGGATCAAGGTCAGGCCAAAAGTATAGATCCAAAGTGATCTTTAGGCAAAAAAAGGCAGTGAATGAATGGAAAAACCCTTCTATTTATAACAAAATATTGAGTTAGTCTAGATATTTATCAACCAAATCTAGATCGAACTTTTATGGAATATTTTATTATATTTGTTGGAGGGAAAAAGAATTTGAATTTGGTCAAATCCCTCTATTTGTAAATAATAAATAAATAAATGATTTATTTATTATTTTAAGGATGTGGTTGAGTAATAATTAAATAAATAGTGATTTATTAATTATTTATAAATGATTTAGTCAAATTTAACAAGGAATATAATTTAAATAATGTTTAAATAATTATTCCTAGAAAATAATAAGATAAATAGTGATTTACCTAATTAATTTTCCTGTTTTGGGTTAAATATGACCAGGAATATTAATTAAATTGTTGTTTAACTAATTATTCCTTGAGGAAAATCAAACAAATATGGATTTATTCAATATTTCCTCACGGGGTTTCTTGTTTAGACCATAAACAACTTAATAAATTAAGGATTACTAAGTTATTTTTCATAGTGAAAGCAATTTTACTTAGGGTAAAATTGGTCTTACATGGTGTACCTTGGTCTATCTAATAGTAACATGTTAGATGACCAAAAATTGGTGTAACAAATTCCCCCCAGCATGCAAGCGTTAGGAGCTAATCGTATGACCAAAGTACGTTGTAAGAACTCAATCACTAGACATCGAAGGGGAAATCAGAGAGAGAGGAATATAAGGTAGACTAAAGCACTAGAGGAAAAGACTGCGAGGAGGCGAGAATTACAGGTGTGACAAGTCTCTTTTATGAGTGATTACATGTTCTACAAGAGGCGGGGAAGGCATACCTATACCCGTTGAGACAAAGTACAAAGAATAATGCATCCAATAAACAAGGGACTGAGCTATATAGTACATGTTGGCATAAACATGGGCTAGATAAAAACATGATAATGGATCCCACATACATACTGTGTCTAGGATAACAACCAAGACTTATACAATAATTTCTGAGCACATGAGATATAAGTACAAACAAAGAGTCCCTGTAAATACGAGAGGGCTCTGAAAATCTGAATGATAAATGCAAACTAAAAGGCGTTGCATGCGACTGATGCCTGAACCATCAAATCTATGGAGCTGCATCGAAGGCTGTAATGAAGAGGTCATCTGGGCATGTGTGGGGCTACCTAAAGGGCCACCCCCTCATGAGGTCTGAAAAATCTCACACACACTTGGGAATCCTTGGTACAATCTGCTGCATCACTGAACCATCAAGTATATGGATCTCGATCATGCCGTAGGTAGCTGGAGTTGAGAAAAAATCAATTCAAAGGGTAATAAGGAGTCCCTTTTCCTGATCTGAGGTAACAAAAAAGAGTGCAAGCTGGAACCAAGGTACACCGTGCTCTAGACCTATCTTCTGGAATGAATGAGCTATTGTCGACAGAAGGAGGTCTGCCATAGGTGAGGCAATAAGGGGTCCTCAACTAAGGCATGAGAGATAATAGTGGAGTGACTGATAGACTAACACCAGGGATGGTGATGGAATGGGGGGTAATGAGTAGCAAGCTAACGACTTCCCTTATTAGAGCATGAAGGTCATGGATGACCTGGAAGCAACTGACACAATATCAAAGGGAATAGGGGATAGTAAGACTTGAGGCCACAATGTGCGACATGAGAGAGGAACCAAGTAATGGAGGATGGAGGAATATAGAGGGATACAAAGGGAATTGGGATAAACTCAATGGATGCAATGATGACTCAACTCGGATGCTCTAAACAAGGGTGACTCGATGGTGCTGCCACATAGAAAAGGTTTGGTGGGGACCATAAAATCATGAGTACAAGATGGCTACTCATGACGAAAATCGACATGAGCATGGAAAAGTATGAAGGCAAAGTGGTGCCCCAAGTACAAGTGTTGCAAGTGAAAAAATTCGATTTTGGGGAGTGGTGAAGTGACCCTTCTTGGACAAAATGTGTACGGGTGAAGTATCAAATAAAAGAAAACCAACGAATACCCATTTTAGAGCTCAGTGAGAGCTTTCCAACTTTACAGATGGTTTGTCAAACTAAGCTATGGTTTGGCCCTTGTGAGCGAAAGAAAAAATATGGGGGTTTCTCTTTTAACAAGGCTTTTTCCCTCCAAATTCATTCATTTTCAAGTGTAGCTGTGGTGAATGTAGAGAGGAGGAAAGGCACTAAATCTTGTGGCAATCGCAGCGGACAAATCGACTGTTGGAATCGAGATCAGACAGTTGCAAGTAAGAGGCCTAACCATACTCTTTCAATTAAGGGGATCAAAATTTCAGTTTAGGTACCCAGAGCTCATGAACAAGCCAGGTTGTAGTTTTTGGGGTCTGTTCTGTGACCTGGGTAGTATGTACTGGGCAACAAACTGCGACCTGTCCCAGGGAATGACCTAAAAAGTGAGACCTATTAGAGAAAGGGGGTTTCAGTGTTGTTTTTGGCTAAGATTTGGGATTTTTTATGGTTGAAGGGCATAGGTGCCCCCAAGAATGTTATGGTCATGCCAAAATGTATTTAGAAAAATGGGAATCTAAACACATTTGTTTGATGTGATGCACCATTTGTTTTCGTTATGGTTATGCAGTTCGAGAAAGGGAATGGAGGATTACCAATCTCTTTTGGAATTGGATATATGAAGAAAATGGACTAAGTTTCTAGGTTGGCATACATGGTGTTACTATCCCAAAGAGTGGATATGGAGATAATGAACTGGTGTTCTCCTTGAGAACCCAGAGGTTGGTCAACAACAATGTCTAGGGGACTGGGTTGCTGATGTAAGATGAAGGAATGATGAGGGGTATCATCCAGGGAAAAATTTAAGAACCCCCTTAAATTTATATGTATAATAAATGGGTGAATCCCCATGATACATAGGAAAAATGGAAGGCGATTTTATTAATAATATAATATGTATATATAATTTTTTTGGTGAATCTCTCACAATATTATATTATCTTGTAAAATCATGGCGAATCACCAGTACAAATGGTGAATCAATAGTACAAAATGGTTAATCGTTGTCTAGTGGAGTTCGGGGTGTTGGTTCCAATGAAGATATGGTAGTTGAACCAGGAGTTGAAGGAAGCGATCCACCGAGACCAAGCATGGCACATGGTGACTCGTGAGGGAATTATTTCTCGTGAAGTTTGGAAACTGTGTTCTTCTAGTTCTTTTAAGTGTAGTGTTGTTGCTCATGCTACTACTAGCATTGATATTGAGGTTGGAGAGGAGTTTGAGGAGTCCTCGGAGTCTGAGCCAAATGATGTTTATGTATCTCCTGGTGATGATCCCATGTGTAGTAGTGGTGATGAGTTTGATTAGTGATCATGAAGGCAACATAATATTCAAATTTAAACAGACCCATAACAAAAAATCCATGAAGAGAAAACTCTAGCAAAAATATTGGCATCCAAATCTAGATTCTATAGAATTATTAAAACTCCGTACTACTCTGCAAATAGATCCATGAGATGAAGAATATGGTAAAAAAATTGGGACCGATATGTTTTATGGGAAGGAAAACTACTCCTGTTCAAATTCTTTCAGATGCAGAGACTTGATAGTTTTCAGTGAAGGAAACCTTTCTGAGCTTAGGGATTTCTCATAACCTTTTTTAGAGAGAGCACCACAATGTATGAAGTTATATTATAATTTTATAGGTTATATTCATTGTAGATTTGGATGTTAGAAGTGGAAGAAAACACTTCAAATATTAGAAAAATATATCACTACAAAGTTTTTCACTGTACAAAGGTTTTATCTAATATGCAGGCAACAGAGGCTTCCTTATATGACTTCAACAATAGTATCACTTGAAACAATATGTTTTTTTTATGTTGAATAAAGAATCTTTGATGCTGTAAATTTATCCAATCAGGGAACAATTCGACTTGTCGTCTTTTCCACCCACAACAGACTCAAATGGAGGAGCCTTAGAATAACTCCCATCAACCCACACAACAGGATGATCGCCTCCCTCCTTTGTAGAGCTCACACATAGAAGAAATAAATTACAGGCAGAGAGCAGCACCACCTCAGTATGTAGATTCATGAAATTTCGAGGAGACCTCTTACCTCCACCCATGAGACCCTTGCAATAGTATCTCTGTCCAGGCCCTTTTTACAATCACATAAGACACCCTCCTTCCCACTGATCCAGGTCTCTACAAAGAGCATCCTATATGAACAATATCGGATATTCCAATTTCTCCAAACTTCTCCGTCAGGGGATTATTCACTTTAGCTTTAGATGGTAGGAGATGAGTGATTTTGAAGCCTGGAAGATGTCTGAAATAGTAGAGTGTGAACTAGTAAAGCTAAAAACCTAGATAGTATGAACTGAAGAAAGCCAAATTTTGTATTATAATAACCTCTCCATATAAAGGTTTTAATATGATTATTGTTGGATGCATCCATCCAGACACTAAACAAAAATGCAGTTTACAAACTGTCCTAACTTCCAACCTTAACCATTGACTTAGTTAGTCTTGTTTATCTTTGTAAATATCTGAAATGTATATGTTAAATTTTATTAAAATTCACATCAGTAATAGGAAATGTAAAAAAGGAAATGCATGTGATAATCTGCAAGTCAAGAATAAGAGAGAATCCAATGAAAATTACATTGAGATCAACTTAAATATGTATCACCAAACACATGTTTCTTTTAGGAGACATATGCATGTTTAGATACTTTTTTCATAAAATAGGGAAAATTCAATCTCATATAAACTGTCCTGAGTCTTGAACATTGTTTGGTCTACATTCAACATTAGGCCAATAGGATGAGACCTGCAAAATTCTCCCAGGAAAAACTTGTCAGTTTTTCTACTTGCCCCATTTACTAGACAGGGCCCTTAAAGAGGCTAGAAATCTTGTTGATCTATATCAATCTTAAAATTTCATCACCAAGATATTATTGCCACATGTTTTAAACTGGCTAAAATTCTTACTATTCATTACATATTCTGGAGCAGCATAGCCATATGTTTCCATAACTCGAGTTGAAACATGGGTGTTGTCTCCCTCAGGTTGATCTTTTGCTAGTCCAAAATCAAACATCTTGGCATTGTATTCTTGCACCAAGTACATATCTCTCCATAAATACTTAAGAGAACCCAATGTGTAACACTGAGCCATCTCATAATTTTGAAGTTGTAGGTACAAACTGAATACAACAAAATATTGCATGTTTTAAAATCCTGATAAATCACTGGTCTTTCAGCCCCTCCATGAAGAAATGCTAGACCTTTTGTTGCACCCAATGAAATTTTCATCCTAATAGACTAGGGGAGTGGCAAGGACCATTTTGCATGCATAAGGGAAGTACCATTGGACATCAAAGATCTAAATATATTTTTTAAAATACAAATTTACAAATTGGGATTAAGACTCTAGAAGGACAGAATAATTATGTAGCTACTCATTGCCAAAAAATTCGAAAGCCCCACGACCATTAAGGGAATTTTGAGGTCTAAAATGGGCCTCCTAAGGAAATTATAAAATAATAGCGGAAAAAATCAAATAAGATTTGATGACATCATCAAATTTTAGACGGAAAAATGAAAACAACTACTTTTTCAACTCGTATTTTCAACTTATCTCCCAAAGTTTTTACTCAAATTTCGAGCAGGAGTACTCATTGGATGTGAAATTTAATTCCTCATCCAAGGAGTACCCATGTTGCATACTTTCTATGGGTCCTACTACATGAAAAATGAGAAATACATAAAAAACGTGATTATTCCTCATTTTTCGTGTAGTAGGACCCATCGAAAGTATGCAACATGGGTACTCCTTAGATGAGGAATTAAATTTCGCATCCAACAAGTACTCCCGCTTGAAATTTGAGTACAAAATTTGGGAGATAAGTTGAAAATACGAGTTGAAAAAGTTATTTTATTATTTTATTATTTTTTAATATTTTTACCCTTTTATTTAAAAAATGGTAAATCATCCCCCATGGTTGACATCATCATATTGAATCCTATTGGTTGTTATAAAGTTTATTTTTGTTGTACATTTTTCTTAGGAGGCCCATTTTAGACCTCAAAATTCCCCTAATGAATGATGCTCAAAAATTAGATTTAACCAAGGGAGGCACATATTTTGTTGTATCCAACAGAAGTTGACAAATGCAGACTAAGGATCCCAAAAGTTCATGAAAGAAAAATAGATCATAAAGTATTCAATCAAGCAACATAGAGTTTGTTTTGGGTAACATCATCAGCATATAGTATGCTCTTCAACCAAGATGACTTAAAAATTCCATATCAGCCAGTGAATATTTCTGTATAGAAATATTCTAAGAAGACATTTCAACAAATGCTCACCAAAAATGGATTTTTGTTCAGAAATATACCCCACCATCTAATCATAGAATAGAAATAAACATTAAAATTTAATACCTAACAATATTGAGTGTTCTATCAAATTTGAAAATCATACATGTTATGCTAAATGAATTTGATGCCTTGGACGCAAAGACCAGCTTTATCATATGCTTGCCATTAAAGTCATATCCATTCAAATGTGGAAAAATTTCCGAATTCTTCACTTCTTTGAAACTTGTAGTTGAGTGTCTTTATCATTTATGTTGAATGGATAGATCTGGTCGTTGTTTTATCATTATGACTTATGTAAATAAAATCCTTGCACCAAAAAATTGCATTTGATATAATCCAATGGAGCCTTTAAGTATCATTTTAAGCAATACGTTGTAGTATCATGTAAGTGCCTACATAAATTTCTACTTCATTGCATCTAGATACAGATCCTATGCTAAAAAAAAATTATCATCCTATATTCTGTAAATATGAGTTCATGCCTTTGACATTAAAATAACAGATTAAATTTTTGGATTCATATACCTCAGTTTCCAGCATTCAAGTAAGCAAAATTCAGGTTCCTATGGTGATTATCTAAGTGGTTGTTTGGAGATAGATCTGATATGTATGTCTGAAAAGTATGAATGGACCTAAACATATATGTCTTGACATATTGACAAACAACCTCAACAATATTATAGAATTCGTATTACATGACATTCTCAAGAAACATATGTTCTTTAGCATGAATGTGGGAATATATTAAACATTCATTTGATCTCTAAGCGTATAATGACTGTCTAAGCATATATTCTGTCATTTAGAGGGTCTTCCATCTTAACTTTACATCGATAAATGAGAGGGTCATCATTTGATACGTAGAAATCATCAAAATGACATATCTCGTCCACTTTCCATAATCATCAAGCTATCTGCAACATGTCCCCTTCGTATTATTGACCCATAGGTTCATGTACCAAAAACATTAATCATAATCATGAAGCATCTAAGGAAACAAAGATATATATTAAGCCATCATCAGTGTCATCATACTCAGCTGTCATGACATTCTTTTATCAATAATAATTGGGCAAGAAAAGTCATTGGGTCATTTTTCTAGGTATTTTATAACTCCCTCAGAGGCCTTGCTTTAGGTGATCGTGTAGCCTTCAATCACGAGCTCCTCATACAAGAGATGAGACTTTCCACAATGCAACTGCAACAACCAACTTCTAGGAAGCTTGCTTTAGGTCAGTGAGGAAAATTATGAAGAATCATCATGGTCCTTCTTCAGCCATGGTGAAGAATTCCTCTCATGATATTATCCCAAAACTATTGCATTATCGTTCAACGCTAGATGAATGCTACCAATGCATCAAATTCCGCAATCCATGATGAGGAGGGATCCTTTGCATTTAGGCATCCATTTCCACAAGACCATTCTTTATAAGTTACTAACATAATTCATCAAAGAGCCCAATTACCCAACCAAGGTGACAAAATTAGGGTCTTCTGCTTATTGTGCTTGTCAAGACATAAAATCTGTTATGCACTTTCTTCAAGGTACGCCTATTTTCATGCTCATAAGGATTGTTGCAAGGAACTGCTCCAATGTTCCATGCAATTTTTTACTCCTAGCTACCAAACTTCCAAGGGGTACCCAAAGGTGCCAACATAAAAGGTGTTGCATGAACTTGCATTGCTCCAACTGCTATACAAAGATGTGAATGGATGCTACCATACACCATTATTGTGCTTGCAACTATTTCCACCATTCACAATTGTAGTTGCCACCACCACTACTCAAAATGTCCATAGTCACTACTCCTACGCTCCTCCTACACTTCACTACCTAAAAGCACTGTGCTGATTAGCCAATATAATTTCTATTGCTCAACTCATCAAGCTCTCTTAGTCATTAAAGTCAAAGTTACTATCTTATTGATTATTGTCATCGTCACTCTTAGTGGTGCCTCTAACATCTCTATTTAGACAAACTTAAAGTCTTTGTTCAAGTTATATCAACTAGTATCATACATGGATCAAATTCATCTGAAGAAACCTCCCTACTATTCTCTGTTTTTCATGTGTCAATGAGAATTATACCTTAAGTGTGATGATGCCTTTTTGCTCTGAAGCTTATTTATATCAATAGTATACCACAAGGTTTAGGCTTTTTGATGCCTTTTAGGATCCCTTCAGGTTTCTGGCCTTGTTCTGCCAACCACTCATTCAAGACAGTGTTAAATTTTAATGACTATAATATCATGCTAGCAAAATCTAGAAGATTTTGTGCTTAGAAAAACTGTATGATCTTCAGAACTTACTCACCACAGGTATACTTCAGTTAGGCCCACAGGACGAATATCATGAACACTTTAGGATTATTATCATACAAGAGGTTATTGTCACAAGGGTATTGTATCAAAACACTGCACTGATAGTCTTAAGCAATTGTTGCAGGGAAACGATGAGCCTTGAGGCTTACTATTGCAATAAGATAAAGCTATTTTATAAAGTGAGACTGCTTGACAACACAACTACTGTGGAAATGATGAGATCTTAATTCTGATTCCCTTTCACTTCTTCAACTCAAATATGCCAAGTGAAAGTAAGACATGTCTTCACTTAGGTCATTACTTAGACTGATCAGAGGTATCCTCCAGTACAATCATAACTAGTCATTCAAGGTACGATATCAAAATAATAAACATACCACTGTAGGTTGATCAAACTTCAGGTGTCAACTAAGATATTTAATGAAATTGGAATATTTCATTCCTTAAATCTGAATGTCTTAAGAGATTATAGGGATGCTGACATTGTCATGGTTTATACTCGATTCATCAAGAAAGTGGATCATATTTTTGTGAAATCATGGATTAGGGTGCCAAAACTGATCAACGATCAAAATAACCATTAGAAGAGGAATCCAGGGCACATCTCTGTCATGCTTCCATTTCCAATCACAGGATCATATCTAGGTAGAGGTATCTTGGATTACTTATTCTTGTTAAGTATATATATATATATAAATTTAATAAATATCTAGAGATGCATCAGAAATTCCAATTTTTGGTGTGCCAAAATTCTGAAAACACCAGATCTATGAGGACATCTAACATTATCCTTCCGATCATTTATAGTCATTCAGATAGATTGTTCTAGGAATGCTTGGAAAAGGAAAAAAAAAATGTGTTTTGAGTAGTTACATACCTTTATTGCTACCATATATGGGTACTTGTCTTGAAAAAGTGCAAGAATTCAGTTTGATGCAGCTCTTAATTCTCTCTTCGACATATTCTTAAGATTTGTGATCTGAATCATGGAATTGACACCAGTAGTCTTGAAATCAAGGAGCTTGATTCCCTTCTCTAGAATTTGGACCCTCCTTCTCAGAAACTTCTTCAGCTTCTCATCGTCTCCAAATATGTTATGGTATAGCTCCTTGTCTAGAAAAATCCCATAAGTAATGTAGCATACAGGGTGGCCCACTTTATCATAACAATGCATGAAGGCCACTAAATTCAGATTCTCATCAAATTTAAGATACTCTTCAGCTATAATGTCAGCTCCAAATGCCTTCCTCTGTGCCACACTATTCTACAACATGATGAATGCATCATTCACCCTGAACTCTCTATCCCAAAGAAATTTTAGAAGTATAACATCAGTCTGTGGTCGAAATAAGAAAGGGAACCCACTAAGGGTGCATTAATGTAGGTGGAAGCTTCAGATTGATCATAATTGTTTCTCACATCGGTAAACCTATCCATGTTGTCTGGGAATACCACCACAGTTCCCACCAAGATGTTGGGATTGGTGGACTGTTGTACAGATATTGGAAGCCTTATTTGTAGGGAATGGGTTGAGGATGATTGGTCTTGGACGGTAGAGAAGAGGCTCTGTGATGAATAATTTTTGGATAGAGGAAACCATATCCAACCATGTATGACATCCTCATAGGATTATCTCCCAGTACATAATCAACCTTCATCAACAAAAAAATGATTTAGATCTTGCATACATTAATAAATTTTTGAAATAATAGGAAAATTAAGCATTGGGATATTATGAATCTATACCTGGAATTTTGCAAGTGCTCTTAGCCTCTGAGGAGTGACTGTCACTGTCCCACCACAAGTTACTACTTGTTTGGAGGAGCTCAAGTATTTATCATATGTAAAGAGCAAGAAGGAAGAAGATGTAACATATTGCAAATTAGTATCCCGCAATGTGTAAAGAAGACCTCCTTCTTACACAACAACATATAGTGTTAAATTTAGAAGAAGAGAAAGCAAGTGTACTATATTTCAATGCCAGTAAAATCTAAGTGATCACCTGGAGTATATTAAGGATGTGAATAGGGTGTTCCAGGCAAAGATAGAAAATAAAGTTGTTTGCATGCCCTTTGTATTCCTGAAGAGAGTGCACATTTCGTATCAATAACTCCTGCACACAAACAACATTAATACATTCATTCATTTACATAGAACACCCAACAGATAATCAAACTACCCAAAAAAGTCTCCCTGTAGTTAATTACAATAACAAGGAATTATTTGAATATTAAAATCTATTAAGGAATACATATGTGAATTTAGGAAGGGGTATTTAATGCTTTTGGATTTAAACATGTTACCTCTTAAAACTAAACACATGCCATTGTACTGATTGCAAAACTTATGAGGTTTGCAGATTCCATGAATATCTAGGAATCTAACTGTCACTAGAAAGGTCAAACAATTGACCCTCTTTTAGCCATCATATTTCAAGATATTCCAGGAATCTGCAATCAACATAAGAATACCTTGCTACTAAATGTTAGGCAACCACTACTACCTTCCATGCTTCCCTAAACAACCTTGATTTCACACTGAGGAATCTGGAAAGAATCATAATAAGCTGATGCGGTTCCTCTGGGTCCACCGACATTGGTGGCATGGTCAGCTATTAGTGAAACCAACATTCTAATCTCCTTAACATTATGATCAACTGCCACTATTCTTCCCAGGTCAATGAACTCAGCTCCGCCTTGGCATAAAAAGTGTAATTGAATAAAAGGAATGTCGGTCTCGTGCCAATAGGTCTCCTACAATGAATGTGAAGGAACCTAGTACATAGACCATTTTTCTCTTCGCTTAGCTACCCAGGGCTTATTTCCCTTTCCAAATATCAATAATTATTTTCCAAGAAAAGTTTATAATAAGAAAAATATTTTACTATATTCTAAAAGGTGAAGATGCGCAAATCATCCCACAAAGTGAAAGGAAATAAAATATCTTTCCTCAAACCACCAAATATATAAAGAAAACAATAATGATTATAATATAAAACTAGATCTATCAATCTATGCATGATATCATCATAATATAAAACTAGATCTATCAATCTATGCATGATATGAGAACCATAAGCATTCAAGGGAATAAAAATATCTTTGACCAAAAAAAACCAAAAATTTCAAACTCAACAAAATCCTCTAAACAAGCAACAAACAAACCACTAAAATTTTTGAAGATATCAACACAATTTCATGTACTTGAATAAGCCCATTTTTTCTTAGTGTTAGACTTCTTGAATTAGTTATTTATCATTTAATACTAGGACACTATCTATGTGAAAAGAAATAGGTCCCAACTTCATCAAATCCGATTTCATTTCCAATCAAAGATCAAAACCAGCTTCATTTCCAATAACAATATAAAATAACACATTTTCCAAATATCAATAATTATTTTCCAAGAAAATATAAAACTCTAAACTCAGCAAAATTCCCCAAACACAAGCAACATATATACCATTAAATTTTTCCAAGATGTTAGAGCTAGACATCAAGGTAGTTTCATGTACTTGAATGAGCCCATTGATGCTTTGCGTTAGTCTTGTTAAATTAGTTATTTATCATTTAATACTAGTCATGCACTATTTATGTGAAAATAAATAGGTCCCAGCCTCATGAAATCCAACATCAGTTCCTATCACAAATAAGAAACAAACAATGTAAGGATTAAATATGAAACATCAATTTTAAAATAGCACGCATGAAAGAAATGTAGCTGCGATGTTACAATGAAAAATACAAAATATAGAACCCATTTTTACCTAAATTTGACATATAGTAATCTTGCATGATCAATGGAACATGTATACCAAAATAAGAGTCCTAGGGTATTTCAATTTCCATGTTCTCATCTTGGTCATCATTTCCTACATTGTGAACATGATCTTCTCCAGATGTACTATCATTATGAGCCTCCAAAACATTATGTTCTGTATAAATTTCATTAGATAAATTTGTTATATTATTTTCCCCCTTCTATCACAATCTAATCGCCAGAGCGCTAGTTCTCTTTCATATGGAAAATTGTTAATGTCATACTTTGTTACATATAATCTTAAACATGTATCCACATATTTATCAAGCTTGTTCCGAAACTTTGACTTCAAGAATCATAGTGTACTAAACATTCTCTCATCCTCCCCTGGTCCCCAAATCATGGTTTGATACAAATATGCTAATTTGAAATATTTTGATATGTTTTCTTGCAAGTATTGTCTAGCACTTAAAGTAGTTCATAATATTGTTATAGCACTATTTTCATTAGGATTCTCCAAAAGAGGATATTGCTTCCACATTGTTTCAGCAAAGCATCCACCTTGTTGATACAATTTTGATGAATCTAAAATACCTACAATTTGTTCTCCATGTATCGAGACTTTCTTAGAGAAGTGGTCTACTAAACATATTAATCTCTTTTGAAAATGAGCTTTTAAATTTATTCGACATTGACAATTGTTCCAATATTGAGGGTATACCACACACATGGCCTCCAACAATTCATCTAGAGGAAATCATTCTCTTATCTCTGATGATAGCAATCTTGCAATTTCTATCAAATTTTGTCTCACTGAGATCACAATATTATCAAATTGGTCTCTTCACATAGGGAAATCTTTGGTGATTCGTCTCGTCTTACTAATATAATGAAAGGGGACTGTATACCCACGCACTACAATACATAGTATCTCTTTTTCATCAAACATAAAAAAAATTTCAGTATTTTCTATATTGATGATCTTAGTCCAACTTGTAAAATCTGGACCAGTAAAAGAGCTGGCATCATATACAAATTATCCAATGCAAGGCATGCTGAATTTCTCACATTTGTGTATTCAACAATATACATTGTGCAATTCTAAGACATTTTCATGAGGACATTCATTTCATGTAGCATAGGAAGAATTCCAGCCAATGTCAATAATTTTTCTATATTAGTTAGTCGAAAAAGAAGATCTTGACCTTTGTCAACATTTTAGCGATTTTCATACATCAACCCTACCAAATATTTGAACTCACTAAATAGTCTTTTAGCTAGTCCATTTAATGGCATCCATCTTGTATCAACATCTTTCAGTAGTTTTTTTCCATCCGTAACACCATATGCAAATTGTTGAAACTCTAAATATCGTTTGGGACTACAAGAAAAGTATGCATCACTCTCACGTACAAGATCTTTAAATTTTGAACTTGATGGAAACTTGCTTACTATTTTAAATGCAATATTCATCCTATGAGCCATAAAATGAGTATTAAGCATTTATGGTGAAGCTAATAGTTGTAGTCTAACACAAATACAATTCCTTTGTCCTTGCATTACCGATGCTCCATCTTCTCCAACACAAACCAAATTTTTTGCAATCATTAAATGATCCATACCACTTTCCTTCAAACTTTTAAGAACAAGATCATAAATATTTCCAGCTGTAGAAGTCTCTCTCATCCTTTTCATCCCAATTAGATATGAATGTCTAATATGGTAATTAACCATATAAATGCTCATGGAGATCCATGAAGTATTATGAATAGTTGTAACCTCATCCAAAGACAATGTCAAAAGTCTAGCATTTGCAATCCCCTGTTTCAAATCCTCATTTTCTACTTGAGCTAGATATCTTGCCCATTCCCAACCACTAGTTACGTACCAATGAGAATATGGAAAGTTTGGCATGTGAAGAAAAATAGAAATTTCATGTGATTTGGATAATCTGTCATAGGAATATCTTTACATAAGATGTGAATTACAATGCTCAATTGTATCATCTTGGATAAAAAACTTCTTTCCATCGTATTTTCAAATTGATATATGATGGCTCCTCCACTTGCCTAAAGTTTCTTCTTACTTATTAAATATTTTTTGTATTCTTCCACACATTAGATATGTCGACATTCCTCTAAATATTTCCATCTGACAATAGATTTCTCTTTACCATTTACAATTTTTTTTTCATACACCTTTCCTTGATGCTTTTGTAATGTATCTAGCTTCATCTTAAATTCCACTACCTTGTAATTTTTCTAAGTACACGTGTACAATACATCTAACTTCTTGTAAATCCTCATTTGTAGGAGGTATTTCTTCAATAAATGGAAAACTTGAGACCCAATCATGTTGGAATTTTCTCCCTACAGTCCACTGGCCTTTTTTTCTTTTCCATGAATGGTTTGTGTCACCTTCCAAAGAAATATATTCAACATTTTCATCACTATTTTTTTTTGAAACTACATTTATCTCACCCTGGTCACTTGAGGAATCTATTATTTCATCCATCATATGGATATCATATGCATTTTCACGAGATTTAACATCTCTCTTAGTAACAGATTGTTCAAAGGAGCTTGAAGCATGAAGAGAATGTGTATTCTTGGATTGAGGTTTTTTAAAGTATGATAATACATCCATTTGCCTTGAGACTTTCTTCCCATGATTAGCTTTTGACATCTCACTGAATATTCTAGATGTAAAATTTCAAATCGATCTAGAAACCTACATCAATAGTTTCCAAGAGTTGAGAATTACTAGATTTTTACGTAGCTTTCAAAGTAAAATAAGTGTAATGTTCACAAAAACCGTTATGCAATTTTTTATTAAAATTTTGTGCCAAGGCCTAGGCCCAAAAGCAAAAAAAAATCATTATACACAAAACAATAACATCATGACTCATCATCTATAAAACAAAGAACATAATTCAAATGTAAAATATATAAAAATTTCCACTAAATTAATTCATATCTCCAAATCACCTAGTGAACACTTGAAAGCTTTAAACAAAAAAACAAAGTATTACAATAACTTTAATCCTCCTTTGCAAAACACATGTCCCTTAAGTTGTAAAGAATTGGTTATAAGAAGTTGAAACATATCCTCTGTCATTTTCCATGATAAAAGTTAGGAAGGAAGCTAGTCAGTTACTAGTGATTCTTTTACTTATCTTTCCCTTGATGAATTGGTTATAATAATTTGAAACATATCCTCTATCATTTTCCGTGATAAAAGTGAGGAGGAAGGAAACTAGTCAGTTACTAGTGACATTTACACCCTCCATAGAGAATATGGAGGACTTGGGCTACTTAACAACCATGCTCCAAGGATAGTTTTAGCGACTAAATGGCTTGCAAGGATAAATGAATGAGAAGATCATTATGAGGTAGTTGTCAAGAATAGGCTAGAAAAAACTTCACATATACACAACATTCAAGTCCCTAATGATTTATGATTTAATAATAGGTGTAAATTCCTTTAATTTGCCTGTATGAACAATTGTCAAAACAATTTGGAATCATTGCATGTAATATTTAATGAGCTTGACGAGGAGGTAAGGATTTTTAAGAGTTTTCTTACACTAAGACACCAAGTGGGCCACATTTCTAGGTGGGCCAATGATTTGAGCTTACATGCATGGAACAGGCACGAGAAAAAGAAATTGCAAGCGTTAAATCATCTAATGGGTTTAATCAGCAAAATGGACCCTTTGCAGGGTAAATCAATGGAATGGTATCTTTACACTTGTTTAATCAATAGAATGTACCCTTCCTATAGGTTTATTAAGTGAAATGGAAAAAAAACCAATAGTATGTATCAAAAAAACATATAATAGGCCAAAAGGACCAATGATTACATCAATTACGAATAAATGCAATAGTTATGAAAAATTGCAAAAATAAGAACTATAAAAAAGTGGATATGCAAAAAGGACGAGGGAAACCTAAGAAAAAATATGGTTCATGTTGTTAATGGCATAAATATAAGAATTGGTTGTATCAACAAGCCTATAAATTGCTCTAACCACTTGGAGCGGGAAGCTCAAGGAGAATTCCAAGCAAGAAAACTCCCAATGAGTTTGGAATTACCAAGCGCTAGAGAGACCCTGATATTGGTACGGGCACCCATTATTAATGTGAATAATTGTATCTAAGAAAGAGAGAATCCCAAGAAACCGAGCATACATGTAAAGAGGATATTGTTTCAAGGTGCACCTATGGTACACTCTTCATTAGAATATCAATTTATAGAGGTACAACATTGGTGGAGAGTGATCATGTTTAACCAAGTCTCCTAAGCCTATAATTATAAAATACATATTTAGGTGGGGGATCAATTGTGACCAATCCCCCCATGAAATATATAGGATAAAATTGGAAAAACAGAGTGAAAACATAATTACAATTATAATACCTAGTCTAACTAAATCCAACGGGACCATGGGGACTACACCTCAATCTCCTTTACTAATGTTTTGTAGTAACCCTAGATACATATACTTAAAGAGAGTTCATTGTTCAATAGACCATACCATCATTCAACAATGGGGGCATCCTCTACCAGATAAAAACTTACCAAGGCTTCGTCTTGCAACCATGGATTGATATCCCCAATCACATGATTAGTTCTATGATTGAACAAGTTAGTTATCACAAACGAAGTGATAATGCCAATAGAAATTGCAATAAAAGATTCACTCCAAAAAATATCATTCCTGAGGTTAGCCAAAATTAATGAGTGACAATATTCCAACAACACCTTGATCAAGAATCTGAATATGAATATAGCTCATATTTCTTGCATACAAAGATTTCAAAAAAAAAATTAACTTCACTCTATGGCCACCCGAGGATTTTTCTAGGAATTTAAATTTAGGATTTTCACATTTCAAATGAAAAATGTACAAATATTGACAACATGATAATATGAATTCCTAAAAAAAATTCATTCAACATATATTAACATAATGTAAACATGGCATATCCAAGGTGTTTCAGACTATCCCTAGTAAACCAGGTTGAGAATCTTCAGCTAGTGCAACTTCATCGCCAACACCTAAAATGGGAACTGTATGGCTTTAAGCGGGGGAATTTGCTTCCAGTGCATTTTCACACCACCTGGATGGTCAAAACATAATAAATGCGGTCACATTTGGACACATTCAACTAACAGAGACCCAAATTCACTTATGTGTAAATTTTAAATGTAAGTTTCAAACCATGAAACTATATGTTGTCTCTATCGCACCTTGCTATCATTGATTGTTCTCGCCCATTTATGACATAATTTTTGGCTTCTTATTTGTTTTTTATGGGTTTTAAGGTCGATCTTAGAAAGAAACACTAGAAACAATATGCAACAAAATAGCTTTATATTGTTTATAAAATAATGTTTAATAAAGTCAATAGAAAGAAATGATTTTGAATTGCATCCAATAAAGATACATAACCATGAGAACTTATCGGACAAAATTATAATTAGTCCACTCCATTTTCAAATCACAGATGAAAAAGATTTGTTTTTTCATTGAGGTAAACTGATTCTCAAAATGTTATACTGAAACTTCTCTTCCTGACAAACCTCTCTGGTGATGGAAAGTGTTAACAGTTTCAATTTCTAGCCCTATACAAGTAAATGTATGCCCTGCTTCATTATGAAAAGTTACTTTGAACTATATTTTCAGAGAGACAGAGATGGATCCATTATCATACCATTAATATTGTGTAAAGGTTATTCTAAAAATCATAAACTCTTGTTCCAAACAAAACTCGGCAATGATGGAAAGTGTTAAAAGTTTGGTTTTGTAGGCTAATACAAGTAATGCATACCCTGCCTCACTATAAAAATATACTTTTAAATTTGAATTAAATTTTTAACTATCCAAAGATGGATCCATTATTATATCCCTGATGCATTGTATAGGTTATGCTACAAATCATAAAGAGTGTTGTGCTTGCAATAAACATGGTATATATGTTCTGGAGTCTGGACACACACTAATTTTAGGAAATTAGAAAATAATTTTTTTTGTGAGGGGTTAGATTGCTAGAATTATCTATTTTACATATATATGAGACCTCCATGGGATTTTTTTGGATGGGGAAATAACATTATATAGGCTTAAGGCTCAATTATTTTGGACACATACACTAGCACAAATGACAGAGATGTTTTTTGTTCTAGAGGACCAAAAGGATAATTTTGTAACCTAAGGCAAAACAATGAAGGTCCTAGTCTAATATCCATTAGAAGAATCCTAATAGGTGGAAAATAATCTCTCTCTAGACCAAACTTCTTGGGTTATATATCAAAGTTCTGAGCACACTTGAAATGCTCTAGAATCACTCCAAAATATTTGAATTATGTGTTGTTTCATAAATTTATGTTTTGTGTTGTTTCAAGAGGACTGAAACCCATTTTATGCATAATATAATCTCAAAGACAATAATTATAAAATAAAACACCACTCTCCTTCATGCCATCATCTTGGAGAAAGTATTTCACTAATATTATAGTAGTATGTCACATCAAATTTGGTGCTAAAGACCCTTTATTCTAGGCATATATATAGAAAATACTATTTTTAAGACTGTAACAAGTGACATTAGTCACCATAAGGCCACCTCCTAAGCATAAGTATATTAAAAGGATTTAATCATATGAACTGATATTCCCTAGATTATTTCTAAGCATAAAGGATACCAAGAGCGAAGGCTCACCAGGTTTATCATCTAGCTATAGTGACCTTAGAAGACACAATTTGTAATATAAGTTCTATGTATACTTTCAATGTCAAGATTGGTATATATGTATACACAACTCAAACCGATACAATTTAGCGAGCCAAGAAAAGTTTCAAGTGTCTCTCTTGAAGATATTTACAAATAAATTTTGATGAAACGAGTTGATATCTTAAGACATGTACACAACATAACCAGACAGGAAGGATGTCTATAGTTCGAATTCTTCACGTGACATTAATAAAAGGCACTATACCCCTTGTAGACAGTTTTTATGATCATGACAGTTTTTAAATTAGAATAAATAATTAATTGTCTTGGGTCCAAACCCACATCTTTGGGTCAAAACTCCAACTACTTGGGTAACTTTCCCAGCCAACTCCTTTTGGTGGGTTTTCACCTCTCAAAAATTCCTTTGAGCTACCCAAATTTCAACATAGGCCACCAACCAACAAGCAGATAATGATGTTGTCCCTTGGCCATATGGTCTCAAGCTTCCCTAACTTCCTATAGATGGGTGGACCCACTCTAGCTTCCTAGTGTCAATCCCCATATCTTGGCTTAGAACCCTACCCTAGAGAATTACCATGACTAGCCTCCTTGTGTAACTAGTGTGGTCAATTCTTAGTATATATTTACGTAGATAGATTTATGTAGTCTCTTTCATGGACAAGACATGTAAAAATTACGTGAGTTGGTGATCTTTGTTTGACACCTAGATTTGTTTGTGGAAGCTACATTTGTAGCCCTTTTTTCTTATATTAAAGCCATATGTATATCATTCCTTTAATAGTTAAAGGAATATATATTTAAAAATATATATATAAACTCCACTTCATAATCTTCTACCCCATTTGAAAACCTTCTTGAAATATCTTTTTCAACCCCTACAACCATCAATACTCATAAAAGGATATTGTAGGTAATTTATAATCCTAAGGGAGATGGTGAATCAATGAAGAATCTATGATTCTCCAGAATCCCTTATACAAAATTTTCCCATATATGGAGAATGGATTTACAGATATGGTAAGCCAAGGAATACAGTACTTCAGTAGACACATATTTATGACATCTCAATTCCTTCACTAATGAGAAGGTGAATGAAAATATTTTCAATGATCATGTTTAACAAATTGAACATGAGAAATTGGAATAATTGGTGAAGCTGAAGGAAACCAAACTTTATCTACACTATAGTTCTCCATGCAAGTTAGTTTTCAGTGGTCACTAGGAGAACTTCACCTAATTAATGACCATCACTCACGCTTATTCATTGTTTCCAAATTTCAAAACTACACACACTGATTTGGGTAAGTGTTTAGACTCCAATATTTTGAAAAATCAATCGAAAAGAAGGACAAAAGAAGTAAGATTCTTTACAAGTTATTTGACTTCAAGATGAACAATTGAATAAAATTGAACGATACATTAGTTTAGCAACTAAAAGAAGAGAATGTTTTCAAGTTGCAAGTAGCACCTTTCATAGACAAAGAGTAATGGGGTAGAATGTCACTGTTAGGATTTGAACATTAGTGCATGAATAACAATACCCCCAATTCACCAACCAAGTCTCCCCTCAGTGACAAAAGAGGGAAATGTTTGAAGAATGGGCTTGAGAGAAAGGAAATGAAGTTGTGGATTCAAATTCAAAGCCAAACATTTAGAGTTGGATGATGCTCTCTAGAAAATAGAAAATCAAAGGCTAAAAGATGGTAGGGACTCAATTTAAATTGACTACACTAAATATGAGGATGATCTATGAAGTCAAATCCCAAGATGAAGAAAGAACATAGAAGCATGACAAAACTAGTACCATGCAGACTAGAGAGAAGAAATCAATTCAGTCAACCATTGGTGATTTGAAGATAAAAGCTAAACATAGGAAAGATGAATTAACTAGATATTCGCATGGCACTAACTGATGTCAAGACAATAATAGTTAGATAGACTATATGAATCCCTTTCGTAACCAATAGGGCTTCCAGTGTAAAATGCTTACTTAAGCAGTGGGGCTTCTAGAGTAAAATGCTCAATGATGAATATAAGAATATTAGGGATGAGAACATTGGAAAAATTAGTTCTAAATGTTACAAAACTGAAAATAACCTACAGTTGATCCAATGTAGTTCTCATGACGTGATTGATTTTGGACTAGAAACTATATGAAGTGTAACATCACTTGAAGTAATATTTTATAGGTGGTTGGATTATCAGCTCTTGAGATGGTAGTGAAATATTAGATTACGTCTTCATGGATGGGCATCCCATGCATAGATGTAAATTATAATTTCCTTAGGAAACAAAGTATATGAATGAAATTTTACTAGTTTCAAGGAAATATATAGTAGAGGTTTCTTGCAGTGGCTCACTACAATTTTTATTATGAAGTGACCAAATATGAAATAACTACATTGAAATTATTCACTAGAACAAAAATATGTGCAATTACGAAACACATGAGGCTTCAAGTTTGAAGCATCTAACCACTCATATAAAGGATGTTGTTTCTTGACCAGTGTTAGAAACTTCTCAACTTATTTGGTAGATTAATACAATGTTTATTATGAAATGAACTAAATACGAAATAACTACATTGAAATTTCTTCACTAGAACAAACATAGGTGCAATTACCAAATATGTGAGGCTTCAAGTTTTGGGCATCTAACCAATACCACTCATATAAAGTATGTTGTTTCTTGACCCATATCGGAGACTTCACAACTTATTTGGAAACTTGATGAAAGTGGTTACAATTATTCATTTCAACAAAACTAGTCTAGAATTTTGAATCCCTGGGAATGTCATCAAAAAATGGTCGAGTAGCATTAATTCCCTATTTTATTCATGAGTTGGTGTAAAGTTATGAAGTGAACCAATTTGTTTTGTCCCATCTCTAAATAAATTCGCTTGTTAACATCTTTCAGTATTTTACATTTCAACACTATTTCGGAATAGCATTTTTTTATTCCATAACATACATATGCCTCTAGTATATATGACTACCAAAATATCTACCAATAGGTTAGACACATTGGAAGAAAATATATAATCAAACACCTCTGCAAACAATTTTCTCAAGACATTGAAGAAAACGAGACAAATATATTGCAGAATTAAGTAGATACTTATTAGAGACTCATAAAAGCTACAAAGCTATTTTGAGCTGACTGAAATTAGATTTCCATGCTACCGACTATGGGATACTAGTTCAGTTCTGGTGTAGCTATGGCATCCTGCCTCTTTATGCAATTGCTATGCAGATTTTCATCTAAATCTTGGCCCAAACCATTTCAATGTCATATGAACCTGTTATAATTGACAAAGATTAAATTGGAAAACATTTAGTAATAGTCTTTCTCTCTTTCATTCTATCTAAAATGGCAAATATATCCAATAGCCCGTAGAGAGTTATCCACAACTCATCTAGCTCAAAATTTTAAGGAAGAAGCTACTACTCTATTGTCCAACTAGAGGAAACACTGGGATCTCATGTTTCTGTATATTATTTTAGGTCATTAGAATCTGTAGACTCTAGAGCTAATAGAACCAGGGGAAGATCAAAGGGTAACAACTCTGACATATGTTTTCATATTCAATAAAACTAGTATGAAACCAATGTAATCAATCTCTTATGCTAACTAGTGAAACTAGCATGACTCATACGATATAAACAAAACCTACATAGTCTATAAGCATCGATCAAATAAAAAGTGTAAACAATTTGGATTTCTAGCGATTGTGAGCTTAAAAGAAGGCTGGAACAAGCATAAACTTCTGGATTTTGGCTTACCTCTTGCAAATCAACCACAATTCAACCATAGAGCACCCGCATTCACCACTGACTGGCACTGTTAGACTCGCTGAAGCAATCACCATCATTCACCAGCACACTTTGAAGCATTTGGACTGGAAAATTTATTAAAAAATAATAATTATAGAGTGTAGTTGTTAGACTCGTCGAAGTCCGAAGGAATCACTAGCACACTTGAAGCATTCAGAGTTTGGACTCAACAAATTTATTAAAATATATATAT